>CM076584.1:591385656-591434670 GCA_034641835.2 Pinus albicaulis | reverse complement strand
GGTTTTATATTATAAAACTTTAAAATTTTATTGTAAAGTTTCAAAGTATGGTGGGGAAGTGGTTAATAAATAAATCACATATTTATTTAAAAGATTTAATAATGTGATTTTGTAATTGGAGGAGGGAAAAAGAGATTTATTAAAGAAAATATTAAACTTTAATAAAGTAAAGTTTAGGGAAAGGAGGGAAAAAATGGGAAGGGTTAGGGTATAGAGGACTTTTTACTTCACTTAGGCATAAATTTCAATCCAGAAGTCAGTTTTGAGAGTGTAGTATACCGTTGGAAAGCTCTTTCTGTTGGATCTACTTAGAACATGATTTGACGCTGAACACGCTGTGGAAAAATGATCTGAAAGGTAGGGTGCTGACTTGGTGGAAATAACAACATCTGAATTGTGACTTATTACGTATGATGACATAAAATTACATAATAAATGATAATAAAGGCAAAGTATCATGTTTTCACCTCAAAACATGGTTTTGAGGTGAAAATTACATCAAACTAAATAAAACATCTTCTTTGATCTTCCAGGTGCTGTGACTTTGAGTTTATTGACTTCCTCATGACCTTGCTGATGTTTATTGATACTTGACTCATTAATTTGACCATGATGAGACCCTAGAACCTAATGAGACCCATCCTATGACCTACTGACATGACTCACAAAGTGTAAGTAACTCATGACTAATATACCATAGAGGGGAGAATCAGCAAGTTTGACATGATGGAAAACTGATAAAAAAATCACTACAATCAATGAATTCATGACCTAGCGGAATGGTGAAATTTATTGGTATGAGACTCCTAATATGCAAATGCAAAAGAGAAATTTTGATCACGGATGGCAGTATGACTAGATTGAAACTAACATGTGATACAAATGCACTGGTGCGTATCGACACATAAATGCCCCGGTGCGCAGTATCACACAAATGCACCGAGATTTATAATTGGTATTGATATTCGTGCGGTGCCTATGGGTCATTCAAATTCACCGGTTCGTATAGACACAAAAACGCCCCGGTGCATAGTATCACACAGACGCACCGATATTTATAATTGGTATCGGTATTCGTGCGGTGCTCATAGGTCATAAAACGACACTGGTGCATGTATAGACATAAATTCACTGGAGCGTCGTACCGCACAAACGCCTGAATATTTTTAACTAGTTTTGGTATTTGTGCGGTGCCCATAGGTCGTAAAAACGCACCAGTGCGCTTAGGAATACAAGCGCACCGTTATAAGAATATACACACCGGTTTTCATTTTGTATTTTTTAGAAACATCGACCTGTGACAGTGCAATTATTGTGATTGTTTTAAATTCATTATTCATAAAAAGTCGACACATCTTATAACAATATTCATATTAATTAAATTTTTATTAATGGATTTGAATGTGATGTTTGGATTAATTCGTTACATCATATCATAATTATTGTGGTTTTTTAAAATTCATTATTCATCAAAAGTTGACACATATATATGTTATAACAATATTCATATGAATTAAATTTTTATTAGTGCATTAGAGAACGACAATGGGGAATGCAATAGAGACAATAGAGAACACAATAGAATAAATTAAAACACACACACACACACACACATATATATATATATAAGACATTTTTTGTCATACAAAATGGGACAGTTAATTGTATCCCTTTATCTTTCAATTGTGACACTATGTCCATTACATTAAAGAAAATGTCTGATTTCATAGAATTTTTTCAAAAAATACAATGCCTTGCTTTTATATCCAAACATAGTGATCATCATTCTTCGCTTGAGCTGCTGTCACTACTAGAGCTACTTCCATGATGGGGGTTATTTTCAGAAATGTTTTGTTCACGGTGTTGATTGTTTTCTTCTTCTTCACCTTCCATCTACAAACAATATAAAAATAAAATGTAATGAGTGTATATACATTGGTGAGAATAATGAAAATTTCAATATTAAATAATATGCATCAATGTAAATGATCGAAAAGGGATGACGTACTAATGCAAAAATTGACTCATAAACTATACACATTCTTTCAAAACCATGTAACATGCCATCTTTCAAGATTTGATCCATTGGCGTAGTGCCATACTTTGTTTCCTGCAAGTTTTATACCCCATAACAAATCATATATTTAATATAAAAAAATTATTTTTTCTATTAATTATAGACAGAGCTAAGTAAAACAAGATCGATAGATGCTTACAAATTCCACAATTAAGTTCCGATATGCCAAAATATATGCACAACCCATATTTAACCCAATTTCAATCAATTCCTCTGATGGTTCTTCTTTGTTTGTTAGCACTTGTTTGAAGACATTCAATGATGATTTTTGTAAAACAACTTAAAAAATACAAAAATGAAATCTAATTAAGTTGTTATAAGGAAGTAACAATTACTCACAAACTTAGATATCAATCCTTTTCCTCCTTGTCATCATGTTTTATGTGCCGAATGGGTTCCATTTTCTTTTCTTTTCTACAAGAAAATACTTGAAAATTAATATTTAATGCTAAAGTGTTTATTTATTGTACCTGATGACTGAAAAATTCAATGATTACATATTACATTTGAAGCACGTTGTTGTTTATATGGCACCTCCCATGATGCAATTTTGTCCATTTATTTGACCATCTCCTTGTACATCTTTTTGGACATTCCTACTGGCATATTTCTAATATCAGTTCGTTCATCTTTTGAGATTTTCATAATCTTCCTGAAAATTTAACATGATAATAAACTATTTAATTTTTATATTGATATATGGAAAGTAAGTATAACAAAAGTGATATTTATAAATAATTCTAGATAAACATTTAAAGGAACATTACTTTTCCATTCCTTCTTTTATGTTGTTGTACGTTTTTGCTATTAAAAGTCTGACATGTCTCATTGACCAATTCTCTGGAAACTCTTCTTGTAGTTTAGATAAAATTTGGTTATTGGAATCATTGGATTGATTTTTGTATTGTAAGTGGAAAGAACGTCTATACATTCGTTCCACTATATATTTTTTATCGGTGCGCTTGGAGTAACTTAGCCTTGGAGTAACTTAGTGCACCGGTATGCTCAGCCATTTTACAGAGCGCCTTAGCAAAATGTAATGTGATAAAAAAAAATTAATTTTTTTATCGGTGCACCATATGTAAAATATGGCACCGATTTATGCTAAAAAACTAACAATGGACAATTTTTATTATTTTATCATGGTTAACCAATGCGATCATTGACATGTAACACATCGGTGCTCCTTTTTGACATGAAACCTTAGTGCGATTACATTATCTTTATTTTGGCGGTGCGTTTGGAAGAAGAGACACGCAACGGCGTAGGTGCGTACGCCATCCCGATTTCTTGAGATTTATTTTTTACTTGGAAAGTTGATAATTTATTTATAAATATATTAATGAATAATATGGTACAAGTTTGAGATTGATAAAGAAATGACTGACAAGAGATCAAGTAACAAAAATACTGATAACACATCAAGAAAAGAAAAAAAGGCAAGTTCTTTGTAAATTTTTTACAAAAAAGATATTTTTGAACTATATGTAAGTTTAACTAATATGTATTTTATACTGTGTATCATGCAGAGCCACAAAATGACGAAGCTTGATAAGATTATTTCTAATCTAGGACCAGAAAAGCGTAAAAGATTGATGGAAAAATTGCAAAAGGATGAATCAGGTGAATGAAAAAAAATACTATAAATCGAATATGAGTTTCTTTTTTAAGTTTTCATTAATAATATAATTGAAATTATTAGATAACATGTGTGAAAAATTCTATTAATTCACATTTGTTTAATGTTCTACAGGGACCAACAACTCAGAAAAGGAATGTTATTTTAAGAAAAGAAAAAAAATAGAACATGCAAATGAAAATGAATTGCTCCTTAGCTCATCTGGAGTGGTGCTGGAGGTTAACGAAAGGGGGAAAAACTTTTACAAAAGTTTGAGAGATCTGGTGGAACGAATGTATAGACGTTCTTTCCACTTACAATACAAAAACCAATCCAATGATTCCAAGAACCAAATTTTATGTAAACTACAGGAAGAGTTTCTAGAGAATTTTTCAATGAGACATGTCAGACTTTTAATAGCAAAAACATACAACGACAAAATAGAAGGAATGAAAAAGTAATATTCCTTTAGATGTTTGTGTAGAATTATTTATAAATATCACTTTTGTTATACTTACTTTTCATATATCAATATAAAAATTAAATAGTTTATTATCATGTTACATTTTCAGGAAGATTATGAAAATCTCATCCTTTTGCAATTTTTCCATCAAGCTTTTACGCTTTTCTGGTCCTAGATCAGAAATAATCTTATCGAGCTTCGTCATTTTGTGGCTCTGCATGATACACAATATACAATACATATTAGTTAAACTTACATATAGTTCAAAAATATCTTTTTTGTAAAAAATTTACAAATAACTTGCCTTTTTTGCTTTTCTTGATGTGTTATCAGTATTTTTGATACTTGATCTTTTGTCAGTCATTTATTTATCAATATAAAACCTGTACCATATCATTCAATAATATATTTATAAATAAATTGTCAACTTTTCAAGTAAAAAAAAAAAAAATCTCAAGAAACCGATGCGCCATTCATGGTGTACGCACAGACGCCAGTGCATGTCTCTCTTCCAAACGCACCGCCAAAATAGTATAATAGACTGTACGGTGCTCTATGTCAACAAGGGCACCAATGTGTTACATGTCAATGACCGCATCGGTTAACCATGATAAAATAATAAAAATTATCCAGTGTTAGTTTTTTAGCATAAATCGGTGCCATATTTTACATATGGCGCACCGATAAAAAAATATTAATTTTTTATCGCATTACATTTTACGATGCGCTTGTAAAATATAGAGCATCGGTGCGCTAAGTTACTCCAGGCGCACCGATAAAAAAAATATGTTTTTTTTTTTTTTTAAATTCATGCTAGGGCTCACATGGATTAGGATCCGACTATGCTAATCGTCCCGCCGGTTGGATGTCTTAGGTCTATATTTAGCAATACAAACCCTATAAATCTAAATTGAAAAGCCCTAATTCTGAAATCATAGAAAGAGGAAGAAGAAATGGGAGAAACAAAAAGAATGTAAGGTTTGTATTTTTTTTATTTTTATTTTTTCGAAACAGAACGTTTGCGGTGCGCCATAATGAAATAGTGCACCGACTGCATATTTTTTATCACAGTACTTGTGCGGTCTGTTGGGATAACAGAGCGCACCGGTGCTCTATGCCGCACAGGGTGCATCGACAAATTTTTATTTATTTATTTATTTTTATTTTTTACGCAAGAGCCGATATGGATTGGGATCCGACTATGAAGGTACTTCCGTTGGTTGGATGTCTTAGGATTATATTTATCAATACAAACCCTATAAATATAAATTGAAAAACCATAATTCTGAAATGACAGAAAGTGGGAGAAGAAAGGGCAGAAACAAAAAGAATGTAGGGTTTGTTTCTAAAATGGTTTTTTTTGCAAAACAACATGTTTGCGGTGCGCCATAGTGAAATAGTGCACCGGTGCCATATGTTACATATGGCGCACTGATAAAAACATATTTTATTTTTTAATTTTTTATCACTATAATTTCGCGGTGCGCTGCTATAACCGAGTGTACCAGTGCTCTATGTTACGTAGGGCGCACCGATGAAAAAAATATGTATTTTTTTAAGATTGACGCAAGGGCCAACATGGATTGGGATCCGACTATGCAAGTCGTCCCGTGGGTTGGATGTCTTATAACTATACAAACCCTATAAATCTAAATTGAAAAGAAAGAGGGAGAAGAAAGGGCAGAAACAAAAAGAATCTAGGGTTTTGTTTCTAAAAATGGATTTCTTTTTTATTTTGTTTTTGAAAACTGCAGAAAAGGTAAAAACAAACTGCAGAAAAAAAAAAGTTAAAAAAACAATAAGCTTTGATTTTGTTATTTTACTTCATAAAAAAACTACAGAAAAAGTAAAAAAAAACAATAGACTTTGATTTCTTATTTTACTGCATAAAAAAAACTGCAGAAAAAAGTACAAAAAAACAATAAACTTACTCACATCGTTTGAAATTCTATGGTATAGGGTTTGACTCACCAGAGGTTTGGAATTTTGATTGTCTGAATACTTCTATTCGAATGTATTTCCCTGCTCCACAGTGCTCTCGTGCTCTGTTTGCTCCAGGTATGTATCCTGCAAATCGCTGGCTGAATTTTTTTGCAAAAATAGTGAAATAATGAAAAGTGTTTAGTATTTAAAGAAATGTTTTATGAAATTAGATTTTCGAAAATATTTTGCCGCCCATTTTTCAATTTACTGCTTTTTTTTTTTTCACTTAAATAAAATAGGGTTGCGCTTTTTTTATTTGCAGTTATTCATTTACCGGTGTGTCCTTTAATTGAACCGCCCCGGTGCGTCATGTTATAAAACGGCACCGGTGCGCAAAATAAAAAAAAACTCACCGGTGCGCAAAATAAAAAAAAACTCACTGTTGTGATTATCTGTACATTACGCACCAGAATGACATTTAAGTTATAATTTATTGTTTTTTTGCTCAAATGCAGGGAGGAAATATCATATATTATATGGGATGGAGAATTATTCAAAATCCAGCTCGTTCCATAATATTTCTCAAATTCCATTGCGGAGTTCTCCCTATCCATGTGAAAACGTAATATTTACTTCAGATTTGTTTTATTTTTTCACTATCTAATTGAATTTATATATGTTTTTAATCCATGCAGTCAACCATGCACAAATTAATTAAATTTATAATGTATACCGGTGCGCATGTTCATGCATATTCAACATCGAGTTCAGATGCACAAAATATTCAAACTGCTCCAAAACGTCGCAAGTTCTTATCTGGAGCTGCATACCGCAAGGCGCTTTTGGTAGATGAAAATGGACAGCCGCTTCACCCTGCCAATTGTAACAATATTGCATCTTCTAGCCACAATCCTGGGACAATGATGGTAATTATAATTATAATTGTTTGATATATATATTGATTAATATGTAATTAGTTCAACGTCAAACCAATTTATAATCATGCAATATTTTCAACGTGGTTACTAATTGATATCATATATTTTGTACTAATCATGTTCAATATATATATATATATATTTTATAGGATTCTAGTGATGATGAACGACCTACCTACCATCTTCCGTTGCACCCCACGACAATGTCAAATTGAGAGAAGACTGAATTAAGAGAAAAGATCGGAGAGGAACGATACCAAGAATGGTTGAATCAATCGCTGATTCAATTCCCGCTACGTCCAGATTCACCAATTAGGAATGAATACTGCAATATTAATTCTTCACAAACTGGCAATGGAGGCAATCAAATAGAGGTTGGTATGGATGATTACTTAAGGGATATGGCTCCCATGGAGACAATGTTGTTAGATGCATTCCAAAATGATGATCAGCTAGGGGATGATGCTCATATCGCTGACACCTTTTTCGAAAGCCTTAAATTTTCTTCCACCACTCCTCTCTTTGGACCTGGAAGTTAGTCAAAGTCTACCCAGTTGGGGACAAAAATGTTACTATACAACTTGAAAGAAAAGTTTGGCTTGTCGAATGCATGTTTCTCGAAACTGGCCTTAAATACACATTGTAATATAAATGAATGGGGCCAGAGCCCACCCAACCAGTGAAGCCCACTCGGCTCCCGAAAAAGTGGGAGTGAGCTGTAAAAAATTATAACAAAAAAAACCCCATAGGGCATCTAGATGACTAAAAATGTAGCAAAATATAAGAAAGATATGGCTACTGGCCAGCGACAGAAACCCATTCCACTCTAAATCCACCCACCAGAGACGTAATGGAAAAAGCCAAGTGTGTGTACATAATAAATTAAAATAGTTGGAAATAGAAGTTACCAATCCATTCCACTGCATACGACCCAATATTGTTTCCGCCGCAATAGAGCATATGACATAGAACCTTCGTTGCTGGTGTCATTATCGAACTTTTGGTTGCTCCAGACCATAAAAAACGCCTGCGATGTCAATATCCCCAGAGTTTTTCAACAAGGCGAACACTCTGTTGTTTCGGACAGGACGATACATCGCATCGAGGGCCCAAAAACAACCACAAATTCCACCGTGAATGCAAAAAAGCTCAAACTCCACTTGCCGTGGAACCCCAAGAGTGTCATGCAATAGAACATACCCAACGACAACGCAAAAAAATTGTGAAGGAAGGTGGTTTATTGGGTCTCTTGGCCACCTCAAAGATTTAAAAGCCAGTTAAAAATTAATAAAGTTTAAACATGATATTGTTAGCCTTAACATATCTGTTGTCTATTACATCTAAAGACTTAATGAGAAAGTAAATGCTATCCATAATGTGCATATAAAAAATACAAAAAGTAATAAGAATCAATAAGGCTCAATCATCATATGACTCGACAGGCGCCGGGTCCTTAACGCTGGACCCATGCATATCAACTTGGTTCCTACTCTGCAACAAACGTTCTAGGCGGACAAGGCGGACATTTTGGTGATGTTGCATAAGGTGTATTTCCTGGATGTCCCTTCTCATTTCAGCTAAAATAAATGCCACTTTCGGATCACCACCTATTTCTTGAACATTAATAATGGCCTTAACCAATAAACATTTCATTGTCCAGTATGTATGGATGGGCTGTTTGAATAAAGACATTCTGCCCCTAGTAGTACCTAGATGTGTCAGAAACTCCATCTCTTCCTCTAAGATGTCCCCCTCCTCTTTTGTTTTATGGTCTCGCTCCCAGCCTGAAATAAGTGATTTTACATGAGAAGGTGTGCCTACCCCATATGCCTCAAAGGGATTTTCCATTATTTCTTTGCCTGACTTTCTTCCCCTCCTGCTGGGGCCCACTTTTGACATTCCTTTTTTCTGCTTTCTTTTGTCCTTCGCTTCTTTTTTTGCTCGTTGACCTTTCATCATTTTACCTTGCAGATAAACTATTGGCTTTTGAATTACCTGTCTCGGACGGGACGAGTGCCAGACCAAGGGTCAGAGAATACCTGTAGAGGAACTAAGAATACCTGTGGAAGGCAACATAATTTCAACAATTGATTTAGTTAAACAAAAGAGGAAAATATCCTGATTGTTGAGAGTAACGTCCTCAATTTTAATGGTATATTGCGTATCATCAATCCTTCTTCCTTTATCCCTACGAACTATGAGATTTGCAATAGGGCCACTAGGAGGCACCTCTGTTTTCCAAAGAGAAATTACTTTTTTGACATGCAACGACGAATCATGCAGGGACAGAGTGTTTCCATTTCCCAACAACACTTGGACAGAGACTTGACAGTAACCCCAACACACAACCGGATACGCGCCACTCGTGCCCCCCAGACTTGTTATCTTATTTGCATGACCCTTCATGTCTTCCATTTGTTTTTCCTCAAATTGAATCGTGCAGGAAGGCGTTGAAACCCTAGCATACACCATTTTTCCTCCCCCCATATTTTCAATTTAATTGTAATAATAGTTCTTAAATTTAAATATAATATTTGAAAAATAAAATAAAATATTTAATTATTTATAATATTTTTTTATTTTTAGTCCACAAGGCACATTATTGAGGGTAATGGGGTGTATTGTTAATGCACTTCATGATATGAAGGTCACTGGTTTGAAACTCTAGGGATAAAAATCCAGCCATGTTAAGGGTTGGTGTGGCCCAGACCGGGTGATGCCCTTGATTTGATGTTTCTCAAGCCAAGAGTTAAGTGTGCAATCATCTCAGGACTTACACGAATAAGAAAACCCCAAAAAAAAAAAAAAAATTAGGTTTTTATTATAAAAGATAAAATTATATTGTAATAAAATTACATCGTAAATGTTTCGATATTCCTCAAGACCTTATAGAGCCAAACATGATGTTGTCCTATATATAACGAAAAAAGTGTCGAAAAAAAATATTTCCCTTAAAATAATGTTGTGTATATATTATATAATTTTTAAAGGAATCTTATTTTTTTAGATATCTTTCAATCTACTTAAAATTTATTAGTTGTTTATATTGTTATTAATATAATAGTAAGATTATGAAAAATTTTTGTTTAAAATTTCCTCCATGGTATTTATGATGATGTTTTTTTGTTTTGTTAGCAAGGTTCATTTTTTTTTATTTTTCAGTCGACTTTCTTTCACACTTGTCCCTTTCCACCCTAGTCTTGGGTTCTTTTACCTTTATTTGGCCATTTTACAGAGTTCAATCCTCATGAATCTCTCTTACCTTTCGACCCCTCCTCTCTTCACTCTCCCCTCCCCTCTGGTTCCTCCCACATCTTCTGGGTGTCACACTTAGCCCAATCCTAACTTCATCTTACTCTACTTCCCCTCTCACTTGATCCCTCTCCTGCAATGCCCTGATTCCTTGACCCCCCCATGTCGTGGTTCAAGCTTCTTTGTTACTGGCCATTCCCTTTGGTTAGTTATTCCTCCCCTAGCGTCACTTACTTTAATTTTCTATTTTGGCACTTCTTTGTGACACCAATGACTCAACAACATGCCAAAAGCCAAAGAGGCACTGCTTATTATCAAGAAATGTGATACACATGAGCTTAGTAGATGACAAAGTCCTTGGATGAGCTATTTGTGCCCATACGATGCAATTGATCCAAGAAGAAATTTCCACTATTGAAAAGTAAATTGTAGGAGAACGAGGTTGCCTATTAGATGTGGAATTGACCAGTGAATCATAGATTGAATTCTAGATGCTAGACATACAAGAGGTAGATTCAACCAATATATGTACATCATAGACATATATTGGCACATGAAAATGATGTTAGAATGAATCCTACTATATCTTAATGTGGCGTGAGACGAGATCATGTTGTTACTTGTTGAAATTCAACCCAAGATTAGACCAAATTCTTCAATGAATTAAGGCACACATTGGACCAAAGACTAAAACGAATTGAGGAACATTTAGGCCTCCCTCCTAATCCAGATTTCTCATGAGGAAGAAACAAAGAACCAACAATTGTTGAGGAATAAGAGTCCCCCAAAACTAGCTAATGGTTTATGCTCACACTCTTTTGGTTTACTTTCACTATTGTTTTTTTTTGAAATTTTGAGTTCATAGTGGCTTTAGAAGGCTACAAGCCTCATGAACCATGTTTTGTAATTTTGAATTCTTAGAGAAATTGCAAGTTTTGGATGATCAAATAGCTGTGGTATTGCAACGGGTTTGGTTTTCCTATTGGTAGACCAGGTCAAACCAATATTTATATTTTTGTTAGTATCTAAGAAATGGAATTACGCATGTTTAAAATAAAATAAAATAATTGTATTGATATTGCGGTTTAGTAATAAAATAATATATTTTTAAAGATATTTATTAAATTTTAATATTTTTAGATGTAGAGGGTTTAACTTGATTAGGGGTAGTTCTTCTTAGGTTTTCCGTAGGTCATCTTTTCTGCATGCTTCCATGATGCATTTGTCAGGGCGGGGGCGCAATCCCCTCCTACAAAAGTTTGGTATTTGGATACAGAAAGGTGTAAGGGTCTATTGCAACAACATCTTGTCGTTCATCACTAGATTCCAGTGAACAAGTTGTTGAACCAAATTCATATGGGAGGGACAAAGCCCTGATGGGAGCATACTAGCAGAATTGAAATCATGGTAGATGCCTATCCAAGGTGGTGAAAGACCCCAAACTCAAAGTGAGAGCATAAATATTGGAAAATTGCATCCAACACATGAAAGACCATGCCTTGATCTATAATTTCATAGGTATGTGTCCAATTTAAATGGATTTAATTAGTTGGATCCAAAATAAATGGTAGTTAAAAGGTCAAATAGACCTTGAGTTGGGGGCTAAATGGTTTTTCACAATTATTTTTAGAAACCTACAAGACAAAACTAGGGTTTTTGAAAATGGTCCTTATTTATTTGACGATGGAAGACTATACATGTGCTTTTGGAAAGAAAGATACAACCCAGAGAAGGAGGACTTCCTAGTAATGCCTGTGTGGGTGTGACTCTCTCACTACCTAGGGAGTTTTGGAACAAGGAAGTCTTGGAAGTGATTGGGAACACAATAGGGAACTTTTTCAAGGTCTTGGAATCAAACCAACACTAGATATACAAATTATATGCTTACATATGGATTTGTGTGAACATTTTGAAATCCATGTCAGCCTCTATAGACATCTACTATGATAACAAATTACTAAATTTATCTCTAGACTATGAACATGTTCCATTCATATGCTACAGGAATCATGAATATCACCACTTATTTTAAGATTATCCTTTGAATTAGAGTGAAATCCGTTAGGACCAACAACAACAAAAGGACACATAGGGCTTCAAGGGAGTAGTGTCTTGCAAAAGCAAATTGTGCTAATAGGAGGCCCCTCTTTCTAAAGAGAACCCTTATTTCAAAAATAAATATGCCGCCTTAGAAAAATACATAGAAATGCCAGACAACCCAAAGAAATAAACCAACTCAGTGGATCTCAACTCAAATCGAAGCTCTATCAAAAGAAAGACGCTAGAAACTAGTTAGAAAGAACTGCAAAATGACAACCCTAAAGTAGAAGTAGTCCCAATGGATCCATGAAATAACTGGAAGAAATGCATGTGGATGAAATAACCCTAATAAGTGTGGTGGAGGAATTAAAAGGAAAAGACCTGCATATAGTCCTGGAACAAAAACTGCAGATGTTGCCTCAAACCTACTTGAATCTCCACAATCACAAAGGAACAACCTAACAAATTTTAGGATCATCAAGCTATGGAATCCAAATTCACAACTTTAAGGAATCCTCAAGGAACCAAAATGAATAAAATAATAAAGACAAAAAAAACAATAAAAACCCCATTCTAGAAGCATGCTAGATGTTGGACAATTTAGGTAAGGTGACTACTATAACAAAGGTCTTCCCCTTAGTTCCCCATCCTTCTTAATGAAATTAATTAGATGGAATATAAGGGACCTCGATTGCAAGTGAAAACAAAGGATCTTACAAGAGATGATCCATAGGGGAAGCCCTATAGTAATCATGTTACATGAGACAACATGCTCAAGTGAGCAGTTAGAGAAAGTAGCTAACAAATGTTGGAAAGGTTGGCTCTGGTCACACTAGATGCAACATGTCAAGCAAGTGGCATAGCTTTGATTTGGAACCCTATAGAGATCACTATCACTGATATGATAACACCCCCCTACATTCTCTCAGGTCAATTCCAGGTCATAGGATTCAACTCAATAGGAAAAATAACAAATGTATACGACCCAACTCTTTTGAGTGAAAATCTGAAGTTCCTTCAAGACCTAACACACATCCAATCCCTATCCCATAAATATCTTTGCATCATTGGTGGAGATTTTAATATCAATAAGTCTTTGGAAGAAAAAGAGGGTGGATTGAGAAGACTTGATATTGATGCTCAACTCTTCCTAGACTTGATGTTTGATTTTGTAACAACCCCTGGTTGATTTCCCATGTAAATAAATGAAGACCAAGGTCATGGGACACATATTCCAAGCTAAATGTTGGGAAAAACATAGTGATGGGCATCATTTGTGATTAATTAATGGCTATGTAAATTGGCAAAGGAAAAGAGACAATAATTGACATTTAATTACGAAAAATAAAGGGAAATAGGAAAAGGGGAAGGTGAAGGGACACAAATTTGCATGCAAGGGAAATTAGAGGAAAAATGAAGGAAAATGAAGAAAATAGAGACATCAATGATAAAAAGCTTTTAGAGAATCAGTTCACAGTTTTTTTCAGTGTGAGATTTTGGTCATTTGAGCTTTTGACATTTTTGAGTTGAGCACTCTCTCATTCTCTCATTCTCTTGCACACTTAGAGCATTCTTGGAGTATCCTTAGAGCAGATTGGTATTCACTTGGATTTGGAGAAAGAAGGCAAAAGAAAGGAAGGAGCACAAGGAACTAGTTAGATCAACAACTAAAGTTGGAATGATTTGTAGGTAATAGGTTACTTGTGTGATTTACTTACTGATTTATGAATGCATGGTACATGAATGTCATTTTTTTGGTTATGTGTTGCTATTGGCATGGAGATTTTCTTGGATTGAAAGTGGTTTTATCCTTACCTTGTCATTTCCTAGATAACCATGGTTTTGTGGGTCTTCGACTTGTTGTTTTTCTTATTGGTGCTCATGTTCCCTATGGTTGTGGGTTGGAACCAACACTCTGGAAGCCCCGAAATAATTTGGGTTGAGTTACTAGTTCTTAAATCTGTTGGTTTGGACAAACACTCTAGAGCCCTTAGAGCACTAAGTTACTAGTCCCTAGAGTTGTGGTTGGAACAAATGCTCTAGAGCCCTGGAAGGTTGTGGGTTGAGTTACTAATTCTTTGAGCCTTGGAAAACTTGGGTAGAGATTTATTTGGTTGATGTTAGTGATTTTTGGACAATAGAGGTGGAATCAATGTGGATGAGGGTTGAGGTTGTTTGGCTTCTGGAAGCCCTAGTTTGGTTTGTTTTGGTTATTCCATGATATCTCACATTCATGCTTGGAATAAAACACAAGGGTGATTAGCTGAAAGAGAGATTTTATTCAACCCAATCTATGGTCGGGTATTACGTGGAAGTCCCTAGGTTGGTTGGCATTTTCATAGGTTAATAAGAGATATTTTCCTATTTTGATTTATAAGTGCTTGTACCGGTTATCATGTTGACATTATGGTTGATTGGCCATTGTTCCTATGTTGGTTATTTGTTGGTTATATGATGTATGCTATCTATGGCTCTTGTCATGATTTGTTTAGTTATCGAATGGTTTATGAATATATGTACTAGCAAGTGATGTTGCAGCTAGCTAGAGAGGGTTTAGAGCCTTCTCGATGATTCTCAGATGAAGACTCTCAGTTTATGATCAGATATGCATTCATGACCTATAGCTTACATGTTTTCCATAGGTTTGACGAAATTTCTGTTATGGATTAGGCATCTTTGGGTCAAGTTCTTGCTTGAGTGGCTTTTTGATTACCCTTGATTGCATTCTGGAAAGTTCGTAGTGGTTCCTTTTGGTATTAATAATGCTCCAACTACTTTCATGTGTTTGACGAAAATTGTGTTGTGTCCTAATCTGAAAAAGTTTGTGATAATATTCATTGATGACATATTGATATATTCTAAGAATGAGGAAGAACATGTAGAGCACCTGACAACAATGTTGAAATTATTAAGAGAGTATTAGTTGTATGCCGAGCTTCACAAGTGCGGTTTCTTTTAGACTGAAGTTCATTACTTGGAACATGTTGTTTCGAAGGAATGGATAACAATGGAAAAGAAAAATATTAAAGCTATCATGGAGTGGCCAACTCCTAGGAATGTGGATGAGGTAAGATCATTCATGGGATTAACAGGTTATGATAGGAGGTTCATCATGAACTTCTCACAGATTTCCTATCCTATTACATCCTTGTAGAGAAAAGGAAAGAAGTTTGAATGCAATGAGGAGTGGGTATATAGTTTTGAGCATTTGAAGCATTTTCTTACAAATTATCCATGCTTGAAGATTGTATATATTGATAAAGATTTCATGGTATAAACATGTGCTTACAAGAGAGAACTCCGTGGAGTCATTATGAAAGAAGGACAAGTGGTATGCTATGATTCAAGGAAAATGAATGAGCATGTGCAGAACTATGTGACTCATGATATTTAGTTGGCAATTATCATTCATGCCTTGACTATGTGGAGCCATTATCTTCTTAGTAGAAGGTTCGTCTTGATGAGTGATCATAGTGGATTGAGGCACTTGTTTGACCAACCCAATCTGAATTCCAGGCAAGCTAGATAGTTGGCTACCTTCAATGAGTTTGAATTCAAGATATAGTACATCAAGGGAAAGGAGAATAGGTTTGCAGATGTTCTTAGTAGGAGAGTGGAGGTGAATCACATTACAACAATGAGTTCTTATGGGATAGACTTGCAGGAGCTAATCTTGCAAGCAAGAAAATATGATGACATGTACAAACAGTTGAAGCACAAGTTATAGCGGTAGGGTGAAGGTGATAGGGATGAGGAGTATCACCTGAAGACAAATGTCTTGGTCAAATTTAGGAACAAAGTTTATGTGTCAGAAAGCAGCGAGCTCAAGAAGCTTATCTTGAGAGAGTTTCATGTCAAGCCGTATCCAGGTCACTCGGGATATCAGAAGACACTAACAACAATTAAGAAATTCTATCATTGGACGAAATTAAAGAAATAGGTGGCTGATTTTTTTGTGAGATGTTTGGACTATCAGCCATTAAAATAATAATGTAAGTGTCCAACTAGTTTATTACAGCCTATTCTAATTCCAGGAAATGGGAGGTCATTTCCATTGATTTTATTACATGTTTTCCAAGGACATCGAGACAACACGATTCCATCATGTTTTTGGTTGACAGGTTGAGTAAGGCAGCTCACTTCATTGTTGTGAAGTCTATTAATTCAACTAGTGAGGTAGATTAGATCTTCATTAGGGAGATAGTAAGGTTGCATGGTGTTCCCAAGAAGATCATATCAGACAGAGACACCAAGTTCACTTCTAGGGTTTGGAAGGATTTGTTTTTAGGTTTGGGGACAAAGTTGGATTTCTGTACAACTTATCATCCACAGACAAATGGACAGGAAAATAGGGTTAACATGTCCCCTTCGGGCTTACTAGTGAGGATTTACTATCTCCCTTTGGTCGTTCAACCAGTCTAGTCTGTCCGGGGAAGGGATTTAGCCAGCCAATGACCAAAAAAAGGGGCAGGTCACTGGGGGAAATTCTGGTAGCTCCACCTCTACCTATAATCTAAAGGCCTACATGCGTGATAGGCACCTCACAGGGCCTTGACGAAAGAGGGAACCAACAGTGTGAAAAGATCAAGTACGAAGCTCTTGAGGATATGTTGAAGATGTATGTCATGCATCAACAGAGGAAGTGGGAATAGTATATTCCACTGGTTTAGTTGCCTATAATAATGGGTACTGAGAACCCTCGAAGATGAGTCCATTTGATGTTCTTTATGGGTAGAGTTGTAATACTCCTATCAGCTGGAGTGATCCAGTGAACATGGTGCTGATTGGACCAGACATGTTGGTAGAGATGAAATAAGAAATGTAGGTTATTAAGAGTTATTCAAAGGAAACACATGGCAGGAAGAATATTTATGCAAATCAACATAGAGAATTCAAGCAGTTTAAGGTTGAGGAGCATGCATACTTACACATCAAGCCCAAGAGGAGCTCCTTGAGCATTGGATCATGTGCCAAGTTGGCACTTTGGTATTACAGGTCTTTTGAGATCCTTGAGAGGATTGGACCAATGGCCTGCTGACTTGCACTGCCTCCAACATTGAAATTCCATGATGTTTTCAATGTTTCATTGCTTAAGAAGTAAGTCTAGGATGTTGATCATGTGATTGAATGGTTTGTATTCCAGGTGGAACCAAAGGGAAAAATCCAACCAGAAACACAATGCATATTGAAGTGGAAAGAAACCATGCTACACAACAGAGCAATCCAATAGATTAAAGTGTAATGGAAGCACTTTGGGCCCGATGAAGCTACATGGGAGATGGTTCATCATATGTAGGATTTATGTCCTTCATTATTTGCTGGTTCAAGTAAGTGAGTTTTTGTTATATGTATGTGTATATGGATGTTGTTGTAAATACCGTAATGAGATATGTTATAAAGATCTAATAAGTTGTATGTTTGATTTTTTTTTCATCAGGATGTCATTGTAAATACTACATCAAACTATGTTATAAAGCTCCATGGGAAATATGTTTTGTTTTTAGTGATTTTCTAGTCATAGGTGTCATAGAACACCGAGGATAGTGTTCCCCTAAGGGGGAGGGGTTTGTAATAGCCCTTGGTTGATTTTCCATGTTAATAAAACAAGACCAAGTTCATGGGACATGTATTCCAGGTTGAATGTTGGGAAAAAATAGTGATGGGCATCACTTGTGATTAACTAATAACTATGGAAATTGGCAAAGGAAAAAAGGAAATAATTGGCATTTAATTATGAAAATAAATGAAAATAGGAGAAAAGGAAGGTGAAGGGACACAAATTTGCATGTAAGGGAGAACAGAGGAAAAATGAAGGAAAATGAAGAAAATAAAGGCATTAATGATAAAAATGCTTCAGAGAATCAGTTCACATCTTTAGTTGGTGTGAGATTTTGGTCATTTTAGCTTTTAACAGTTTTGAGTTGACCACTTTCTCATTCTCTCATACTCTTGCACACTTAGATCATTCTTGGAGCATCCTTAGAGCACTTTGGTATTCACTTGGATTTGGAGAAATAAGGCAAAGGAAAGAAGGGGGCACAAGGAAATATTTAGATCAACAACTACAATTGGATTTCTTTGCATGTAACAAGTTACATGTGTGATTTCCTTGCCGATTTTTGGATGCATGGTACATGCATGTGATTTTATGGTTAGGTGATGTCACTGGCATGGATATTTTCCTGGATTTACAATGGTTTTAGCCTTGCCTTGCCATTTCCTCGTTAACCGTGGTGCTGTGTATTTTCTACTTATTGTTTTTCTGTTTTGTTTTCATGTTCCCTATGGTTGTGGGTTGGAAAAAACACTCTGGAATCCCTGGAACAAGTTGGGTTGATTTATTAGTTCATGGAGCTGTTGGTTGGGACAAACTCTTTAAATCCCTTGGATGGTTGAGTCACTAGTCCTTGGATTCATGGTTGGAACAAATGCTATGGAGCCCTAGAAGGTTGTGGGTTGAGTTACTTGTTCCTGGAGCCCTGGAAAACTTGGGTAGAGACCCATTTGGATGATTTTAGTGATTTCCAGACCATAGAGGTGGAATCACTGTGGATGAGGGTTGAGGTGTTTTGGCTTTTGAAATCACTACTTTGGTTTTGTTTTAGTTATTCCATGAGATACCACATTCATACAAGGAATATAGTAAGGGGGTGATTAGCTGAAAGAGAATTTTGGTTCAATCTAATCTATTGTGGGTGGTACGTGGAAGTCCCTCACTTGGTTGGCATTTTCATATGTTAATATGAGCTATTTTCCTATTGTGATTTATGAGCACTTGTACTGGTTATGATGTCGACATTATGGTTGATTGGCCATGGTTACTATGATGGTTATTTATTGGTTATATCATGTATGCTATATATGTCTCTTGTCGCAATTTGTTTAGTTATCGAATGGTTGATGAATATATGCTCTAACAAGTGCTATTGCAACTAGCTAGAGAGGGTTTATAGCCTTCTTAGTTATTTTCATATGAATACTATTAGTAATTTTTAGATATATATTCATGATCTGTAGCTTACATGTTTTCCATATGTTTGAAGAAATGTATGTTATGGATTAGGCATCTTTCGGTCAAGTTCTTTCTTGAGTTTTGATTGGGTGGCTTTGTCATTACCTTTGATTGCATTTTGGAAAATTTAAGGAAATTATGGGCAATGGTCTGGGGGCTGGCCTGAAAAGGTGGCACAGGTCCTGGGACCACATGCTTAGATTTGAAGAATTTTTGCCATAACCGCACGAAAGCGATCTATGTGTGCATTTGGAGGTCTATAACCGCACTCTTGCCTTTTTGTGAGTGTAGTTGGGGTTCTAGGTCAGATAAAAAGGGTTCTAGCTCAGTGATTGATCACCTGGGGTTTTTTTCCAGCTCCTTAGTGATATGTAATCCCTGTGGGATGTCACTAAATTTTTCGGTCTGTCAGACCCACTTCCATGACTGGAACTTGGAGGTCGGGTCATGTCATAGTGACACTCGTCTCATGTTTACCATGGAGAGCTTATAAAACTCGATAAATGTGGGAGGGGTGGCTACAGATTTGCATGTCATGAATGTGGATACCATAAATGGATTCTTCACTTTGAATAATTGAAGAGGAGGTCCACATCAAATTTCCTCTAGATTAGATAAATTATTAGTTTCTGATTCATTATGGGACAAAAAAATTTTCATGGATGCCTCAATCCTCCTTTGTGATGGGTCTGATCATTTTCCAGTAAGACTAGAAGCATACATCAAAGTATGTCCAAAAAATAGGCCTTTTCACTTTGAAAGCTTTTGGCTCAAGGATTTCTCCTTAGAAAAGGCTCAATAATAGTGACAAGTAGTAACCCCATCTCTTGCCTCAACCTTGTATTAATTTTAGCATAAGCTTAAATTTTTAAAAGTAGAAAATAAAGTGGAATCGAGAGGAATTTGGGAACATCCATCAAACTAAATAGGAGTTGGAGAAGCTCATGTAACAAATTCAACAATGTATTATTATGGAAGGGTGATATGAAAAACTAGCTGAGGAAGAATGGGAGATTCTCATCCCATGAGAAGAACGATGAATCTAGGAAGAAATTCTCTGGTGTTAGAAATCATGCAAATATGGATAAAATAAGGTGAAAAAATGTTGTATTTTTTTAGAAATCTATGATCAAGCATCGACATCATAATAGAATTTTCTCACTTCAAAATGCAGCAGGGTAAAAACTTACATACCATGAGGATATGGAAGGATAATTAATCAAATTTTATCACCATATTTTATCAGGTCCCCAAGAAAACAAACCATATTTCATTAGATGAATTACAAGCTCCATTCCTTACCCCATCAAAGAGGAGCACAATGAAGCCATTACAAGAGAAATCACTTTAGAGGAAGTGGAGGAAGTTGTCACGAGTCTGAAAAAAAATGAGGCACTGGGATTGGACGGTTTCACCACCAATTTCTTGAGGATCGCTTACCCTTCCTCAAGCATGAAATCCATCCCCTAGTGTAGGATTTATTTGGTAAATTAATTGTCTTTAATTTACTCATTAATTGTCAACCATGATTTGTGTACTTGTGAAATGTATGTGCACTATATATGCTAGCATATCTTTTGTAGATTAAGTGATTCTAAAAATGAAACTAATTTTAAAGATGGAAAATTGCTTTTCATACAATTTGGAGAATAACTACACACATATTCTTTCAATCGAAAGTTATATTAAGTCCTAATTAACTGAGTTGAAATTTTAGAATGGAAGATTTATCTAAATTGTAGAAATCAAACTTAATTCTAACTGCGTAAAAGGAAATTCTTGAAGGTAAAACTCAAAAGAAAACAATCTAATTCTACCGATTCAGAATTGAACACATTCTACATTGTTTTGTTGAAAGAAAATCTTAAGCTAATTTGCAATAAATAAATTCTATATTAAATCTTTTGGAAAGAAAATGACAATGGAATCTAATTTCTGCTTGCAAAAGATAAAATCATAACTTAAGAATGGTTACTAATGTGCGTTTTTATCCTCTAATGTGCATTTCATTAACATCTAAGAAATCGAATTGACTTATTAAAAAATTAAGTGCCGACAAGAAGATGCATTAAATAACTGAACTCTTTTTAGTGTTTTCTGTTTATGAGTACTCTGCAACGAAATGAAAATAATCAGAAATGAAACTACAATGGAAACAAATTCTTGAAATAAATTACAATGTTAAGAACAAAACAAACTATGAATAAGACCTCACAGCTCGACCGAGGGCCCTCCCATGAGTGCAGGTTGACTAGTGATCATAGGAAATTCATGCATGCATTGGAAATAATAATAATTTATATTATGAAACAAAGTGTCATCAAAGGAGTTGTAAACTTGATAAAAAAAACCTTGTCTTTGCTCCCGCTTACAACATTTATACAAATTATGAAACGAATTGAAAGAGTTTAAGCCAATATTCCATGAATAATTTTTACACCTATGAGATAAATTTAACTTAGAGTTCAATATCTTTATGACTTTCTATTGAAAAAGAAAGTCATGGGAGATTTATTTTGATCTATAATCTTAAAAGTTTCTCCAATCTTTAGTATCACTCACTTGATGTTTATTATTTCTGCGCTACCTATGTTTGATCGCTACACATAGTTTCCATAGTTGACTTTACCTTTGACTTCAATATTTCCTAATCCACGTAGCTTTCCAAGCGATGCTAGTAGGTGGTTATCTATCTAGGAGCCATTTTTAACCTTTTGATAGTATTTTTCCCTTTACTGGAGTGCTACAACCTATTTAACAATGGATTCTATTGTAGAAACAAATATCAGTTGCAAAATATTCATGATTCAGTTACAGTAAGAATACTTGTATTATAATTCACTAAGAAACATAGAATTTAATTATGGATGATTAGTACCTTCCTAAATTTTGAACTTGACCTTAAACATGTTGAGATTCTTATAGGATGATGACAAAAAGGTGAAATGGGATTGAAAAAAGGATCATAAAAAGGAAACAATTCTAGGCTTGAACAAGGGTCAAGACCCATTTATTTAGTGCTTCTAGCCCTTACTGCCACATTTATTACTTTAATTATAAAGTATGAAAAGGTTAGTGATCCATATGGCTTTCACCCTATTGTCTTATGTGATGTCATTTTCAAGATAATAACTATGGTCATTACCCATTGTCTCAAACCCATTATCCCTACTCTAACCTCCTCAGAGTGGATGAGTTATGTTGAAGGAAGGTATAATTTGGATGGCATAGTAGTAGCTCATGAAGTCATTCATTCCTTGAAAAAATCCAAAAAACCAAGTATGACGATAAAACTTAATTTTTCTAAAGATTTTGATAAACTTAGTTCAACTTATCTCTATCAGGTACTTTGAGATTTTGGATTTTCATACTACTGGATCAATCGGGTGGGTTCCCTTGTCTCCTCCCATTTCTTTTATATCCTCCTCAATGGATCTACTTCATGCTCTTTTGTCTCCTCTAGGGGCATATGCTAGGGTGACCCCTTGCCCCCTTTTATTTATTTTTCTTGACAACTAAGGGATTAGGGTGTTTCATCGACCATGTGGCCTTGTAAGGATCGCCCAAAGGATTAAAAATTCCAGATGAAGACTTTATTGTTTCACACCAAAAATTTTTAAATGATATAATTTTTATGGGCTCTCCCACTGTGAGGTTAACCGATAGGGTCTAATGGATCTATTGTTGTTGCTACAACACCCTCCAAAACTTCATTACATTCAAATTTTAGAGCTTACTAAACTGTCATATCAATTTTCGCTTCGGGCATCAAGTGTCGTTTCATGTCATTTCACATGTTTCAAGTGTTTTTGTTTATTCCTAAGTGTTGTCGCATTATTTAGAACATGTCTGGTGCACTTCATGGTTATACTACCTTGGTTAGTTGAAAAATGGCACTTTTGGTTGTAGTCGCACACACCTAGTCTATTGTACTTGGGGAGTTCTTGTAAACTGGAATTTTGATGTATATTTCTTAGTACTTGATTTTACTCTTAACTCATAGTGCTTTCCTTGCCCTAATATTCCAGACTTTAGGAAAACAAAAAAAATGGTTCACAAAAGTTGGCTCACTGGTGAGCCCTGGTATTGCACCAAGAGTGCTGCAGCTCCCAGGGGCTTCCCTACTTTACTTTATCAACCCGGGGTTCATACAAACTTGGAGGTGACAATGCTATATACACAACAGATGCAATATATTCATGTCATCCTCTTCTACTCTATGAAAGGGTGCTACTTCTAGGGGTTCTTAGTGAAGTCTGTCACACTTCAATGAAACTAAACTAAATTGTAGAAAGGAAATTACAGAAGGAAACTAAACTAAATTTCTGAAAGGAAATGATAGAAAGGAAACTAATCTAGATTTCAGAAAAGAAACTAATTTAAATTGCAGAAAGAAAACTAATTTAAACCACACTTAACTTGGCTAATCAGCTAAACACACCCTACCTATCTTATGCTCTATATACCATGCTTCTATCCATGCAACTAAGCTAACCTTGACTTAATTATAATTGAGAAAGTGTTGATTTGAAGATTGGAGAAGAAAGGGGTAAAGGTGCTAATGGAGGGATAAACACATGAAACAAGGCTCAGAAGTGAAAATATGGGTTTTAACATTATTAAAAATTTATTATAGCGCCAAAATGCTTTGGAGTGGAATAATTTTGAAAAGTGAGATGGCGAAGAGGCGTTGGAGCAAAATTTGTGAAGTGCGATGGGATAAAAGCTGTGACGTGCAGAATGCAATGGGAAAGAACTGTGAAATGTGATAAGTCAGATGATGTGGTGGTAGGACAGGTGGCAGAGTGCTTTGATCATATCACAATCGGCGGAAAGGAGTGGTAAGTGTTAAAGGAAATAAACTAAAAAATGCGAAGTGCGAAATGCGACGAGGATAAACACTGCGATTTGTGATGGGTGATGTGGCAATGGGACTGGTGGCAGAGTGTGATCGCAATATATCAATCGGTAAATAGGAGTGGTAAGTATTAAAAGAAAAAGGAAAATGATGCGAAGTGCGAAATGCAAGGGGATAAAATATGTGAAGTGCGAAATGTGATATCACAATCGCAATATCACAAATTTGGAGGGATAGCAGAAGTGCGGTTCAGGAAAAGTTGCGAAGTGCGATGGGTGACGTGGTGGTGGGAGTGGTGGCGGAGTCTGATGACAATATCTCAATCAACGAAAAGGAGAGGTAAGTCTTAAAGGAAAAGGGAAAACGACACAAAGTGTGATGTGCGATGCGATAGAGTCATCGCAATCGGCAAAAAGGAGCGGTAAGTTTTAAAGAAAAAAGGAAAATGATGCGAAGTGTGATGTGAGATGTGGAAGATTTATTACAATCAGCGAAAATGAGTGGTAAGTCTTAAAGAAAAAGGAAATGGTTGCGAAGTACGAAATGAAAAAAGGCCAAAGGTTGTGAAGTGCGGTGGGGAAAAAGTTGCGATTTGCGATGTGGTAAAAGTTGCAAAATGCGAAATGCGATATCGTAGTTTATAATATCGCAAAGTTTGAGGGGTAGTGGAAATGTTTTCCAGGAAATGTTGCGAAGTGCGAAATGCGATAGCGGGAATTTCGAGGAGGAAAGGCAGAGGTCAAACTTTAAGGGTTTTTCAAGCGTTTTGTGAATAAAAAGAGCGACAACTACAATGAAATAAGGAGGGAATAGAGCGTAACCAAGGTTTTTGGAAGCATGAAAACAAAGATGGAGAATGAAACAGGAAGCACCACAGAGTTGCTATGGGATTTTAGCAATAATTCCTACAATCACCCTGCTAACTTATGCGCAAAGAAACAGATAAATGCATAAAAATACAATGCAAAGGAAGATCGAAAAATGGTAATGCAACTCTACTTTTAATCTTAGAACAGTGAACAAAAATGTGTTTTTGGGTCTGTGGGAAGGTTCGCCCTCCTCGAGCCATATTGACAGAGATGAGAAGGGGGTCTTGATCCACAACTTTTTGGTTTTCCTCTATTCTATTACTCTCATAAGAAAATGAAAAACTACAATAGCACATTGAAATTAAAACTAAACGACAATGAAACTATCAGAAGCAGAACTAACTAAATGACAGAAACAAAACTTGCTAAATGGCAGAAAGGAAAGAATGAAAACAACAGAGAAGCTGAGGCACATGGGTTGGGCCCTAACCCACGAGCCTCGCTTTCTGAAACTAGATCAGTAAAACAACATCTGACTACTCATTTCATTACAGAAATACAGTCTTATTACATCCCGAAGGTCTTCAAAAACATAATCCTAATAGATTGTAGCAAAAGTTCGAATGGAATCGAATCAAAGGATCCTTCCTAGCTCTAGCTCTGCTCTATTTATTCTACAGGGAAGCTACCAACAGCTCCCTTGAAAATAGTGATTGAGTCCACTTGACTCCAAGTAAACATAGATTGAGTGCACTTCATCTTCAGTTGCTTGGCTGCCTCTTGAACTCAAATTGCTAGAGAGAATCCTTGGGGTGATTGAGTCCACTTGACTCCAAGTAAACAAAGATTGAATTCACTTCGTCTTCAGTTGGCTTCACTGCCTTTGATAGTTAAGGAGGGTGGACAACCCCCTTGAATCTCTCTAATATTTCTCCATAATTTCCTGATATTATGCTCATTTATTCTTCACTCTTGATTTTCGAGTGGCAGGGAGCAAGTCCCTAAATTATCTCCTTCTCCAAATCTGCATAATCTGCCAAATATTCTCACAATATTCTACAAACATAACCAATATTAGGAAAAAAATATGAAATTACCTTTAAACCTTCCTAAGAAAGTATTAAAGCATAAGAAAACATTATTAAGTGTAGAAGGATAGATTTAATATATATTTTCATGTGCATAAGAGAGGTAGATTGGCCTAAGAAAGGTTAGATGGGCCTTAATTTATGTCCAATTTAGAGGCCCATCACTCACTAAGGCAAAGAAGGTGCATGGCACACTCTTAAGCCTCAATAAGGATCCCTTCCCTGTTCGTAGTGCACCCTTCACCCTCCAAGAGCGCATAACACAATCCCAAGAAACAATTGCTCCTTCCTTTCCCAAACTGTGCCCTTAAGCAAGCTTTCCTCCCCGTTTGACACATGGTGCACTAATAGTGATCAAGGAGATGCCCTTTAACCTTCAACAGTGTGCCATGCGCCCAACCAAGCACATAGCACATTGTCAATCATTAGTCGGACACTCCTCCCCTCTTCAGGATGTGCCCTGCACTCTAAACCATGTCCTCGCCCTCACTTGAGCACATGACACACAAAAAGCCTCAGTGACCTTCCTTAATCCTTCAGACTTGTGCCCTATGTCGTCCATCAAGCCTGACCTTCCTTGTTGAGTGCACAACCCATCCTCAAGCCTCAAACACTCATCCATTCCTCCTTGACAGTGCACCTTGCGCCCAAAATATTTCCCTATTCTTCCCGAGCGCATTGATAAACCATGAAATTTTTTTTTACATGAAACATGTCTGAATACAAGGTTTTTCAAACTGACGTTTTATTTCCATCAATGATATTAGCTACATGTATTATAGAAAAACATGGCGAGGATGCATGAATACATCTATCAAATAGAGCATCTTAAACAATCATTCAAGGAAAAAGAACACATGAAGTGATAATATGAAGAACATTGGAATCTTGATGATCGAAGCGGTCCATAAAGACTCCACATCATCAAAGACCCTTTGGAGGGCAAAGACATCAACAACATGGAAGCTGCATGCAAGATTGCAGATACAAGTGACAAAATTTCCACCTCTCAACAAAGTCCATGTCATCAGTCAATATGAGTCCAAGTCATTAATATAGGTGACATGTCATATTCTCACCACATGATGATGTGGAAACCATGTTGTAATTATGTAAGAGTCATGGGATATGAAAGGTCGTGCATCAAGTTATAAAAGAAGCCTCATTACTCAAGTAAATGAAAATTTCACCTTGGATTATCCCACGAGGCATTAGAGAGAGAGAGCTAGTTCTTTTTGGGAAAAAGTAGTGGCTCTAACGCTCCACTATTAGAGCTAGTTATTTTCATTGTACTCATGTATCTTGGAAATTTTTCTTAATACTTGAAGCCATTTGGCCAAAACATTTTCATGCATAAATCATGGATGTTTTGGGATTATTCTTCAGATGTTTGCGGTTTATGTTGGCTTACATATGTACTATAGAAATTAAACTATTTCAGTGGCTTTGGTGCTCAACTTGTTGGATATGTGTTGTGGTTGTTACAATGGTCGTGGAATTTATGTGAACTATTTATCTTAATGAATCACATTTCTTTCTTGTTTATGTGTGTTCATATTTATTAGATTATTAATATTTATTTTATTTAAAGACTCACTATTTTACTCTGAAGCGAAAGAACCTTGATACATTTACAATTGAACATATCACAAGGCACACTTTCTTGCTCATTCAAAAGCGCATGCACACTTCTCTCTCATGATAATTGTTTAAGCCAAGGAAAATCTCTAAGTTAATGGAAGCCATGCCATAATTACAGATGGGACTCCTACACCAAATTGTGTGAGGTATAATTAGGATCTCATATCGGGTAGATCCCCTGTATGTTTCCGAGATACAACACCCTCAACATTCTAGCACTAGAAGGAGGGAAACCATTTTTTTTACGACTGATAACTTATCACATCCCAGTCATTCATCTTCTGGACAAGGAAGTGATATCCTAAGTTCCACCCAAACTCATATTTCTGAGCTAGGAGGGTCTTCTCAACCTAGTCCAGAGTTAACCTACAAATCTACTTACGATAAAATATGGGTAATTCGGCCTATTACCTGTCATTTTGCGAAAGATATTGATTTACTTCCCGTTGCTCATAATCTTCCTCATCACAAAAAAAAAAAAAAATTCATACTGGAGTACTGGTTACATCGATGGAAGATTTGTTTTTTTCCACTCTTGAGGAATTAACATAGCCTTCAGAAGAAACAATCCAATAAGAACAACTTCCACTTATTAATGAAGAGTACAAGGAAGATATTGTTCTTTTGGATGGCGAATGAATGACAACTGATATTGAGTTTAACTATGGCTTGAACGGTGAAGGAGAAGGCTCATCATATTCAAAAAAGGAGGAAGAACAATAAGACAAAGGCATTTCTAATTAAGACTTAGATTAGATGGCCCAAGGGCCACTCTCTCTTCCGGATAATCTTCATAGAATGCCTAAATATCTGAGGAAGTTGCTATTAAAGTTTGATCCTGAAAAGAAGACTAGGGCAAAGGACCATATTGATGATTTCTACATGCATCTATGAATGCTAGAGGTACGATATGATGATGTTGCTTGTAGGCTCTTTCCTTTCACTTTAGAAGGTAGAGTGACAATATGGTATCATAGTCTCCTTGTTAATTCAATCCATGGTTGGAGGGAGTTTAAGAAGTTGTTTTTGGAAAAACTCGCCGATGATAAAACTACTGCCATGTTGCTAAAATAGCTTAGAAATATTAAGATGGGAGAAAAGGAGAAAGTCAAAGATTTCAATCAAAATTTTAACCATATATTGAATAAGTTCTCTCCAGACACGCAACCCCATGATTATATTACTATATATTATTATAAAACTACCTTGCGAACAAACATTTCCGTTTTTGTTGAAGAGTTGCAAAGGAGACATTGACTTTCAACTTTGTAGAAGCAATTTCCGGGGAGAAATACTTGCATTCCATTGGAGCTATTACTGATGATGAAGAATCTAAAGACTCCAAGGAGACTAGAAAAGAGGTCTCAAGCCTCTTCAAATAAGGCTAAAGAAAAGTGTTCTATTGACATTGAAAGCTTGACTAAATATTTAAAGTCACTCACTAATGAGGTATTTGAATTAAAGAGAAAGTCAAGCGAGACATTTGCCAGTACCAAGCCCCTTAAGTCTTTCTTATTTATAAGGAATAACAATAACCAACAAACTAAATCTGCCTAGATCTCAAATGTTGTGTTGAATGTTGAAATTTTAGGCATGGAAAACTACTGCTCCTTCCACTAGGAATTTCATTCAGAGAAAAATTTCCCATAATGGAACCACAACATGGCTGCTATGGTAGCCCATATTGTTGATAGTTTACTAGCGGATGATTAGTCTGAGAAGGTAGAGGAAAAAAATGAGCTTAGCGCTGCTTAGGAAAGTACAAGTATTGGACACTTAATTAATGCCTTTTATTTAATTCTCAATACTAACAAGAAAAGTGTTGAAGGACCACCTGAAAGTGAAGCCCCCCCTTAGAAACCAACCGATTGTTATAATTTGAGAAGCAAAGGGCCCGTATTTAAATAGGAATTGACAAGACAAGAGTCGAAGAAATAATTTTTAAGAAGGATCTCACCACCAACCAATCCTGCTCATAATTCACAAAACAAGTATGGAAATGCCGCTACTTCTATTAACACTTCCACTAGCAGTAAAATAAATACTATCAATACGGAACTTTCAAACAGAGCTATGTCTCCAGACACTTCAACGCAGCCTATTAGAAATTAGATTATCGCTTATAACATCATTGATGATATGAAAAGAGCCCCCGCTAACATTTCAATTTTTTAGTTCACAAAGATAACATTCCATCGAGAACTGGTTATCCAAGCATTCTCTTCACAGTCTTAAACATGTGACAAAGCTTCTACTTATCAAACAATGTCTGGTAAGTCTTTTCGAACTCTCGAATCTTTGGTTAATGTTGTAAATTTAGATACTAAAACTCTATGCCCCACATTTTTGTTAACTTTTGAAATCTTTAATTACAACGTCCATAATTTTTTGGTTGATTCGGGTGCATCTGCGAATGTAATGCCATTATCTGTAGTTAATAAAATCAATGCTAAATGGGATAAAATTGATTAAAAATAATTCACCTGGATAGGTTACTTGTCTAGGCCATTGGTGAACTCAAGAATGTTATTATCCATTTTTCATCAGACCAAAGGGTACACCAATGCATAAACATTCTAATTGTGGACATCCTTGAAGCCTATGGCTTACTCTTGAGTGGAGATTGTTGTAGTATGTTACAGGGGTATTTTGCAACAGATTGGTTGCACTTGTGGTTTCCATACAAGGGTAGAAACAACCAGATTCGAGTAGAAAGAGAACCGAGAACCCTATATGTCAGACAAACAAAAGAGGGAAATCCGCCGTAAAGCTCTATCTTATCAACTCGTTCATGGAGTGCTTTTTAGAAAACACCACAATGGTGTCTTGTTAAGATGTCTAGAGCCTCATGACATAAAAAAGGTATTGAGAGATTTGCATGATGGACCAACAAGTGGACACTTCGCGGGTGATACGACTATGCATAAAGTAATGAGGGTTGGTTATTATTATCGCTCCTTATTTAAGGACACTCATGCTTATGCCGATCGAGATCACAAGCCAATCACCCCACTACTACCAGTAGCAGTTGAGGAACTGTTCCAACAATGGGGACTAGATGCTATTGGAGAAATATTTCCACACTCATCAAAGCAACACTGATACATTTTAACAACAACAAATTATTTTACTCGGTGCACCAAAGCAGTTCCTTTAAGATAAGTCAACAACCAAAAGTCATCCAATTCCTAAATCATAACATCATAACCAAGTTTGACGTTCTAACATCTCTTGTATTTGTTAATGCAACTTATTTTTCTTCACTAACACTTTATGAATTTGCATTAGTAAATGGTATTGTGTTAAAGCATGCGTCAAGTTATTACTCAAAGGGAAATAATTTAGCAGAATCAACCAACAAGAATCTCATTTAATAATATCGTTTTCTCTGAACAAAGGAACTGGCACAATTATTTGGTTAATGCATTATGAGATGACTGTGTAGCTCTCAAACCTTCTCTTAAAACTTCACCATACTTCCTTGTATACAGTAAAGAAGCTACCTTTCTTCCTAACCTATATCTCCCAGCCTTGCAACTCTCTCAAGAGTCCCAAGGAACACCATGCCTTCTGGTTCAAAGCAAGATAGATACCTTACTTAAACTTGAGGAAGAAAGTCTCAAAGCTAAAGAAATATTTTATGTACATCAAAACCGTATCAAGCACTGGTTCGATAAGAAATCTGCAGGGACTAAGAGTTTCGATGTGGGTGACTTAGTATTGAAGTGGGATAAATCCCACAGAGAGAAAGGAAAACACACGAAGTTCCAATCTCTATGGATTTGCCCTTACACCATCGAAGAGAACCTCGGTCACAATGCTTTCAAGCTGAAATATTTAGATGGGAGGAATGACCCTCTTCCTGTTAATGGTTGATATTTGAAGCTCTATTTTCAATAGAAACTCTAAGTTGCATTCCCTATACAATTTCTTTCTTTATCATCTATTGTCCATATTATGTTTGTCATGTCGAATTATGTCCCGTATTGTTTTTGTGTCTTGTTAATTGTACATAAATAATACCTTGCGTGAAAGAGTTCATGGCTTAGAAGGGATTTGTGGTAGAGTAAGAGAGGGAATGTGACAACCACAATGCCTTGTTAAATGTTAGTTCTTCTTCTTTGTTTGGGAAGATTCCATAGGTTGAGCTGAGTCTATATGGAAAATATGATACATCCAAGAAGAAAACCTTGAGAGAACTTATAGGACCCACATCTATTCTAGTATCCCAACTCCTCAAATTAGTATTGAATCTAGTTGGTGTTTTACATACTTATCTAATTGAGTAGATAAAGGATACGGGGGAAATATTTAGCAAGCAAAACTATCACTACAAGGAAAAGACCCTTTAGTGGAGGTTATAAAGGAGGTTTTTAGTGTTATAAAATTGGCCAAAATTGTCAAAAAAACATATGCTACCACATCCGTTTTTGGATACGGAGGTTTTTGCAGAGCTTTTAACGGACATTCAACACAACTAAAAAAAATTGGGCGGCCGGATGTTATTACGGATGTTTTTTCATTGGCGCGCTAATCAAGATTTAATGCACCAGTGCGTACCTGTAGCTAGAGCCCGGGGCGGTCGAAGGCGAATGCACTGGGCTGTTAAGGTATAAAACAACATCGGGCTTAGTGTTGGTGATACAATGCACGGGGCCGTTCTAATTGGTCTTGGGATTTGAGCGGTGCCCATAGGTCATATCAAAGCGCCAGTGCGTATACTTATAGAAATGCCCCAGTGCACCGTATCACACAAATGCATGGAGATTTATAATTGGTATCAGTATTCGTGCGGTGCAAATATGTCATACAAATGCACCGGTGTGTATCGACACATAAACGCCCCGGTGCGCAGTATCACACAAATGCACCGAGATTTATAATTGGTATTGGTATTCGTGCGGTGCCTATGGGTCATCCAAATGCACCGGTGCGTATAGACACAAAAACGGCCCGGTGCATAGTATCACACAGATGCACCGAGATTTATAATTGGTATCGGTATTCGTGCGGTGCTCATAGGTCGTAAAATGACACCGGTGTGTATATAGACATAAATGAACTAGAGTGTCGTACCGCACAAACACCTTGATATTTTTAACTAGTTTTGATATTTGTGCGGTGCCCATAGGTCATAAAAACGCACCGGTGCGCTTAAGAATACAAGCGCACTGTTATAAAAATACACGCACCAGTTTTCATTTTGTATTTTTTAGAAACGTCGACCCGTGACAGTGCAATTATTGTGATTGTTTTAAATTCATTATTCATCAAAAGTTGACACATCTTATAACAATATTCATATTAACTAATTTTTTATTAATGGATTTGAATGTGATGTTTGGATTAATTTGTTACATCATATCATAATTATTGTGGTTTTTTAAAATTCATTATTCATCAAAAGTTGACACATATATATCTTATAACAATATTCATATGAATTAAATTTTTATTAGTGCATTTGAGAACAACACTATTACCGATGAAATAGGTAACTGCACTGTTACCTACTTTTTTTTGGTAGCATAAAAAGCATCCGATTTTGAAAAATGGTGATGCAGAATCACCCCCTTTTTTTTGTGCACATTTTTGACACTCTAATATTTTTATTTATGAAGTATGAATATTTGTTTTAAAATGTTAGTGATTTTCATGCTAATTTTGAAACGTATTGATACAGCATCAACTTTTTTTTTTAGAGCGGTGATTTTCATGCTAATTTTGAAACATATTGATGCAGCATCAACCTTTTTTTTTTAGAGTGGTGATTTTCATGTTGGTAATAAAACACAAAACTTAGATTAAAAATATATATATATAAAAACAATATAAAAAAACAATAAAAATGTAAAAAAAAACAAAATTAACAAAAATTCGAAAATTATATCAAAGAAATGACAAAATTTGAAAAAAAAAAACGGATAATTTAAAGAAAAGAAACAAAAATTAACCAAATATATATATATATATATATATATATATATATATATATATATATATATATATATATATATATATATATATATATATATATTAAAAGAAATGACAAAATTTGAAAAAAAAAACGCATAATTTAAAGAAAAAAATTTAGCAAAAAAAAAAAAAAAAAATAAAAAAAAAAAAAAAAATCAAAAACATCAAAAACATTTTTTTCTAAGTTATTAAAAAAAAACCATATAATTAAAAAAAAAATCTAAAATATAAAATTTAAAAATAATTAAAATTACAAAATTAAAATTTAGATAAAAAAAATAAAATACAAAAAAGAAAAAATTAAATTAAAAATAATAATAATAATAAGAAAAAAAAATACAAAATTTAAAATTAACAAAAAAAAAAAAAAAAAAAATTGAAAAAGAAAATTAAAATAAAAAAAAACTATCATTAAAAAACAAAAAAATGAAAAAAACCATGTGCAAATAATTAAAAAACAAATATCCATAAATTTACTGTTTTTTTTAAATGAAACAATTTATAAATTTTAAAAATGAAAAACTAAATAAACTATAAGATTAAAAAAAAAAAAAATTAAATTAAAATTTAATAAATTTAATAAATAAATTTTAAATTTAAAAAAAATAAGTAATCTAAAATATTAAATTTAAAAACAAAATTTAAATAAAAAAAAATTAAATTTAAAATAAAAAATTTGAATTAAAAAAAAATAATTTTTAATTTTTTGAAATTAAAAAAAAAACAGAGAAAAAGAAAAAAGAAAAAAAATCAAATTAAAAAAAAATATTAAAAAAAAAGAGGGAAGAATTTTTTGATCGCGATGGTGCCGCCAATCGCTCCCGCCCAGGCGGAAAGGCCGATTGGTGGCGCCACCACGATCATTTTTTTTTTTTTTTTACAAATATTTGAAATTTAATTTGTTTTATTTTTTGTTTGTTTATTATTTTTTTTTAATTAATTAATTTATTTTTTAAATTTTGTTAATAATTTTTATTTTTATTTTTATTTTTATTTTTTTTTCATATTTTTTATTATTATTAAATTTTATGTTTAGTTTTTTCATTTAATTTTTTAAAATTTAATAAATCTTGTATTATTTATTTATTTATTTGAATTTAATATTTTATTTTATTTTATTTTTTATTATTTTTTTAATTACATTAAATTTTTATATTTTTTTTTATTTCAATTAAAATTTTGTATTTAAAATTAGATTTTTATTTTTATTTTTTTTTAAAATTAAACTTAATATTTTCAAATTAATTTGTTTTTTATTTTATTTTTATTTAATATATTTTTTTCAATTTTTCATTTTTAATTGATTTTTAAAGTTTTTTAACTTTTTTTTTAACAATGTTTTTTTTTTCTTTATATTTAAAATTTATTTTTTATTTCAAAATTTATTTGTTTATTCATTTATTTATTAAAATTATATATATATTTAATTTGTTATTTTAATATTAACAATTTTGTTTTATTTATTTATTATTATTATTTTTTTAAATTTAATAAAATCTATAATATATATATATATATATATATATATATATATATATATATATATATATATAACTTAAGTTCATATATATATATATATATATATATATAATTTAAGTTCATATATATATATATAATTTAATTTCATATATATATATATATATATCTATTATTTTTTATAATTTAAATTTAATTTATTTTTTAAAATTTATTTGTTTTTTTAATATATATATATTTTTTAAATTAAATTTTTTTATTGTATTTTATTTTTCATTTTTTTTACTTTTAATTTAAATAATGTTTTTTTTTTTTTTTTTTTTTTTTTTAAATTTAATATATTTCTTTAAATATAATTTTTTATTTTAAAATTTATTTATTTATTTTTTTAAAATTTGATAAACATTTTCTTTTTCTTTTTTAAATTTGATTTCTATATTTTATTTTTTATAATTTCTTCTTTTATTTATTTATTTTTAATTTAATATTTTTATTTATTTATTTCTATATATTTTGAAATTTTAATCTTTAATATTTTTTTTCCCTTAAATTTTATGTTTTTTTTAGTGTTTGAATTAAAATTTTTGTTTTGTTTTTATTTTTATTTTTTTATTCCTATATATTTTTAAATTTTAAGCTTTAAAATGTTTTTATTTTTTAAATTTATTTTTTTCTTAAATTTTAGGTGTTTTTAATGTTTGAATCTTAAAAATTAAAAAATGTTATTTCTATTTTTTAAAATGTCAAAAATATGACACAAATTTTTTGTTTTGGTTATTCCAGCATCAACTGGTTTTGTTTTGAGGGTGTTTTTTCAATTCTTTTTTCAAGAAACAATTTTGTTTTTAGCATACTTTTATAAAATGTTGAAATTTGACCTTAAAAAAAAACCAAGTGCATTCTGGAACACATTTTTTTGTTTTTTGTTTTTGGGGTGTTTTTTCATGTTTTTTGAGTCTTTTTGGGCTAGAGTTCCCGTTTTGAGGTCAGGTTACCTATTTCATCGGTAACAGTGTTGAACGACAATGGAGAATGCAATAGCGACAATAGAGAACGCAATAGAATAAATTAAAACATTATATATATATATATATATATATATATATATATATATATATATATATATGAATAAGACATTCTTTGTCATACAAAATGGGACAGTTATTGGTATCCCTTTATCTTTCAATTGGGACACTATGTCCATTACATTAAAGAAAATGTTTGATTTCACAGACATTTTTCAAAAAATACAATGCCTTGCTTTTATATCCAAACATAGTGATCATCATTCTTCACTTGAACTGCTGTCACTGCTAGAGCTACTTCCATGACTTGGTTATTTTCAGAAATGTTTTGTTCACAGTGTTGATTATTTTCTTCTTCTTCACCTTCCAGCTAAAAACAATATAAAAATAAACTGTAATGAGTGTATATACATTGGTGAGAATAATGAAAATTGCAATATTAAATAACATACATCAATGTAAATGATCGAAAAGAGATGACGTACCAATGCAACAATTGACTCATAAACTATACACATTCTTTCAAAACCATGTAACATGCCATCTTTCAAGATTTGATCTGTTGGCGCAGTGCCATATTTTGTTTCGTGCAAGTTTTATACCCCATAACAAATCATATATTTAATATAAAAGATTTTTATTTTTATTTATTTATTTATAATTATTATTATTATTTTTTGTCTATTAATTATAGACGGAGCTACGTAAAACAAGATCGACAAATGCTTACAAATTCCAAAATTAAGTTCTGATATGCCAACATATATGCACAACCCATATTTAACCCAATTTCAATCAATTTCTCTGATGGTTCTTCTTTGTATGTTAGCACCTGTTTAAAGACATTCAATGATGATTTTTGTAAAACAACTTAAAAAATACAAAAATGAAATCTAGTTAAGTTGTTATAAGGAAGTAACAATTACTCACAAACTTAGATATCAATCATTTTATTTCTTGTCGTCTTGTTTTATGTGCTGAATGGGTTCCATTTTCTTTTCTTTTCTGCAAGAAAATACTTGAAAATTAATATTTAATGCTAAATTGTTTATTTATTTTACCTTATGATCGAAAAATTCAATGATTACATATTACATTTGAAGCAAGTTGTTGTTGAGATGGCTCCTCCAGTGATGCAATTTTGTCCATTTCTTTGACCATCTCCTTGTACACCTTTTTGGACATTCCTATTGGCATATTTCTGATATCAGCTCGTTCATCTTTTGAGATTTTCATAATCTTCCTGAAAGTGTAACATGATAATAAAATATTTAATTTTTATATTGATATATGAAAAGTAAGTATAAAAAAAGTGATATTTATAAATAATTCTAGACAAACATCTAAAGGATTATTACTTTGTCATTCCTTCTTTTTTGTTGTTGTATGTTTTTGCTATCAAAATTCTGACATGTCTCATTGACAAATTCTCTGGAAACTCTTCTTGTAGTTTACATAAAATTTGGTTATTGGAATCATTGGATTGATTTTTGTATTGTAAGTGGAAAGAAAGTCTATACATTCGTTCCACTAGATTCCTCAAACTTTTGTAAAAGTTTTTCCCTCTTTCGTTAACCTCCAGCACCACTCCAGATGAGCTAAGGAGCAATTCATTTTCATTTGCATGTTCTATTTTTCTTTGTTTTCTTAGAACAACATTCTTTTTCTGAGTTGTTGGTCCCTGTAGAACATTAAACATATGTGAATTAATAGAATTTTTCACACATGTTATCTAATAATTTTAATTATATTATTAATGAAAACAAAAAAAAGAAACTCATATTGGATCGATAGTATTTTTTCATTCACCTGATTCATCCTTTTACAATTTTTCCATCAAGCTTTTACACTCTTCTGGTCCTAGATCAGAAATAATCTTATTGAACTTCGTCATTTTGTGGCTCTGCATGATATACAATAAACAATACATATTAGTTAAACTTACATATAGTTCAAAAATATTTTTTTTTGTAAAAAATTTACAAAGAACTTGCCTTTTTTGCTTTTCTTGATGTGTTATCAGTATTTTTCTTACTTGATCTCTTGTCAGTCATTTCTTTATCAATCTCAAACCTGTACCATATCATTCAATAATATATTATAAATAAACTGTCAACTTTTCAAGTAAAAAAAAAAAATCTCAAGAAACCGGTGTGCCATTCATGGTGTACGCACCGACGTCGGTGCGTCTCTCTTCCAAACGCACCGCCAAGACTGTATAATAGAGAGTACGGTGCTCTATGTCAACAAGGAGCACATGTGCGTTATATGTCAATGATTGCACTGGTTAACCATGATAAAATAATAAAAATTGTCGAGTGTTAGTTTTTTAGCATAAATTGGTGCAATATTTTACATACGGTGCACCCATAAAAAAAAATATTAATTTTTTATCACATGACATTTTGCGGTGCGCTTGTAAAATACAGAGCACCATTGCGCTAAGTTACTCCAAGCACACCGATAAAAAAATATGTTTTTTTATTTTATTTAAAAATTCATGCCAGGGCCCACATGGTTTGGGATTCGACTATGCTAATCGTTTTGTCGGTTGGATGTCTTAGGTATATATTTAACAATACGAATCCTATAAATCTAAATTGAAAAGCCCTAATTCTGAAATCATAGAAAGAGGAAGAAGAAAGGGGAGAAAAAAAAAGAATGTAAGGTTTGTAGTTTTTGTTTTTGTTTTTTTTCTTTTCGAAACAGAACCTTTGCGGTGCGCCATAATGAAATAGCACACCGACTGCATATTTTACACAGTACTTGCATTTTTTTTTATCACAATACTTGCGCAGTGTGCTGGGATAACAAAGCGCACTAGTGCGCTATGCCGCACAGGGTGTACCAACATTTTTTTTTGTTTTTTGTTTTTACGCAAGAGCCGACATGGATTGGGATTCGACTATGCAAGTCCTCCCATTGGTTGGATGTCTTAGGCTTATATTTAGCAATACAAACCCTATAAATATAAATTGAAAAACCCTAATTCTGAAATCATAGAAAGTGGGAGAAGAAAGGGCTGAAACAAAAATAATGTAGGATTTGTTTCTAAAATGGTTTTTTTTGCAAAACAACACGTTTGCGGTGCGCCATAGTGCAATAGTGCACTGGTGCCATATGTTACATATGGCGCACTGATAAAAACATTTTTTGTTTTTATTATTTTTTATTACTATAATTTCGTGGTGCGCTGCTATAACTGAGTGCACCGGTGCGCTCTGTTACGCAGGGTGCACCGACGAAAAAAATCTGTATTCTTTTAAGATTGACGCAAGGGCCAACATGGATTGGGATCCGACTATGCAAGTCGTCCTGTGGGTTGGATGTCTTATGACTATACAAACCCTATAAATCTAAATTGAAAATAAAGAGGGAGAAAAAAGGACAGAAACAAAAAGAATCCAGGGTTTTGTTTCTAAAAATGGATTTCTTTTTTATTTTTGTTTCTGAAAACTACAGAAAAGGTAAAAACAAACTGCAAAAAAAAGTTGTTAAAAAAACAATAAGCTTTTATTTTGTTATTTTACTTCATAAAAAAACTACAGAAAAAGTTAAAAAAAAACAATAGACTTTGATTTCTTATTTTATTGCATAAAAAACTGCAGAAAAAAGTACAAAAAAACAATAAAATTACTCACATTGTTTGAAATTCTATGGTACAGGGTTTGATTCACCAGAGGTTTGGAATTCTAATTGTCTGAATACTTCTGCTCGAACGTATTTCCCTGCTCCACAGTGCTCTCGTGCTCTGTTTGCTCCAGGTATGTATCCTGCAAATCTCTGGCTGAATTTTTTTGTAAAAATAGTGAAATAATGAAAAGTGTTTAGTATTTAAAGAAATGTTTTATTAATTAGATTTTCGAAAATATTTTGCCGCCCATTTTTCAATTTACCACTCTTTTTTTTTACTTAAAGAAAATAGGGTTGCACTTTTTTAATTTGCGGTTATTCGTTTACTGGTGCGTCCTTTATTTGAACCACCTCGGTGCGTCGTGTTATAAAACAACACCGGTGCTTAAAATAAAAAAAAATCACCGTTGCGCAAAATAAAAAAAACTCACCGGTGCGGTTATCTGTACAATACGCACCGGAATGACATTTAAGTTATAATTTATAGTTTTTTTGCTCAAATGCAGGGAAAAAAAATCATATATTATATGGAATGGACAATTCTTCAAAATCCAGCTCGTTCCATAATATTTCACAAATTCCATCGCAGAGTTCTCCCTATGCATGTGGAGACGTAATATTTACTTCATATTTGTTTTATTTTTTCACTATCTAATTGAATTTATATATGTTTTTTTTATCCATGTAGTCAATCACGCACAAATTAATTAAATTTATAATGTATACCGGTGCACAGGTTTATGCAGATTCAACATCGAGTTCAGATGCACAAAACATTCAAACTTCTCCAAAACGTCAGAAGTTCTTATCAGGAGCTGCATACTGCAAGGCACATTTGGTAGATGAAAATGGACAACCGCTTGACCCTACCAATTGTAACAATATTGCATCTTCTAGCCACAATCCCGGGACAATGATGGTAATTATAATTATAATTGTTTGGTATATATATTGATTAATACATAATTATTTCAACGTCAAACCAATTTATAATCAAGCAATATTGTCAATGTGGTTACTAATTGATATCATATATTTTGTACTAATCATGTTCAATTTTTTACTTTTATTTTATTTTTATTTTTTTTAGGATTCTAGTGATGATGAACAACCTACCTACCATCTTCCGTTGCAACCCACGACAATGTCCAATCGAGAGAAGACTGAATTAAGAGAAAAGATCAGAGAGGAACGATACCAAGAATGGTTGAATCAACCACTGATTCAATTCTCGCTACGTTCAAATTCACCAATTAGGAATGACTACAAAAATAGTAGTTCTTCACAAGCTGGCAATGGAGGCAATCAAATAGAGGTTGGTATGGATGATTACTTAAGGGATACGACTGCCATGGAGACAATGTTGTTAGATGCATTCCAAAATGATGATCAACTAGGGGATGATGCTCATAACGTTGACACCTTTTTCGAAAGCCTTAAATTTGCTTCCACCACCCCTCTCTTTGGACCTGGCAGTCAGTCAAAGTCTACCCAGTTGGGGACAAAAATGTTACTATACAACTTGGAAGCAAAGTTTGGCTTGTCGAATGCATGTTTCTCAAAACTTTTGAGGTAAGTTACCCTAAAGTACTCCCCTTATATAAATTTGAAATATAATCAGTACACTGCAATGAACATTACAAATGTTAAATTTTATGAATGTTAAAAATTATATCAACATTAATGTACATTTATTAATATATTTTTCCATGATCACCAACTACAGGTTATTCAAAGATAAGGTTCTTTCGAGTGATAATGTCTTGCCCGGTAGCTGCGAAGAGGCAAATAAATTGTTGAAAATGTTGGGTGTTGAGTACATATCATATCATGCATGTCCAAATGATTGTATTCTATATAGAGGAGAATATGCAGACAAAGAGATGTGTCCGAAATGTGGGCATGACAGGTATGATAAATAAAAAAAGAAGGGTAAATCACGTACTGGTCCTCCTTTTAAGATATTAAGGCACATGCCTATAATCCCAAGGATTCAAAGGCTCTTTCGTTGCAAATAATTATCTATGTTGCAGGGATGGCATGCCTCACACAAAAGTGAGTTGGGAGTTATGCGAATCCCAACTGATTCAATAGCCATGAAGCATATAGAGGATACATGACCCGAAAAATTCAAGAATGAAGTACGATGTCTACGACTCAGCATAGCCATGGATGGTGTCAACCCATATTCCCTCTAGAACACCAACTATTCTGTTTAGCCTGTAATAGTGATCAATAAAAATATCCCCCTATGGTTGTCCGTGAAGAATGGACATCTTATGTTGGCTCTCATAGTCCTTGATAGAATACAAGTGAAGAATATGGATGTCTACTTACAACCACTGGTAGATGAATTGAAGGAATTATGGGATGGGATAAATGTATACGATGTATCAAGACCCATCGAAGCAAAGAGGAGTTTTATGTTGTATTGCATATGTGTTTACACGACACATGATTATCTAGGCTTAGGAGTTTTCTATGGTAAATTACATGTTTAATTTATTGATTTTTTTATATATAATGTAACAATATTCTTTCACATATTAGTTATTTAATTCGTTGTAATATTTGTTCTGATCTTCATGATATTCTTTAACGTGCCATGCATATTAATTAATGTATACAAATATAGTCTTGCAGGTCTTGTAACAAAAAGGTATTTTGGATGTAAATGTTGTGGATCTTCTCTGAAAGCTAGATGGTCCAAGGACCTACGAAAGCCAGTGTATGACTGCTCCAAGATATTCCTACCAGAACAACACCCTTACAGAAGAGAAACATCCGTTTTCAATGGTAAATGAGAGAGAACCCAAAGGCCTCTAATAATGACACCAGCTAAATGGCTTAGAGCATATGAGAGAGAGAAGGAGAAGGAGTTCATAGAAATGTTCGATTCAAATGGGGAGCCTAAGTTTGATGATCCAGATTTATTCAACACCTATGTTGAGAAATTTCCCATTGGGATGAAAAGGAAATCTATCTTTTATGACCTCCCATATTGGGAGCATCTTAAGATTTCCCACTTATTAGATCCCATGCATATATTTAAAAATGTTTCATATTCTTTATGGAGGCACATATCATCGAAACAAAGTGACACATTGGCTGTTAGGAAAGATCTTATTACTTCAAAAACTAAAAAGAAATATTGGCCAAGACGATTAGAAAGTACGGGATCAGAGGCAGGCGCTGGTCCCTCTAATTAATGGTTTTTCAAAGAAGGTGATATCCCATGGATTTAAAAAAAAGATGATATATCTTTGGCAAAGGAAGTTATAATGGATGTGAGGGTGCCAACTTCATACGGGTCTTCACTACGACGCTGCTTCATCGTGGATGACCATTTGTCGGGGTTGAAATCGCATGACCATTTGAATCTTCTAAGAGTACGTATGATGTCAAAAACATGATTTTATTATTTCTTATATTAATAAATTTTATCCCATGCGAGGATCATAAAACATAACTAATTTTGTATATTATTGCACGTGTTTATAACTTTGCAGTGTCATTATCCTTTGTTTGAGCGTGGGTGTGTGAAACATGAATTCCCCCAAGACCTAGGACGTGCCATATCTAAATTATCTGCATTTGTACGTTGGATCATGTCAAAGGAGATTCATGTGGCTAGCATTCCATGGTGGCGTCAAGAGATAGTTATGTTACAATAAATCATATTATTCTAGATTTATTATTTTACAATTATTTAAAATTTAAAAATTTAAAAATTTAAAAATTTTAATAAATTCATTTCACATTAATATGATTAAAATTTTACAAATATTTTACATACAATTAGAATTAGAATTATAATTACAATTTTACAATTTCACGTACAATTACAATTACAATTACAATTTTAGAATTTTACATATATACAATTACAATTTTACAAATTTAAAAAATTACAATTACAATTAAAAGTTACAATTTTAAAAATTACAAATACAATTACAATTTTAGAAATTTACATATATACCATTACAATTACAATTTTAGAATTTTAAATAGTACAATTAGAAATACAAATATTACAAATTTACAATATCATGATCATTTGGTATTAAATTAATTAATAAACATTACGTTCACGATAACCATCGTACAAACATCATATTTGACTAAAAAACACATTCAAAATCGCTAACTGCATCATCGTGATCATGATAATCTAACAAAACACAATTAACATTATATATTAACATCATCAGTACAACACAAACATCAAATATACATCTCATGCTATCACATACACATCTATCTGCAAGCTGCACTTTAAATGAACATATCTAACATGACCTAACAACATACACATCATGATGATCACCAACATGTAAATTAAGTACAACTGCAACATGAACATAAAATACATGGACTATATATATATAAAACTGAATAATGTTAAAAATATACAACTGTAATATAAATGTCATGGATCAGCTGGTGGTAGTACAACAACAATATTAGTACTAGTGGCCGATGGTCCAACCTCATCTCCATGATGACTTCTGGTAGATGCTAGTGGAGGCTCATGCAAATCTGGCACGGCGCGAGGCTGTGAACGATCATGAGATGATGGTATGCTGCACCTCGCAGATTTTCCATCATATGTTGCAGCTCGATCGTAACGTGCAACAGTCCTCGTTAGTCGCGTAAAATTTGTCGTAACTCCTATGACATGACGCATCAGGCTGTACATGTCACGCGTCATGCCTCTCCACATCTGTACTAGCCTATTATCGGCCTCTATGTCTCTGAAATCAGCGGGCCTGATGCCCACCTCAAAAATCAATGCAATGAGTTGGTTGCACAACTCCATCCTGTATCTAGCACCACTAAGAAATCGACTGTGCACTGGCGCACCAGCAGGAGCAGGTCTTTGATCTGCACCGGCCTCCTGATGATCTTCGACAATATCTGGCATGCCCTCATCCTCATCAGGATCCAAACCTGGATCAGGTGGTGGTGGCAGCATCTCCTCGCCATCAAAAGAGCCAATGTCTGCAAAATATATACAAGTACACAACAATAATTAGAGGATTTTACTACACAATTTAATAAAAACAAGTTAAAGAACATGTTAGAAATTGTTTTAAATAAAACAATAATATTACCTCTATCATCTAGCGGCTCATCAGCTGTGAAGAAGATGTTGGCACACCCTCGCCAATCCAACCCCGCATAAGGACAGGGGACCAAAATGAAGCGATGCTCATCAACACTCGCTAGCAACACCAGTGCATCATATGATATCCTCGCTAGAAAAAGAGACTCCTCCCTCTTGGGCATCATCTGCCCCCACATGTGCATACGTGCCTCAGTAATCAACCTACGAGGCTGCCGAAAAAAAGAAGGTCTCGTCTCTGGAAACCTATAAAAAAATAACCAATAAAGCTCAGAAGTAAAAGAGAAGTTGACCCCCCCTTGTGCATGAGCACGACATCTACCTAATGCTGTACAGAACTGCCACAAAAAAATGGCAGACCACCTGACAAGTCGTGGTTACTGTAGTAAAGAATCAACATAATATAAAAGCTGGCAACTAATGCGTTGCCCATCATTGGTGTTGTGCGAAATGGTATAAATGATAAGTGAGAGACAATGGACCTCCTCACGACCAAACACACCAATACGTAACTGCCCTCCAACGACTTGAAACTCTGCAAGAGATACTAAATTTGCTCCAATGTATCTCTGGGAGTAAACTAATTGACTCCCTGCCACACAGCCAGCTGGAACCTCGGGGAACGAGGGAAAATCCACCCCTCTCCTCGATAGCCCTGTAATAAAATATACATCCTCCTTAGTGGGCGTGTACCACTGGTTGATACCAACCCGGAAAGCTTGTTGCTGGGCATTCCACCTTTGGATAAGATGTCTAAAAAACAAACTATGGGACTTTAGGGAAGTAGCTTCCTCATAGAACTTGAGGAGGCCTACCTGCTTAAGGAGCCCCTGTGTCGCTGGTGTAATAGGGAAAGGGTACACATCTCTCTCCCTCTCTCTTGCCTCCCACAGGCAAACCATGTTATACTGTTCCACCTGTTGTTGTTGTTGTTGCCCCTCTTCTCTCATTTCACGTCTCTAAATGATTGAAATATTAAACAAATTTTTTATATTAAATGACACATGTATTTACAAATATACGTATATAAATATTTTTTGAAAAATAAATAAAACAAGAGTCGGTGCGTCAAAAACACAGTCACGCACCGGTCCCAGTGCGTCTCTCCACAGAGCGCACCGGATATGGTACACCTAATGATATCGACCGCACTGGGAGCAATGCTCCAGAAATTTTTTTTAGCGCACTGTTCACTATGTGTGGTGTCAGGAGGCCGGTGCGCTGACAAAAATAGCCGTCCCAGGGCAGTTATTTCAGTCAGCACACCACATCACCACTATTCAGCTAGGTCAACGGTGTGGCCAGGTAGCCGACTGCACCGCTCATTTTAAAGAAATTTAAATAACACGGTGCGCCTTTGGTATCCGCCCCGAAATCGGTGCGGATACCCTTAGCACCGGTTTACCATCCCTAACCGTTGACAATGTCTAATTGTGGTTCCGGTGTGTTGAAAACATTACGCACCTTGGGGCGGGTAAGTCCGTCAACGCACTGAGTTGCTGCGGTACACCATTGTCAACAGTGCGACCTGGTAACTGACCGCACTGCACTTTTTAAAATTTTATAAAATAACACGGTGTGTCGTGCGGTACCGCGCTGGAATCGGTGCGGATACCGTCAGCATCGGGTGCGGTGCTGCCTGTAAATTTACAGGTAGCACCACAAACCGGTGCGAGACGAACGGTTCGAGCGCACCACACGACACACACACACACACACATATTTTTAATGGTTAATTTTAAGGTTTTTTCAAATTGTAATCCGCTAAAAGGTTTAATTATGGAAAAACAAGAAAAATACCTGTACATTTACCCATCGAGGAGGCATATTGGCTGTACAATTTTCAAAAGAAAAAATTGTCCACTGTTTTATAAAATTCAAGCTGGAGATTGGTGGCAATGCACATTAGTAGTGTGTGTGATAAGTGCAATGGGAGCACGGATGTCAGTGCGGCTCAAACAAGGATAAATTGCACCGGTGCTTGAGAGCTCTGTAGCACTGACAAAAGTGAAAAATGTGGTTTTTTTGCTGTAAATTTATTTATTTATTTTAACCCTGTTCCGGTGTGCGGGGTTTTTATTGACGTACAGGTGCGTTTTCACTATGCCTCCCCGGGTGGTTTCTGGTTTTGCACACATTTAGGAGGCACCGGGGCGGCGTAGTGTTAACACACCAGTGCTCTACAGTAATAAGACACACCGTGAACGCTGTTTGGTGAACCAATGATTTGTGCGATTTTTTGGCCGTAATTTTGTTTTTTTGAACCCTTTTCCGGTGCGTGACATTAATGGGGCCCGGTGCGTTTCCGTCATTCCGCACCGAGCGGTTTCTATTCCGCGCGCTTTTTATGAGACACCGGGGCGGCGTAGTGGTAACACACCGGTCCTCTACAATAATAAGATGCACCGTGAACACTGTTCGGTGAACCAATGATTTGTGCAGTTTTTTGGCCGTAGTTTTGTTTTTAAACCATTTTTTGGTGCACGGTGTTAATGGGGCCCCGGTGCGTTTTCGTCAATCCGCACTGGGCGGTTTCTATTTCGCGTGCTTTTTATGGGACACCGGGGTGGCGTAGTGGTAACACACCGGTGCTATACAGTAATAAGACGCACCGTGAACGCTGTCCTGTGAATCAATGATTTGTGCGGTTTTTTGGCTGTAATTTTGTTTTTTTAACCCTTTTCCGGAGTGTGGAAGTTATGGGGCCCCGGTGCTTTTCCCCTAATTCTTCCCTGGGTGGTTTCTGTTCCGCGCGTTTTTTTATGAGACACCTGTGCTGACGAGTTGACATGCACCGGTGCTGTTCCTTGATTAAAGGCACGACCGGCTTTGTACAGAGCGCACGGTTTCCGGTGTGCCAATGTTTTATGCGGTTTTTTTGCTGTAATATTTGTTATTTAACCATCTACCGGTGCACACATTTTATGGGTGCCCCGGTCCGTTTTATTTATTCCACAACGAGCTGTATCTGTTTTCGCTCACGTTTTCGGAAGCACGGTGCAGTAGACATGTAAGGAACCAGTACTGTATAGGATAATGACGCACCGGGCGAGGGTGTTAGGAGCGCATGGTTCCCGATGTGCCTACGTTTTGTGTGGTTTTTTGGCCGTAATTTTTTATTTATTTAACCCTGTGCCGGTACGCGGGGATTTCAGGGCAGCCCGGTGCGTTGGTGACCCGGTGCGTTTAAGGGTGACCCCGACGGTGTCAGTTTTCGCGCGTTTTTTATGAGGCTTCGGTGCGGAAGTTATGTAAAGTACCAGTAATCTATAGAAATAAAACACACTGGGCGGGTGTGTACAAAGCGCACGGTGTCCGGTGTGCCAATTTTTTAACCGTACTAGTGCTTTGTCATCTTGAACGCACTGGTGCGTTTTACTGTGATAAGAGCACCAGATGAAATACATCTGCAAAAACTGCCGCCTGCCAACCTCCTCTAGGAACCTCTACTAGAAACGGATGTCTGGGGTATTTTTATAAGGGGTTCCTCAAAAACATCCGCTAGAGGGTCTTTTCCTTGTAGTGTATATTAGAGGCTATATAAATACTTCTTTGAAGGTCCACCCTCTTCTGCTCTCAATAAGTCAGGATCCCTCTTCCGCCCATTGAAATAATAAGTTTTGAAGAACAATTCTATTAAATAAATAAATAAAGGGTGAAAGAAGAGAAAGGCATCCTGCGCAGGGAAGTGAATCAAGTGACTTCATTGAGGTACTGTTAGGCTCGCTGGCAGTAAAAAAATGATTGTGCTATTGTAGTGGATCCACCGGGGTACTGTCCAAGCCTGTTGGTAGCGGAGCAACACTAGATATGAAACTGATACTATGAATATCTTAAACTCACTAGTATATATTACCCTTTCCTAGATTGAAACAATTATGATATGGCATAATATTTTGCGTTGGACCAAGGGAAGAAATGTGAGGTGTGTTGACGGGAAAATATGTCCGGCCAACAGTAGGGGATCTCCCCGGTAGAAAGTCCCAATTAGACTTTGAACCGTTTGGAGTAGGGATCCCGTCCGGGGTGTGGGTCCGGCTACCACTTAAATGACTAT
>CM076584.1:591014568-591385556 GCA_034641835.2 Pinus albicaulis | reverse complement strand
AGGAAGCTCTTAGCAATTTTCTGCAAGAGTATGAGTCTCAAACTGAAAGGTTTAGATATCATATTACTTTCAAAGAGTTTTAAAAGATCAAGGTGGAGAAGAGAAATCTGCATGACAGGGATATATTTTTTCTATCTACCTTTGATGGATCCCCAACTTTCCCAGCCAAATCTTGGGTGGAGGAGTTGTGTACTTATTTGCAGCAACACCAAGTTTCTGAAGAAGAAGCCATCAGAGTTGTAGCGCTACACTTTGAAGGTAAGGCCTATGCTTGGTGGATGTTTGAGTCATTTTCATTGAAAAATGTTAATACTTCTTCTTTTACAAAGTTCACTAGAAGATTGGTAGAAAGATTTGATACAAAATGTGAGACAATCAACTAATGAAACTTTTTCATAAGTTGGGAGGACCTACAAACTCAACACCACTACAGAAACCTATTGGAGGAAGTCATATCTTTCATGTTACCTTTCTAGAGGCAAGATATTTGTTTCATAACCTTGGACAAGAGGGCATGGAGGTTCCTTTTGCAAAGGAGGATCCACTTATTGAGCAGTTGCCTCCTATTCATATTGAAGATGAAGAGAAGGTTGGGGGTTACAGCACTATCACATCTAGAGCATATGTAGTGCCTCATGCAAAGGAATGAGGAGCACATGCTCCAACAGGAGGATTTCTTGTGTCATTTCAAGAAGTTCCCTAGGATCTCACATATGGAAGGCAAAGTAAAATCAACAAGCAACATGATGGTGAGATGATATTGATGGGAGGAGAAGGTAGGGAGGAAAGACATCATCATTTGATGAGGAACACACACCCCTATCTATTTCAGAGAGTTGGTGCAAGGATGAGGGAGATTGCTTTGTGCTGTGATGGCAAGGGCAAAGTTTCCCAACCATATTAACAGTCTTCTCTTTCCATGGATGTCTCACTACATGGAGGCATTCCACCGAGGAGGCCACCAGATTTGAAGTTTGTAAGAGGAATCTTGCCAGTTGGTTCGCCACGCTTGGATTTTGGAGAGGTGAAGAGTTTTGAGGGAGACTTTGGCATGGGGGATGTCAAAGTAGCATGCAACAGCATGAGGGGAGCTTCCCATGCCAGATCACCAGCGCTGTCTCTTGGGAGGATTGATCCATACTGGAGGTCTCAAATCTTGGTAGATTACTCCAAGGAACTTGATGCTTGCATTGTTTTTGATGACCCAAATGGAGATGATATATACATGGTGGATGATGTGGTCATCTATTCTCATGGCAGAGTCTTCTTGACTAGAGCTTCTAAGCTCAAGGAGAAGCTGCTGCATGTAGCGCATGAGGATATTCAGCATGACATATTTCAACACATGGAGAGATGCATAGCCTGGATGGTGATAGAGAGGATGTCACAGCCACTTCCCTACTCTTTGGAGGTGAGGGAAAATTTCTAGTTGAGCCATTTCAGCTCAAGACCTTAAGTACATGATGGAGAATGTACAATTTCACTTTATGTTTTGTACTTTTTTTCTTTATATGAGCAACATATTGTAACAAGGAGGATTACTCCTTCTTGCATATTGTATAATAATTTACTTGAAGCCATTTATAGCATTGAGATTGGCTATCTCATCAATGGTTTGTGGGGGAAGCCACATGCTTTCTGGTGCGCACCATTGACACCCTTTTGTAATTTCATGTTTATATCTTGTAAGATGATTGTGGCAGCAAACAAGTGGTTGGAAAAGCACTTGTTTTTTTTTATATTTTATACATGCACAAGAAGAACTGTGCTGGTTCCTTGTATGGGACCTTGATCCACTTTCTAGTTGTCATATGACAACTTGTTTCTATTGGGTTTTTCTTCCATGTATTGCTGATATTTCTATGTCCATGGGAAGCTTTTTTTGGAGAGTGGGATGTGAGTTGAAGATGCCCATTGGGAGTATGATTCTCCCTACTTTGCATGATGCATGTTTCAGGAGAATCAATGGGCAGCCCATGATTGCCAAATTACATCTCTCTTCTTCACATGGGAGGAGCCATTTGGAGAATTTGAGTTTTTAGAGGAGGCACTTCATGGTTTATCTGTTTGATGGGGTAGCTTCGGCCACTCTTGGAGGTCATGACATTTCAGCCTAAGATCAGCAGTAGCCCCATACTTATCACAAATGGGGAGAGGAATCACTTGCTTGGGAGGATTCAATCTCTCCATGCAGCCCCAACACATTGTATGAATCGGGGGTTGAGGATCTTTTTGAGCTAACCAAATTAGCTCATTTCATTTGGATGATAGCATGGGTGTGGTAGTCACTCATTGGGAATAATATTCCCCATGTTCATCATCACTCCTACCTTGAGGAGGCCATTGGATAGCAGGGAATTTTCCACCTACATCTTCCACCTTTCTATGATGTAAGCCATACTGTTTTGCATGCTTAGGAGGAGACATTGGAGGGCAGATTTGTAGCAGATCATCCTGAGTAATGGTGGAGACTTTTGATGACAAGGCCACAAGAAGAGGAGGGGATGATTTTTTCTCTCCTTATGCAGTTTCTTGAGGACAAGCAACATTTTGGAGGTGAGGACTCTAATATTCCAAATTTTTAGCCTTCAGGCTAAATGGAATATTAGATTTGTTTCATCACTAGGTAGGTGAATAAATGGGTAGGGAGGCCCATTAACCTCTTTAGAAGGATCAATAACACTCCTAATGTGAATGGAGGAAGAATAAGTAGCTAATTTAAGCACCCTTGGGTGTGAACAGAGATGGTATCATGTTGATTCAGTCAACTTTGACCAAGTCAACTAAGCTATCTAGGTACATTGAACCTCCTTTGGACAACGCAGTTTTGGTGGAGGACAACTTGCATGAGCTTGACAACACATGTATATGGAACCCAATGTGGAGAGGCTCACTTGATATATATGGAGAGGATGGAGGCATTTTTTATTCATGCTTTGGTATTTCAATCTTTTGATCTTGTCTGTTTAGACTTGGCTTCTTCTTGCTGCTTAGCAAGGTAGCACCGGGTGTTCCCAAGCAGGAATCCCACCTCTTCCCTTGAGATGCATCATGGGAGAGTTTTTCCTGTATTTATCCACATCTAGGATTAAGGCCAAGCATCATTATTCAGCCCCAACATTATTTCTGTAGCAGGATATTGCTGAGTTGTAGGGTGTTGCAGTGGAGAATTCTTACACCACTTCTGGGTATGTTTCTCAATAGAGGGTGCCTTCCTTCTCTTGAGAAATAAGCTAGGAAGATTTCTGAGCATATTTCATATCTTGGCAGTAATCCAAATTCGTTATCATCTCCTATAGTGCAATCCCTTGCAGGAATTGCATCGTTTTGCACAGAGTTTCTACAGCAGGGTTAACACCCTTGTTTTTGAGCTAGTTTCCTAGGGAAAGGGCCAACCCTTCTCCCGAAAATCTAGAGGAAGGGATTATCATCCCTCTTTTTTATTACTTATCTATATTTATGTAATGTTGTAGTAAATACTACATTTTCTGAGCTGAATAAATCAGATTTTCTCTTCCTTGTACATGTGTCTCATGAAACCCTTGCCGGGTTAACTTTATAATACAATAAGAAGGCTAGATCTCTATTTTCTTGGAATATTATTCCATGTAACTCTAGATCCATGTTATTTCCTCATTAAAAACCCTCATAGTGTATTGCACATGTGGGTCTTGCTTTGTAACTCCGTCATAGAAGGATTTGACATTTAAGTTGACTGGTAAGCAGGATAGATTTCATCATATCTAAAAGGATTTATTACGGTTATTTTTATATGGAAATTCTAAGAACATTCTAAGGCAAACCAGAATTCCATTTGCCAAGAAAAGAGAAAAAAATCAGTCTTGGAAAATAACGTACAAAATAACGTTTTCAGGGTCTAATTTCTGCATTTTCCCCACTTGGAAATGTGTAGACATTATTCTTTTGTTGTTGTTTCCCTCATTTGAAGGCTATGTTTTTTTGAACACATCATATGAGTCTATTTTCTGGATCTCCAACTTTGGAATATATTAAGATATTCTATTTGTTGTAGAAAATCCCTATTTTGGGATATTACACTCTACTTCTCCTCGTGCTTCAAGACCTGCAACTCACTCAAGACAAAGCACATGGACTAGTTGTACATCATATATATCCTAAATTTTAGTATGTTATATCATATAAGATAATAAAAGATAACATGAAAAAATGATTACAGATGTAAGGAACATATAAGACCATGACATCAGGAATGAGAAAAATCTTATTTTATTAATGTATGTAAAATGAAAGTGGAGATATCACCTGAAATCAGCCACGGGTCCAAGAGAAACCATCCTCCGGATCCATCCATCCCAAGCCTCAACGATATTCTTCCATTAAAGGTGCACAAAGATTCCACATAAAGGCGGTGAACATGTCAAGAATGAAACAAGAGTTTCCTGAACCTGGGAAGTGTAGGAGGCACAGGGATAATTAGACTTGATGTGGGATATAGCATCAATAGAATTTTCTCTCCTCCCTTAGGCCTTGCCATGAAGTGTATTTATAATTCCTCAAATCAGATTTTTAGTTGGGAATCTAAGGGAACCCAACATTATTACATCGAGTAAAAACGCATATCTTCAGAAATAATGTTTTCGGGGTATAATTTTTGCATTTTCCCCACTTGGGAATGTGTAGACATTCTTCTTTTGCTGATGTTTCACTCATTTGAAGGCTATGTGTTTTTTAACAGATCATATGAGTCTATTTTCTGGATCTCCAACTTTGGAATGTCTTAATATATTCTATTTTTTATAGAAAATCCCTATTTTGGGATATTACAATGGTATCAGAGCTTCAATCTTGGCTTAGCCCGTGGAACTCAACCATGCAGCTATCAAGAGAAGGAGAGATGAAAAAAAATGAGACTCCATTATGTGGAGGAAAAATGGAAGATAGGCTTACAAAGCTTCTTCCAAAATCTGTGCAGTGCATCAATGAAAATCTTAAGAAGATGAGAGGAGAGATGGAATCTCTTGAGGAGTTTGGATCTAGGGCCAGATCTATATTGGTACATGATAGGTGTGAGTAGGCAGCTACACCCTATTATGTACAGTGCAGTCAAATGCCTAGGTTTTCTATGAGAGAGATGAAAGAAGAGGAAATGCCGGAGAAGGAAGCTCTTAGCAATTTTCTGCAAGAGTATGAGTCTCAAACTGAAAGGTTTAGATATCATATTACTTTCAAAGAGTTTTAAAAGATCAAGGTGGAGAAGAGAAATCTGCATGACATGGATATATTTTTTCTATCTACCTTTGATGGATCCCCAACTTTCCCAGCCAAATCTTGGGTGGAGGAGTTGTGTACTTATTTACAGCAACACCAAGTTTCTGAAGAAGAAGCCATCAGAGTTGTAGCACTACACTTTGAAGGTAAGGCCTATGCTTGGTGGATGTTTGAGTCATTTTCATTGAAAAATGTTAATACTTCTTCTTTTACAAAGTTCACTAGAAGATTGGTAGAAAGATTTGATACAAAATGTGAGACAATCAACTAATGAAACTTTTTCATAAGTTGGGAGGACCTACAAACTCAACACCACTACAGAAACCTATTGGAGGAAGTCATATCTTGCATGTTACCTTTCTAGAGGCAAGATATTTGTTTCATAACCTTGGACAAGAGGGCATGGAGGTTCCTTTTGCAAAGGAGGATCCACTTATTGAGCAGTTGCCTCCTATTCATATTGAAGATGAAGAGAAGGTTGGGGGTTACAGCACTATCACATCTAGAGCATATGTAGTGCCTCATGCAGAGGAATGAGGAGCACATGCTCCAACAGGAGGATTTCTTGTGTCATTTCAAGAAGTTCCCTAGGATCTCACATATGGAAGGCAAAGTAAAATCAACAAGCAACATGATGGTGAGATGATATTGATGGGAGGAGAAGGTAGGGAGGAAAGACATCATCATTTGATGAGGAACACACACCCCTATCTATTTCAGAGAGTTGGTACAAGGATGAGGGAGATTGCTTTGTGCTGTGATGGCAAGGGCGAAGTTTCCCAACCATATTAACAGTCTTCTCTTTCCATGGATGTCTCACTACATGGAGGCATTCCACCGAGGAGGCCACCAGATTTGAAGTTTGTAAGAGGAATCTTGCCAGTTGGTTCACCACTCTTGGATTTTGGAGAGGTGAAGAGTTTTGAGGGAAACTTTGGCATGGGGGATGTCAAAGTAGCATGCAACAGCATGAGGGGAGCTTCCCATTCCAGATCACCAGCGCTGTCTCTTGGGAGGATTGATCCATACTGGAGGTCTCAACTCTTGGTAGATTACTCCAAGGAACTTGATGCTTGCATTGTTTTTGATGACCCGAATGGAGATGATATATACATGGTGGATGATGTGGTCATCTATTCTCATGGCAGAGTCTTCTTGACTAGAGCTTCTAAGCTCAAGTAGAAGCTGCTGCATGTAGCGCATGAGGATATTCAGCATGACATATTTCAACACATGGAGAGATGCATAGCCTGGATGGTGATAGAGAGGATGTCACAGCCACTTCCCTACTCTTTGGAGGCGAGGGAAAATTTCTAGTTGAGCCATTTCAGCTCAAGACCTTAAGTACATGATGGAGAATGTACAATTTCACTTTATGTTTTGTACTTTTTTTCTTTATATGAGCAACATATTGTAACAAGGAGGATTACTCCTTCTTGCATATTGTATAATAATTTACTTGAAGCCATTTATAGCATTGAGATTGGCTATCTCATCAATGGTTTGTGGGGGAAGCCACATGCTTTCTGGTGCGCACCATTGACACCCTTTTGTAATTTCATGTTTATATCTTGTAAGATGATTGTGGAAGCAAACAAGTGGTTGGAAAAGCACTTGTTTTTTTTTATATTTGATGCATGCACAAGAAGAACTGTGCTAGTTCCTTGTATGGGACCTTGATCCACTTTCTCGTTGTCATATGACAACTTGTTTCTATTGGGTTTTGCTTCCATGTATTGCTGATATTTCTATGTCCATGGGAAGCTTTTTTTGGAGAGTGGGATGTGAGTTGAAGATGCCCATTGGGAGTATGATTCTCCCTACTTTGCATGATGCATGTTTCAGGAGAATCAATGGGCAGCCCATGATTGCCAAATTACATCTCTCTTCTTCACATGGGAGGAGCCATTTGGAGAATTTGAGTTTTTGGAGGAGGCACTTCATGGTTTATCTGTTTGATGGGGTAGCTTGTGCCACTCTTGGAGGTCATGACATTTCAGCCTAAGATCAACAGTAGCCCCATACTTATCACAAATAGGGAGAGGAATCACTTGGTTGGGAGGATTCAATCTCTCCATGCAGCCCCAACACATTGTATGAATCGGGGGTTGAGGATCTTTTTGAGCTAACCAAATTAGCTCATTTCATTTGGATGATAGCATGGGTGTGGTAGTCACTCATTGGGAATAATATTCCCCATGTTCATCATCACTCCTACCTTGAGGAGGCCATTGGATAGCAGGGAATTTTCCACCTACATCTTCCACCTTTCTATGATGTAAGCCATATTTTTTTGCATGCTTAGGAGGAGACATTGGAGGGCAGATTTGTAGCAGATCATCCTGAGTAATGGTGGAGACTTTTGATGAGGAGGCCACAAGAAGAGGAGGGGATGATTTTTTCTCTCCTTATGCAGTTTCTTGAGGACAAGCAACATTTTGGAGGGGAGGACTCTAATATTCCAAATTTTTAGCCTTCAGGCTAAATGGAATATTAGATTTGTTTCATCACTAGGTAGGTGAATAAATGGGTAGGGAGGCCCATTAACCTCTTTAGAAGGATCAATAACACTCCTAATGTGAATGGAGGAAGAATAAGTAGCTAATTTAAGCACCCTTGGGTGTGAACAGAGATGGTATCATGTTGATTCAGTCAACTTTGACCAAGTCAACTAAGCTATCTAGGTACATTGAACCTCCTTTGGACAACGCAGTTTTGGTGGAGGACAACTTGCATGAGCTTGACAACACATGTATATGGAACCCAATGTGGAGAGGCTCACTTGATATATATGGAGAGGATGGAGGCATTTTTTATTCATGCTTTGGTATTTCAATCTTTTGATCTTGTCTGTTTAGACTTGGCTTCTTCTTGCTGCTTAGCAAGGTAGCACCGGGTGTTCCCAAGCAGGAATCCCACCTCTTCCCTTGAGATGCATCATGGGAGAGTTTTTCCTGTATTTATCCACATCTAGGATTAAGGCCAAGCATCATTATTCAGCCCCAACATTATTTCTGTAGCAGGATATTGCTGAGTTGTAGGGTGTTGCAGTGGAGAATTCTTACACCACTTCTGGGTATGTTTCTCAATAGAGGGTGCCTTCCTTCTCTTGAGAAATAAGCTAGGAAGATTTCTGAGCATATTTCATATCTTGGCAGTAATCCAAATTCGTTATCATCTCCTATAGTGCAATCCCTTGCAGGAATTGCATCGTTTTGCACAGAGTTTCTACAGCAGGGTTAACACCCTTGTTTTTGAGCTAGTTTCCTAGGGAAAGGGCCAACCCTTCTCCCGAAAATCTAGAGGAAGGGATTATCATCCCTCTTTTTTATTACTTATCTATATTTATGTAATGTTGTAGTAAATACTACATTTTCTGAGCTGAATAAATCAGACTTGCTCTTCCTTGTACATGTGTCTCATGAAACCCTTGCCGGGTTAACTTTATAATACAATAAGAAGGCTAGATCTCTATTTTCTTGGCATATTATTCCATGTAACTCTAGATCCATGTTATTTTCTCATTATACTACAGAAACCCTCATAAATTAACATTGTACATGCTTCAGTCTTTTTTTGCATAACTCAAGTCATGGGATTTGGCCATTTTTAAGTTGTTAGGTAGCCGGGAGGTCTGTTCAACATATCAAAAGGATTTATTTCTGATTCCATTTTTTATATGAAGTCCTAGCAGTATATTCTAAGGCAAACCATAATTATTTCACCAAGAAAAAATGCAGATCTTCAGAAATAACGTTTTCAGGGTCTAATTTCTGCATTTTCCCCACTTGGAAATGTGTAGACATTATTCTTTTGTTGTTGTTTCCCTCATTTGAAGGCTATGTTTTTTTGAACACATCATATGAGTCTATTTTCTGGATCTCCAACTTTGGAATATATTAAGATATTCTATTTGTTGTAGAAAATCCCTATTTTGGGATATTACACTCTACTTCTCCTCGTGCTTCAAGACCTGCAACTCACTCAAGACAAAGCACATGGACTAGTTGTACATCATATATATCCTAAATTTTAGTATGTTATATCATATAAGATAATAAAAGATAACATGAAAAAATGATTACAGATGTAAGGAACATATAAGACCATGACATCAGGAATGAGAAAAATCTTATTTTATTAATGTATGTAAAATGAAAGTGGAGATATCACCTGAAATCAACCACGGGTCCAAGAGAAACCATCCTCCGGATCCATCCATCCCAAGCCTCAACGATATTCTTCCATTAAAGGTGCACAAAGATTCCACATAAAGGCGGTGAACATGTCAAGAATGAAACAAGAGTTTCCTGAACCTGGGAAGTGTAGGAGGCACAGGGATAATTAGACTTGATGTGGGATATAGCATCAATAGAATTTTCTCTCCTCCCTTAGGCCTTGCCATGAAGTGTATTTATAATTCCTCAAATCAGATTTTTAGTTGGGAAACAGTTTGGCCACGGGCTGGTGTAGGTGGTCTACAGGTAAAACCCGTAAACCCTGCAAAACTAATAGGGATTATATGTATATATATATACGAGCTAGATATGAGTGAAATCGCGTCTACACACGTGTAGGACAAGGCATATTCACTTATGGAATTCAAAATAGTGTTTTTTAAGAAGTTGACCAAGTCTGAATGGAAAAGGCTTCCCAAGGCCAATACATAGATCATTAAGTATATAAAGGTGATAAATGATGTTATAATACAAATGTGTGTGTGTCTTGGGTGGTGTTAGCGATCAGTAAATTTTTGTTACAACAAATGATGGCTAAAACAGGTCTTTAGCCAAGATTATGTTGTTTGGCTGATCTAATTCACTAACCTATCAGCAGTAAATTGAAAAACTAATTAGTCATGATTAAACTGTATTACTAACTAGAAGTGTGTTTTTAGGAGTGGCATTTGAGCTTGCACACCTTTAGATTTTGTTTCTCTTCTTTGTTATGGGGTTGTACCTTTCTTGTTTTACAATCTGTCTCTTTTCTCTTTTCTATTGTTTTTGTATTTTTATTTTTCTAACTTTGAATGCAATGTTCAGACTATGGTATTTAAAATGGAAAGTAAAAATCTTTGAAAATCATGACTCTTGACAGAAGTAATGTTTGAGCATCCTACCATTGACAGGACCTCCATATAAATCTTCTCCATTCAATTCTTTCAGGAAAAATTCATTGTGACCTCTCTCAGCATGAATAATAGGGGGTCATTTCCACAAGTTCTCAAACTTGCCATGTTTTCCCTTCTCTTCCCTTCTTGAATCCCATTTAAGAACAACATCTCCAACTTGGAAATTTTTTGCCTTAGTCCTTTTATCAAACAGCTTCTTGATATTTTCTTGGACTAACTCTGTTCTTTCATAGAATTCTTCTCTAGACTACTGTAAATGAATTATTTGGTTGATTCTTCTCTGCATATCATTATCTTCAATTTTCACTTCTTGGAGGAGTTTCATGACTGGAACTCCTAATGATGTTGGGAAGACTACATCCATGCCATATACCAGCTTATAGGCGGACATGTTTATTGACTTATTTGTAGTTAATCTATCAGCCCATAAGGCATGAACCAACTTACTGTGCCATGAATTTTAATTCTGCTCCAACATCTTTTTGATGATGTTGATAAGGCTCTTATTGGAGGATTCAGCTAATCCATTTCCTTGGGGATAGTAGGCAGTAGAATGGCCCAAGGTAATGTGGTATTTGTAATAGAAATCAACCATTCTTTTAGACTTGAAAGCAGTAGCATTATCTGTTATGATTTTTCGAGGACAACCAAATCTGGATAGGATGTTTGTTTCGAGGAACTTGATCATGACAGAGTTAGTATCTTTCCTATATGGTATGGCTTCTATCTACTTGCTAAAATAATCAATGGCAATGAGGATCCACTTATGATGGGCTGATGAGGATGGGTGAATTTCCCCAATGAAGTCCAAGCCCCATTGCTAGAAGGGTGCCTCAACACTTATGGGATGTAATGGTAAGGGAAGGAGTTTTATTTTGCAATCAAAAATTTGACACTTATGGCAAGACATTACTAAATTTTTGGTGTCTGGTAAAAGGTGGGCCAATAGTGACCAGACTTGAGGATTTTGTTTGCTGTGGTCTTCCAGTAGAGGTGTCTTCCACATTCTCGTTCATGTAGCTCATGCATGATTTTTCCTGCATCATCCTCAAGTAAACATTTAAGCAAAATTCCAACAACATTTTTCCAATATAATACCCAATCTAATATGCAATAATTTAAAGCTTTTTGTTTCAAAAACATAGCTTTAATTTTGGACAAAGAAGGGGGGGCATTCAAATATAGAAGTACATAAATGATTTCAGCATACCAAGGAAAATTGAGAAAGGTTTCTTCAACGAAAGGAGCAGTGAATTCTTCTATTTCTTCCAACACATCCACCATATTTATATCTAGTGCTTGGAAGTTTGACTCGGCCATGAGTTTTTCTAATCCCTACCCTTTAATTAGTTTGGTGGGCCTGATTTCTAATTCATATTCAAGAATAGTAGCAATCCATTTTCCCCTTTTACCATCAGGGTCTTGACTTAGAATATCCTTGACAACAAAATGTGGAACAAAAGCAATTATGTGAGAGTGTAAAATGTAGACTCTAAAGTCCTTTAATGCTTTCACTAATGCTAAGGCTTGCTTCTCCATGATGTTATATTTGAGAGGAGCATATCTTAAGGCCCTACTAAAAAATTATATTGGTTGTTCTTGCCCCAAATAATTCTTTTGAAGTAATACTATAGCTATTGTATCTTTAGATGCAAAAGAAAATATATAAAAGTCTTTGGTGAAATCTGGACTAATCAAGACTAGTGTTTGAGTGAGAGATTGTTTAACCAGTTCAAATGGTTGTTTAGCTTGTGTTGTCCATTTCACACCTACCTCTTTCTTAAGCATGTTTTTAATGTTTCTTAATAGTTCAGCAAGATTGGGGATAAACCTCCTCAAAAAATTAATCTTTCCAATGAAATATTGTAATTCCTTGAGGCTTCTTGGATGGCTGATTTTCAATATGCCATCAATACTTTTAGGGTCTACTTTGAATCCCTCTTTTGAAATGATGTGGCCAAGAAGTTTACCCTCTTGGACACCAAAGAGTGTATTTTTGGGGTTGAAAGATAAGCCAAATTTCTTACATTTCGCAAAATCTTTTATCAAATGAATCAAATGTTCTTCATCAGTTTTTGAGAAAACGGTTATGTCATCAAGGTAAATAATTATAAAATAGCCAATATCTTCAAAGAAGACTATGTCCATGGCCCTTTGGAAGGTGGCCCCTGCATTCATCAAACCAAATGGCATCTTGATATACATAAAGGTACCCTAAGGTGTAGTGAAAGCAGTCTTGTGTTGATCACTTGGGAGCACTAACACTTGATTGTAACATGAGAACCCATCCAACAGTGATATTATTTTTTACCCAACTACCCTTTGAAGTATATGGTCCATCTTGGTTAATGGGTCGTTGTCTTTTAGGGAGGCTCTATTTAGATTTCTGAAGTCAATACAGAGCCTGATTTCACCTATCTTCTTCCTAACATAAACTAAGTTTGACACCCACTCTGAATATCTAAGGGGTACTATAATCCCACCATCATACATCTTTTCAATTTTAGTCTTAACTAAAGGCAATAAAATATGGTTTATCCTCCTTAGTTTCTGTTTGAAAGGCTTCTGATTTTCCTTTAGAGGAATCTTGTGTTGGATGATGCTAGTGTCATAATATTTCAGATCTGTGTACCCCCAAGCAAACACATCTCTAAATTCTTTGAATAGCTCTATGTATTGCAATTTTATGTGAGCTAGGAGAGTGCTAGACAGTTTGATCATCTTGGGTTCTGTTGCTCTGCCTATGTTATGTTCTTCTACATCTGTTTCCACAGTCTCCATTCTTGGTTCTTTGGCTACATCATTAAAGTCAAAAATGTGTTCTAAAGGTGTGAGACCTCTTGGAATTGTATCACTCTTGCAGTGTAACAATTCCAAGTCTTTTTGGTTTGCGTTGTCAATCAATTCTTCTTCAAAAATATTCTCACAGTGATTTATATCAGCAGAATATGTCATTTCAGTTTCTGGGATTTGTTCATCATCTGAACAATTTTCTTCATAGCTGGTTTCTAATTCTGGTATGGAAAAATCATTTTCTGATTTTAGGAAATCATCTAAGTGTTTGTCAGTGTCAAACACTTGCAAGTGATCCTCATTGTCAGGCATTGCAGGCCTGTGTTTTACCTTTACACTAAGTTGTTCATTTATCTAAGGTGTCTGGAAATTTCTGGCATTGAAGGCAAGTTCATTTGCTAAATGATTTTGTGCTCTTGGAATGAAAATGAGTTCATATTTTTCAAAGGTCTTTAATAAATAAGAGTATAATTTTGATATTCTCTAAGTCTTGGGTTTTTAGCTGAATATTCTCCTTTGATTTGTCTTATGATAAGTTCAGAATCTCGTAGGATTGATATTTTTTGGGCTTCTAATTGTTTAAGAAACTATAAGCCAAACATAAGTGCTTCATATTTAGCAATGTTGTTTGTGCATGGAAAATCTACTTTATATGAATAACTCTGATTTGTATTTTGAATCCATACACCTACCCCTGCACTTGTTTTATTAAAAGATCCATCAAAGTTTATTGTCCAAAGTATATATGCCTCATTTTCATTTTCTTGTTGTTGTTGATTGCAAATGTTTTGTATCTAATTTGAGAAAAGTTCTGATTGTTCTGGTAAACTAATTTCCTCTTTGTTCTCCTTTTCTTGTTGGGTGATTTCATCTTCATTGTACAATATAAAGGAATCTAAGCTTGATTGGATGGAATATATTGGAGAGTTGTTTGGTTTTTCTATGTTGCTCACCATATATTTCATGTGGGATTCCCTGTATAATCTTCTGCTTTGGTTAAAAACTGGGATGGTGGCATAAGACATGTCCATTTGAAGACTCCCATGAAGTTTGGCTCCCCATGATCTTGATAAAAGCATGCCATATCTTGGGGGAATGTCAGCTACTACGATGTCCATCATTAGACTCTTAGCAGGGATTTGAGATAAGCTAACACATAAATATTTGATTAAACCCAAGCATTTCACTCTGCTTGAATCAAATGAATACAAATATTTGTATGGTTGAGTAATTTCTAAGCCTAAGCTTTCCATTACTACTTTGGGCATAAGATTATGTGAAGCTCCAGAGTCTAACATTGCATTGTTTAATATCCTATCATGTATATTCAATCTGACATAGAAGGGAGGGACAAGTCCTTCTTGGTATTTTACTTCAACTTCTGGACCAAACAACAACTCAAGTTTGTCATTTGCCAAGTTCAATGTATTAGTGTCACTTCGTAAGTTCAAAGCTTTCAAAACTTGGTTTTTGTACACTTCTTGGGTTACTAGTTCAGCTAGAGGTATGGTAATTTTTATCTTTGCAATATCTTCCTCAAGGCTGAAAGGAAATGTTGATTTTGTCATATTTACATCTGTTTTCTCAATTGAATTCCTTTTAGTAATTCTAATTTTCTGAACTTTTTTTGGACTGCTATTTGGGATAATTTTTTTAGTTCCACTAGTTGAAGTGCTAGGGATGCTTTGCTCAAAATTTGGATGACTGTTCTTCTCTTTGTTTAAATCTAGCTTCTTATCCAAAATGTTGGGTTTCTCTGTTGTTTTCTTATGCTGTTTTTTTGCATTTTACTTAACATCAGTGTTAGTTTCCTTGTCATTTGAATCATCTAGGTTCCCTTTGCTTCTTAGATCATACTGTTTATGTACCTCTATGATTGTGTTCTGAAACCCCAATCTATAATCTTCAAAATCCTCATAATTATACTCATTTTGTTATGAAGAGAAGAATCCTTATTCTTCCTTAGTGATAAAAACATCTGTCTCACTGTCAGATCCTATCAAGTTTACATGATCTTCTTCCAACATTTGAATTTCCCTTTCTTCTTCTCGATCAACATAGTTTTATTGAAAGGAATGCCTAACCTGTTGGTCATTATCTCTTTGCCTATCTTGATTAGGGTCTCTTCTAAGATTTTGGTTTCTATTTCTATTTTGGTTTTCTCTTGGAGGCACTCTCTCATTCAAATTTATCTTTTCTAGCATCCTCTCCATTACCTTCACTAGGTTGTCAATTTTGCTGTCAGAAGCTAAGGTTGAGGGTGCAATATAATATTTATAAGTTACCCTCTCCTCTGATCTTAACCTAGCTCTTGTCTCAGTTATATTTGCTTCTACACTCACAGCTCCCTTCTGAATGTCCTTTAGAGTTAATTAATCTCTCTCTCTTAGTTGATAGGCCATTTCAACATGAAAATATTCAGGATATCTTACTAAGGCCATGCCTTGGGGAGGTTTCATGTGAGGTGGAAGAGCATTTTAGATACTGTTAAACCTGGTGGAGTAATCATGAACACACTCCCCTTGATTTATTTTAAGATTTCTATACTCTGCTAATATTTGGAGATGAATTTTTTTTATTTCCCATCTGTTTATGAATGTTTGATGCAAAGCAGGGAGATCATTGATGCTATTAGGAGTTAGGCTTTTAAACCATTTTTTTACTGCTCCTACTAAACTTTGGGAAAAGATTCTCATTTTAATGGTATCATCATCTATCTCCATATAATCAAATGCATCATTCATTTTTTCTACATGTTGTTGAGCAGTAGTAGGTTCATTTGCAGTGAAATGAGGAATTTTATATTGATAGTCATCTAGTAAGGGAACCAGAGGGTGTGGTAACACTAATGGGGCGTACCATGTTACCATGGCTAGAAGGAAAGGTGGATTTACAAGGGGTGGATTTACAAGAGTGAAAGTGGGTGGAAATGGAGTGTTTTGAATAGTGGTAGTATGGATTGGAGTGGAAGAAACACTTGGCCCAGAAAACTGGTTTTGAGCAGATTTGTTATAAAAGAGACTGAAGTGGTGAAGAAGTTGGGAATCAGGAGGAGTAGAAGGTGAGGCTTCTCTACTAAAGCTCTGTTTCCAATCTGTAGTTTCAAGATTAACTTTGTTTAAATCACCTTAAGACCTAGTTCTAAAGATGTTCTTTGTATGATGTAAGTCAAAGTGTAAATCCTCCAAGACAACAAGATTTTCAGAGATAGATTTTGTTATTGGGATGCTCCTATCAGCGACTGATTTTACAGACTTAGAAGTCTCCCAAAAAATTCTATCTGGATTATCAAATATTGTAGGTGGATTAGGGTCTGGATGAGATCTAGTGTTGATCCTATGTGAAGCCACACTGCTTTTCAAAAATGAAAGAGGTTGAATTTTTTAGTGATTTCTTTGAAAGTATTTCCTCTCACAATGTCTTATCTAGTATGGGACTAGCCTTCTAAACTTCCTCAAGGATGGTTAACACAGTCCTAAAGAGATCTAGATACTTATATGAGTAATAGGCCTATTGGGCCTAGTGGAGTTGCCAAGTGGAAATTTTTTAGCTTTTCGTGAAGGTAAAATGTTTATGGTTCCACCACCATGTTTATTATGAAGCCAATATGAAATATTTTTGGATTTTTCATATTTCTATGGTTATGAGAGTGTCATATTTATAATTGTAACACTTAGCTAAGGTGTTTAAAAAAAACAGAGTCTACTCTACGACTTGGTAACTGATTTTGTTATGAAATTGAAGGGCTCGAGAGTTTATAATAGTTTCCTAAGCTATCATAGATTCAATAGGTCCCACCATGATTTCCATTATGTTGGTATCTTGTGTTTTGATAGATTGGCTAACCAAAAGACAAGGAAACATCAGAACCAATATTTAGAGTTCCAGGATCTAGTGCTCCTGTTCTCAGAGAGGGATCTCTCAAATTGTTTGCAAAGGTATGTCTTGTTTGCTTTCAAGTATGATTTTAGACTAGTTATTGAGTGCAAGTGTTTGTTTTGTTTGTTTGGTTGGTTGAATTAGTACAACAGAACATGAAAGGTCTAGGTAGTATAAACAGAAAGAAGAAGTGTTAGATTCATTAGGCAATGGGGTCAAGAAGAGGTTTATGACAAACTCATCAATGGATATGGGATATCAAAGGGAAAATCTAACTTGGCCACAGGATCCTTTAGTTTTGTGAATGAGATGGACATTAATGATTTGGAAAGAGAAAATAAATTCTCAACAAAGGGAACTTGAAAACATAACTTGAACAATAAAGAGGTATTTGATAGACAGGGTTAACCATGAATTCTACAAACCACACTTTAAGTAAATAATGACCTCAAGACAACTTTTAAAATGAAATCTAAGATTCAGGAGCACATCCTATTTCCTCAAAGATTTTATTTCAAAGGACTTAGAAAACATAAAAGATTCACTGATAATTGCAGTCATAGAAGAGGGAACACCTAAAAACATGCATGATTACAGTTATAAAGACCTTTAAAACAATTGTTCAAGCAGGGACAAAGGGTATGATCAAAACATACCTCCTTGGCTAGCTATTAAAAATGGTACTTCAAAGGGAGACTTCAAAAACAACTTTCAAGTGGCAACAGACAAGCAGGGAAAACCATAAATCATGCTAGAACCAACTATTTGAACTATTTGAGAAATAAACAAGCATGAGGACTAAAGAGAAAGATTGAAGACTCTAAAATACCTCAGCAGAAGAAAACATAGAACAGTGAAGGATAAACAGGTCTAAGGTGCTTTCAGGAGTAATTTCTTAGCCTAAACTTTCCATCCTACTGTAGTAAGCATTTATGAAACATAATGAAAACAGGAAAAAAAAAAGACAGTTTAGAATACATCACCAATAGCCAAGCTCATGAATCCAATGATAGAGCCTTCTCAAGAACAAGCATGTCACACCACCATCAAGCTTCCAAGACTTCAATTTCTTCTTCAACTTCGAACAGACTATGTATTATTTCAGAGAGTTCCAGTATTACAACTAGTGACCAACCAACCCTTTACAATGTGCTCCTCAAGGAGATTTTATAAGAAAATGAGGAAGTGGAAGAGTTCCTAGGGTTGAAGTGTATTCAATTCTACATTGAATGCAACTCCTAGCCTTGAAAACCATGCAAGGCATAAGGCAAGAATGCGTTGAATTATAACTCTATTTTGTTCACTCTGTTTCTGATTTTTAGGCTTAGTGGGAAAAAAGGATTGAGTTTAAGGCACCTCTTATCTTTACAATAACTTCCACTGACAGTTGGGATATTTGTTTTTCTTGTAATAACTATTCAGCTGTCTTTGGCCTTAATGTTTCGGATTGAAATCTGATCTAGGTATTCCTTTGAGGAAGAGAGGTTGCAGGTGGCAATTTTGGTAGCTGGGGATTCAATTAGCCCCTCTGATGTGGCATTTAAGGTCTTCTGGATCTGATTCTCTGTTTCATAAACCCAGTGATTTATCTTTGGATTTGTGTTTAGGCTTGATTAAGCCATAATCTTCATCTTTGACATTGATACCCTTTCATTAATTGAGTGCTAACTGTGTTTGATGTTTTGCAGGTGTGCAAAATATTTGTGTAAGGGTTGATGATCAGGATGCATCGAAAAACATGAAATTAAAACCCTTCATAGCTCCTTTCTGCATGAATATTGGCCTGTAGATCGCCATCCCTGGTTTTCGTTTCATTTTAAAACTATGGAAAAAAAACTTTATAACCTGCACAAAACAAACGAAAATCATGGAAAAATCCTGCGAAAATAGGTTTAAATTGCTTTGGGAGATTTGGGAGCGAGGTTTAAATTGGAGCCATCGGATTAGAATATCCAACGGTCGAGATCATTTGGTGAAACACTTGGGAGAAAGATGGAGGGCGAATGAATTGGTGATGAGATTAAATCAGGACCTAGGATTGCTCAGAGAAATTTTTTGGGAAAAAAGGTGAGGGGCAAATGAATGGGTCGTGTTATAACATTAGCCGTTGGATTAAAACAATCGATGGCCAAGATTGCTCGATCAAGTCGTTTGGGGAAAGGCTGGGTGAAAAGTGAATGGAGGTGGAATACAATGAGAGCCGTTCGATCAGAATAATGAACGGTGGATATTAAAGCGGAAAATAAAATTATGGGGGAAAGTGGTTTGGCAGAAAACCGACAGCAGTTTTCACATTTTATTTGGGTGGTAAACGATTTGCCCCAAAAAAATGTGATACGATACATTGCTTGACACGCATCCTTTTATAAAACCGCCTGTTTCGCACTTTTTTGGGGCATTAAATTGTAGGCGCAAAAGTTTTTCGAAATGGAATGTCAGCCGTCGGATTAGAGGCTCTAGATCTAATGGCATGGATAAAACGCGATGGAGGGCAAGCAGCATGGGCAGAAAGGTAGGTGGGGTCAATGGCGGTTTAGATCCTGACTGTTGGATCTTGGGAATAGATGGTCGAGATCTGTCGATGGGGAGAAATTAGAAGGGCGGGGTTTGAAGAGCGGAAGTAATGCTGACCGTCCGATCTAAAATGATCAACGGCGGAGATTTGATCACAGGATCACATCGGCGGGAAGAAAAGGCAAAGAGGCGATGAAATGTGCCTATGCGATAGAGCGTGGACCGTCCAATCTAAGAGAGATCAACGGTTAGGATTACATCGGCGGGTACGATGGTGGAGGGCTATGGGCGAAGCGCGATAACATCTCAGTCTTCGGATCAGAGGGGAGATCAATGGCCGAGGTTTGATCAGAGGGATTGCATCAGAATTTTTGAAAGACAAAAGGGAAGACCTCACAGACTTCATGGTGCTGATCCTGGTTGTCGTTGATCCTGGTGCAGGAGACTCATTGCACCAGATTACCAAACCCATTTATCGTTCATGAAAACAAATTAAAATAATGTTTCGTAATATATTAAGCACACAGGGCGTTTTAAGCTCTTTAGCACCTATTGCGGGCTCAGGCCTATATGGTGGAAAAGGTTTGGGACGCAGTTGTGGCGGGTTGTTGTCGAACAGAAACAAAGGTTTTTTAGGATTTTTGAAGGGTGTTTTGAGAGTTTTGAGGGTTCCGATAAGGAAGAAAAGGGTTTTCAAACCTTATGAAGGGATCTCACAAGGCTTTAAAGAGGATTTTGGGATGTTTTAGAGGCTAAATGAAGGCATTTTGAGGCTTAAAATGAAAGGGAAAAATGAGTGAAATATGGATAATTGAGATGATGAAAAATGGAGTTTTAAGCAGTCTTTATCTTGGTGAACAGCATGCTTTTTAGGATAAAAAGGAAACAACAGTGAATATTAACTCAAGGAATAGTAATCATCATAAAAAATTTAAAGGATGATAAGTTTTGAAAGGGAACTATCTCTTGAAGTTTTGAAGACAAAGTCTAGCCACCATTGTGTATGACAGAATTTATAGGTGGCTAACAGTGGCTCCACTTGGGGAAGACAGCTGGTTCTTTAGGTGTCTAAAACCTCAGCTGCAAATCTCTGGCTTTCATTAAACCAGTGCCTTGATCTATTGGGCAGCAACCTTTCTTTTTCTTTTGGTTGACCTTTCTCTGATTTGATGATCTCTGCAGCAATTTGAAACAATGGAATTCTATCAAAACCACATGTCTACCTACCCATTCCTACTGATCCTAACATTTTTTCTTCTTTCACGGTGCATTTGGACTAGCAAACTCTCTTCAAAAAAATTTTATTCTTTTGAAAAAACATAAAACTAATCTATGTCTAATCTTATTCCTCCATGAGTTCAGCTTAAGCAATTGAACTTATAAGTTTCTCTACCTAACTACTATTTGTCAGGATTAGACTGTCTGACAGATTTTTATTCTCTAAATTCTAAAACAGAAATTTTAAAAGCAGCCAAGCCAAGATTAGACAGTCTAACTTGCTGCTGATCTATGGCATAAAAACAAGTTGCACATAGACTTTTATTTTGTAGAAAATTTAAAACAAAATTTGAAGGCTTGAGATCTGAAAATAAAAAACATCCTTCATTATCTCTTCAACTCTGATTTTGAATTTGTTTGAGTTGTTTTTTCTCTCTTTATGGTTCAAGTTTTAAGCATATTTGAACTAGTTCTTCATCAGTCTCATAGGTTCAGGATTTGAGCCTGTTTAAACCTTTGTTCTTCTATCTAATCTACCTTACTGATAAGCCAATATTATGCTGTTTGGCTAATCTAATTCACTAACCTATCAACAGTAAATTGAAAAGATAATTAGTCATGATTAAACTATATGCCTAACTAGAAGTGTGTTTTTAGGAGTGGCATTTGAGCTTGCACACTTTCAGATTTTGTTTCTCTTTTTTTGGTATGGAGTTGTACCTTTCTTGTTTTACAATCTGCCCTCTTTTCTCTTTTCTATTGTTTTTGTATTTTTATTTTTATAACTTTGAATGCAATGTTTGAACAATGATATTTACAATGGAAAACAAAAAGCTTTGAAACTCGTGACTCTTGACAGAAATGTTTGAGCATCCTGCCATTGACAGGATCTCCATACAGATCTTCTCCATTCAATTCTTTCAGGAAAAATGCATTGTGACCCCTCTCAGCATGAATAATATAGGGTCATTTCCACAAGTTCTCAAACTTGCCATGTTTTCCCTTCTCTTCCCTTCTTGAATCCCATTTAAGAACAACATCTCCAACTTGGAAGTTTTTTGCCTTAGTCCTTTTATCAAATAGCTTCTTGATATTTTCTTGGAATAACTGTGTTCTTTCATAGACTTCTTCTCTGGACTGTTGTAAATGAATTGTTTGGTTGATTCTTCTCTGCATATCATTCTCTTCAATTGCACTTCTTGGAGGAGCTTCATGACTAGAACTCCTAATGATGTTGGGAATACTACATCCATGCCATAGACTAGCTGATAGGGGGACATATTTATTGACTTCTTTGTATTTAATCTATCGGCCCATAAGGCATGAACCAACTTACTGTGCCATGAATTCTAATTATGCTCCAACAGCTTTTTGATGATGTTGATAAGGATTTTATTGGAGGATTCAGCTAATCCATTTCCTTGGGGATAGTAGGTAGTAGAATGACCCAAGGTAATGTGGTATTTGTAACAGAAATCAACCATTCTTTTAGACTTGAAAGCAAGAGAATTATCTGTTATGATTTTTCGAGGACAACCAAATCTGGATAGAATGTTTGTTTCAAGGAACTTGATAATGACAGAGTTAGTAGAATTCCTAGATGGTATGGCTTCTATCCACTTGGTAAAATAATCAGTGGCAGTGAGGATCCACTTATTCTGGGCTGATGAGGATGGGTGAATTTCCCCAATGAATTCTAAGCCCCATTGCTGGAAGGGTGCCTCAACACTGATGGGATGTAATGGTAAGGGAAGGAGTTTTATTTTTCCATAAAAAAATTGACACTTATGGCAAGACATGACTAACTTTTGAGTGTCTGGGAAAAGGGTGGGCCAATAGTGACCAGACCTGAGGATTTTGTTTGCTGTGGTCTTCCAGTAGAGGTGTCCTCCACATTCTCCTTCATGCATCTTATGCATTATTTTTCCCGCATCATCCTCAAGTAAACATTTAAGCAAAATTCAAAAAACAATTTCCAATATAATACCCCATCGAATATGCAATAATTTAAAGCTTTTTGTTTCAAAAATCAAGCTTTAGTTTTGGAAAAAGAAGGGGGGGCATTCAAATATAAAAGTACATAAATGATGTCAGCATACCAAGGAGAATTGAGAAATGTTTCTTCGATGAAAGGAGCAGTGAATTCTTCTATTTCTTCCAACACATCTACCATGTTCATATCTAGTGCTTGGAAGTTTGACTCAGCCATGAGTTTTGCTAATCCCTGCCCTTTAATTAGTTTGGTGGACCTGATTTCTAAGTCATATTCAAGAATAGTAGCAATCCATTTTCCCCTTTTACCATCAGGGTCTTGACTTAGAATATCTTTGACAACAATATGTGGAACAAAAGCAATTATGTGATAGTGTAAAATGTAGACTCTAAAGTCCTTTAATGCTTTCACTAATGCTAAGGCTTTCTTCTCCATGATGTTATATTTGAGAGGAGCATCTCTCAAGGCCCTACTAAAAAATGATATTGGTTGTTCTTGCTCCAAATCATTCTTTTGAAGTAATACTGTAGCTATTGTATGTTCGGATGCAAAATAAAAGATATAAAAGTCTTTGGTGAAATCTGGACTAATCAAGACTGGTGTTTGAGTGAGAGCTTGTTTAACCAGTTCAAATGTCTGTTTAGTTTGTGTAGTCCATTTCACACCTACCTCTTTCTTAAGCATGTTTGTAATGTCTCTTAATAGCTCAGCAAGGGTGGGGATAAACCTCCTCAAAAAATTAATCTTTCCGATGAAAGATTGTAATTATTTGAGGCTTATTAGATGGCTGATTTTCAATATGCCATCAATCCTTTTAGGGTCTATTTTCAATCCCTCTTTTGAAATTATGTTGCCAAGAAGTTTACCCTCTTGGAGACCAAACAGTGTCTTTTTAGGGTTCAAAGATAAGCCAAATTTACTACATTTCTCAAAAAAATTTCTCAAATGAATCAAATGTTCTTCATCAGTTTTTGAGAAAACACTTATATCGTCAAGGTAAATAATTATAAAATAGCCAATATATTCAAAGAAGGCTATGTCCATGGCCCTTTGGAAGGTGCCCCCTACATTCATCAAACCAAATGGCATCTTGACATACATAAAGGTGCCCCAAGGTGTAGTAAAATCAGTCTTGTGTTGATCACTTGGGAGCACTAACACCTGATTGTAACCTGAGAACCCATCCAACAGTGATATTTTTTTTGACCCAACTACCCTTTGAAGTATATGGTCCATCTTGGGTATGGGGTAGTTGTATTTTAGGGAGGCTCTATTTAGATTTCTAAAGTCAATACAGAACCTGATTTCACCTTCTTCTTCCTAACAGAAACTAAGTTTGACACTCACTCTGAATATCTAAGGGGTACTACAATCCCAACATCATACATATTTTCAATTTCAGTCTTAACTAAAGGAAATAAAATATGGTTTATCCTCCTTATTTTTTGTTTGAAAGGCTTCTGATTTTCCTTTAGAGGAATCTTGTGTTGGATGATGCTAGTGTCATAAGATTTCAGATCTTTGTACCCCCAAGCAAACACATCTCTAAATTCTTTGAATAGCTCTATGTATTGCAATTTTATGTGAGCTGGGAGAGTGCTGGACAGTTTGATCATCTTGGGTTCTGTTGGGCTGCCTATGTTATGTTCTTCTATGTCTATTTCCATAGGCTCCATTCTTGGTTCTTTGGCTACATCATTAAAGTCAAAAAGGTGTTCTAAAGGTGTGAGACCTCTTGGAATCGTATCACTCTTGCATTGTAGCACTTCCAAGTCTTTCTGGTCTGCGTTGTCAATCAATTCTTCTTTAAAAATATTCTCACAGTGATTTATATCAGCAGAATATATCATTTCAGTTTTTGGGATTTGTTCATCATCTGAATAGTTTTCTTCATGGTTGGTTTCCAATTCTGGTATGGAAAAATCATTTTCTGATTTTAGGAAATCATCTATGTGTTTCTCAGTGTCAAACACTTGCCAATGATCCTCATTGTCAGGTAATGCAGGCCTATGTTTTACCTTTACACTAAGTTGTTCATTTATCTGAGGTCTTTGGCAATTGCTGGCATTGAAGGCAAGTTCATTTGCTAGATGATTTTGTTCTCTTGGAATGAAAATGAGTTCATATTTTTCAAAGGTCTTTAATAAATCAAGAGCAACATTTCGATATTCTCTAAGTCTTGGGTTTTTAGCTGAATATTCTCCTTTGATTTGTCTTATGATAAGTTCAGAATCTCATAGGATTGATTTTTTTTGGGCTTCTAATTGTTTAAGCAACTGTAAGCCAAGGAGAAGTGCTTCATATTCAGCAATGTTGTTTGTGCATGGAAAATCTAGTTTATATGAATAACTCTGATTTGTATTTTGAATCCATACACCTACCCCTGCACTTGTTTTATTACAATATCCATCAAAGTTTATTGTCCAAAGTATATTTGCCTCATTTTCATTTTCTTGTTGCTGTTGATTATCAATGTTTTGTATCTGATTTGAGGAAAGTTCTAATTGTTCTGGTAAACTGATTTCCTCTTTGTTTTCCTTTTCTTGTTGGGTGATTTCATCTTCCTTGTACAAGATAAAGGAATCTAAGCTTGATTGAATGGAATAGATTGGAGAGATATTTGGTTTGTCTATGTTTCTCACCATGTATTTCATGTGGGATTCCCTGTATAATCTTCTGCTTTGGTTAAAAACTGGGATGGTGGCATAAGACATGTCCATTTGAAGACTCCCCTGAAGTTTGGCTCCCCATGATATTGATAAAAGCATGCCATATCTTGGGGGAATGTCAGCTACTACAATGTATATCACTAGACTCTTAGCAGGGATTTGAGATAAGTTAACACATAAATCTTTGATTAAACCCAAACATTTGACTCTACTTGAATCAAAGGAATACAGATCCTTGTATGGTTTAGCAATTTCTAAGCCTAAGCTCTCCATTACTACTTTGGGCATAAGATTATGTGAAGCTCCAGAGTCTAACATTGCATTGTGTAATATCCTATCATGTATATTCAAACTGACATAGAAGGGAGGGACAACTCCTTCTTGGTATTTTCCTTCAACTTCTGGACCAAACAACAACTCAGGTTTGTCATCTGTCAAGTTCAATGTATCAGCGTCACTTCCTAAGTTAAAAGCTTTCAAAACTTGTTTTTTGTACACTTCTTGGGTTACTAGCTCAGCTAGAGGTATGGTAATTTTTATCTTTGCAATCTCTCCCTCAAGGTTGAAAGGAACTATTGATTTTGTCATATTTACATCTGTTTTTTCAATTGAATTCCTTTCAGCAATTTTGATTTGCTAAGCTTTGTTTGGAATGGTATTTGGGACAATTTTGTTAGGTCCACTAGTTAAGCGCTAGGGATGCTTTGCTCAACATTTGGCTGACTGTTCTTATCTTTTTTTAAATCTAGTTTCTTAGCCAAAATGTTGGGTTTCTCTGATGTTTTCTTAGATTGTTTTTCTGCATTATTCCTAACAGCAGTGTTAGTGTTCTTGTCATTTGAATCATCTAGGTTCCCTTTGATTCTTAGATCATATTTTTTATGTACCTCTATGATTGCGTTTTGAAACCCCAATCTATAATCTTCATAATCCTCATAATTGTATTCATTTTGTTCTGAAGAGAAGAATCCTTTTTCTTCCTTAGTGAGAAAAACATTTGTCTCACTGTCAGATCCTATCAAGTTTACATGATCTTCTTCCAACCTTTCAATTTCCCTTTCTTCTTCTTGATCAACATAGTTTTGTTGAAAGGGAGGCCTAACCTGTTGGTCATTATCTCTTTGCCTATCTTGATTAGGGTCTCTTCTAAGATTTTGGTTTCTATTTCTCTTTTGGTTTTCTCTTGGAGGCACTCTCTCATTCATATTTATCTTTTCAAGCATCCTCTCCATTACCTTCACTAGGTTGTCAATTTTGGTGTCAGAAGCTGAGGTTGAGGGTGCAATATCATCTTTATAAGTTACCCTCTTCTCTGATCTTAACCTATCTTTTTTCTCAATTATATTTTCTTCTACACTCACAGCTCCCTTCTGCATGTCCTCTAGATTTGAGTAATCTCTCTCTCTTAGTTGATAGGCCATTTCAGCATCAAAACCTTCAGGATATCTTACTAAGGCCATGCCTTGGGGAGGTTTCATGTGAGGTGGAAGAGCATTGTAGATACTGTTAAACCTGGTGGAGTAATAATTAACACTCTCCCATTGATTTCTTTTAAGACTGCTATACTTTGCTAATATTTGGAGAGGATTCTTTTTTATTTCCCATTTGTTTATGAATGTTTGATTCAACGCAGGGAGATCATTGATGCTGTTAGGAGTTAGGCTTTTAAACCATTTTTTTACTTCTCCTCCTAAACTTTGGGCAAAAATTTTCATTTTATTGGTATCATCATCTATCTCCACGTAATCAAATGCATCATTCATTTTGTCTACATGTTGTTGAGCAGTAGTAGGTTCATTTGCAGTGAAATGAGGAATTTTAGATTGATAGTCATTTGGTAAGGAAACCAGAGGTTGTGGTAACACTAATGGGGCATACCATGTTGCCATGGCTGGAAGGAAAGGTGGATTTACAAGGGGTGGATTTACAAGAGGGAAAGTGGGCTGAAATGGAGTGTTTTGAATAGTGGTAGTATGGATTGGAGTGGAAGAAACACTTGGTCCAGCAAACTAGTTTTGAGCAGATTTGTTATAAAAGAGGCTAAAGTTGTGAAGAAGTTGGGAATCAGGAGGAGTAGAAGCTGAGGCTTCTCTACTAAAGCTCTGTTGCCAATCTACAGTTTCAAGATCAACTTGGTTTAAATCACCTTGAGACCTAGTTCTAAATATGTTCTTTCTATGATGTAAATCAAAGTGTAAATCCTCCAAGACAACAAGGTTTTTAGGGACAGATTTTTTTCTTGGTATGTTCCTATCAACAGCTGATTTTCCAGACTTAGAAGTCTACCACAAAATTTTTTCTGGATTGTCAACTATTGTAGGTGGATTAGTGTCTGGATGAGATCTAGTGTTGATCCTATGTGAAGCCAGGCTGCTTTTTAAAAATGAAAGAGGCTGAAGATTTTAGGGATTGTTTTGAAAGTATTGCCTCTCACAATGTTTTATCTAGTATGGGACTAGGCTTCTAAACTTCCTCAAGGCTGGTTAACACAGTCCTAAAGAGATATAGATACCTAGATGAGTAATAGGCCTACTGGGGCTAGTGGAGTCACCAGGTGGAAACTTTTTAGCTTTTTGTGAAGGTAAAATGTTTATGGTTCCACCACCATGTTTATTATGAAGCCAATCTGAAATATTTTTGGATTTTGCATATTTCTATGGTTATGAGAGTGTCCTAGGTATGATTTTAATACTTAGCTAAGGTGTTTAAAACAAACCGAGTCTACTCTACGGCTTGGTAACTGATTTTGTTAGGAAATTGAAGGGCTAAAGAGTTTATAATAGTTTGCTAAGCTATCATAGATTCAATAGGTCCCACCGTGATCACCATTATGTTGGGATCCTGTGTTTTGATAGATTGGATAACCAAAATACAAGGCAACATCAGAACCAATCTTTAGAGTTCCAGGATCTAGTCCTCCTGTTCTCAGAGAGGGATCTATCAAAATGTTTGCAAAGGTATGTCTTGTTTGCTTTTAAGTATGATTTTAGACTAGTTATTGAGTGCAAGTGTTTGTTTTGTTTGTTTGTTTGGTTGAATTAGTACAACAGAGCATGAAAGGTCTAGGAATTATAAACAGAAAGAAGAAGTGTTAGATTCATTGGGAAATGGAGTCAAGAAGAGGTTTATGACAAAATCATCAATGGATATGGGATATCAAAGGGAAAATATAACTTGGCCACAAGATCCTTTAGTTTTGTGAATGAGATGGACATTAATGATTTGGAAAGAGAAAATAAATTATCAACAAAGGGAACTTGAAAACATAACTTCAACAATAAAGAGGTATTTGATAGACAGGGTTAACCATGAATTCTACAAACCACACTTTAAGAAAATAATGACCTCAAGACAACTTTTAAAATGAAATCTAAGATTCGGGAGCACATCTTATTTCCTCAAAGATTTTATTTCAAAGGACTTAGAAAACATAAAAGTTTCACTAATAATTGCAATCATAGAAGAGGGAACACCTAAAAACATCCATGATTACAATTATAAATACCTTTGAAACAATTGTTCAAGCAGGGACAAAGGGTATTATCGAAACAGACCTCCTTGGCTAGCTATAAAAAATGGTACTTCAAAGGGAGACTTCAAAAACAGCTTTCAAGTGGCAACAGACAAGCAGGAAAAACCATAATCATGCTAGAACCAACTATTTGAACTATTTGAGAAATAAACAAGCATGAGGACTAAAGAGAAATATTAAAGACTCTAAAATACCTCAGCAGAAGAAAACATAGAACAGTGAAGGATAAAAAGGTCTAAGGAGCTTCCAGGAGTCATTTCTTAGCCTAAAATTTTCATCCTACTGTAGTAAGAACTTATGAAACATAATGAAAATAGGAAAAACAACAGACAGTTTAGAATACATCACCAACAGCCAATCTCATGAATCCAATGATAGAGCCTTCTCAAGAACAAGCATGTCACACCACCATCAAGCTTCCAAGACTTCAATTTCTTCTTCAACTTCGAACAGACGATGTATTATTTCAGAGAGTTTCAGTATTACAACTAGTGACCAACCAACCCTTTACAATTTGCTCCTCAAGGATATTTTATAAGAAAATGAGGAGGTGGAAGAGTTCCTAGGGTTGAAGTGTAATTAATTCTACATTGAATGCAACTCCTAGCCTTGAAAACCATGCAAGGCATAAGGCAGGAATGCGTTGAATTATAACTATGTTTCATTCACTTTGTTTCTGATTTTTAGGCTTAGTGGGCAAAAAATATTGACTTTAAGGCACCTCTTATCTTTACAATAACTTCTACTGACAGTTGGGATATTTGTTTTGCTTGTAATAATTGTTCAGCCGTCTTTGGTCTTAATGTTTCAGATTGAAATCTGATCTGGGTATTCCTTTGAGGAAGAGAGGCTGCAGGTGGCTATTTTGGTAGCTGGGGATTCAATTAGCCCCTCTGATGTGGCATTTAAGGTCTTATGGATCTGATTCTCTGTTTCATAAACCCAATGATTTATCTTTGGATTTTTGTTTAGGCTTGATTAAGCCATAATCTTCATCTTTGACACTGATACCCTTTCATTAATTGAGTGCTGGCTGTGTTTGCTATTTTGCAAGTGCGCAGAAGATTTGTGTAAGGGTCGATGATCAGGATGCATCGACAAACATGGAATTAAAACCCTGCTTAGCTCTTTTCTGCATGAATATTGGCCTGTGGATTGTCATCCCTGGCCTTTGTTTCATTTTAAAATTGTGGAAAAAACCTTTATAACCTGCAAAAAACAAGCAGAAGTTAAGAAAATCCTGTGAAAATAGGTTTAGAACTGGCTTTGGAGGTTTTGGGCGCGAGGGTGAACGAAAGCCATTGATTTAGGATAATTAATGGTCGAGATTGCTCATTTAGGTCTTTCGCAAGGTTGGATGGTGGGAAAAAAACTTGGGATGGCGATATAATGAGAGCCATCGGATTAGAGTCATCAACGGTTGAGATCGTTTGATGAGGTGTTTTGGGAGCAAGTCGGGTGAAAAAGTGCAATCGGGCGAGATTAAGTCAAAACCGTCAGATCTTCAGAGATCGACGGTTGGGAATGATTCAGGAAAAAAATTGCAGGGAACAGCAGTTTGGCGGAAAACCATTAGTGTTTTTTGCAAAATAAAAAGGGGGTAAACGGTATTGTGCAAAAATATGCGATTCGATACAGCGTTTGACGCGTGTCCCTTAAAAAACCGTCGGTTTCGCAATTTTTTGGGGGATTAAACTCTGGGCGCAAAACTTTTGTGAAATGGAACGTCATCCATGTTGGTGTAAGTCTTTTCATACTACCATCAGTGATCAAATTTATTCTTTTGCATTTTCATAGTAGGAGTCTCATACCATAAACTTTTATCATTCCATTAGGTCATGGATTCATTGATGGTAGTGGTTTTTCATCAGTTTTCCCCTCATGCAGAAACTTGTTGATTCTCCTCTCTATGGTATTCAATCATGACTCACTTTCACTTCAAAATTCATGTCATTAGGTCTTAGGTTTGGTCTCATTAGGTTCTAGAGTCTCATCATTTTCAAATTAATGAGTCAAGTGTCAATAAATATCAGTAAGGTCATGAGGAGGTCAAATAAACTCAAAGGCGCAGTATCTGGAAAAATCAAAGAGTAGTTCTATTAAACTTTATGTAATTTTCACCTCAAAACATGTTTTGAGGCGAAAGCATGGCACTTTGCTTTTATTATTATTTATTATGTAATTCTATGTCTTCATATGTAATAAGTTGAACTTCAGAAGCTGCTATCTCCATAGAGCCACCACCCTACCTTTCAGAGGTGTTTTCCATAGCATTTTCAGTGTAAAACCATATTTTGAGTATTTCCATTAGAAAGAGCCTGGAAAGAGCTTTCCAACGATATATTATACTCTCAAAACTGACTCCTGGATTGGAAAATATGCCTAAGTGAATAAAAGTCCCCAAAGACTAACCTTACCCCTTTTCTCATTTGTCCCTTAGACTTTGTAACTTTACCTCTTCATATAATTTTCAATTTTGTCATTGTAATCCCCTTTCCTCTGATGTGATTAAACCATATCCGATCCCTCTGATCCGATCACAATCACATCATCGCAGTCCTTTCCCCTAATTCATCGCATCGCATAGTTCCGAACTGCCGATGCGATTGACCCACCTCCGATCAAAGCGGGACCGATGATCTTCTTAGCGATCCGACGACCCACATCCAATCGCATCACAACTTCACAGTGCTCCCAAATTTTTCTCCACTCCCATGACAACTTCCGATGCAATTGACTCCCGCCAATGGCATCTCCACCGTCTATCTACCCTCCCGATTGGACGGCTCACAAGCCATCACACCATCGCAATCGACAGTTCCTATAAGTACTTTGCCTCTGCTCCCCTTCCCGATTGAGATTTTGATTCCTACCTTGGGTCCCACCTTAAATCCCTTCCGCCTTTTCAATGAAAAATGGTTTTTCCGTTTGTAAAATACGGAAAACTCATTTTTATTTGTTTTAAAGGAATTTTTCATTTACACCATCGGACATCGCTTTCCTTCACTTATCCCCGCACCTCTTTTGTATTACTCCATCGCACCCGCTTCCATCACATCATAAGTTAGAAATATGGTGTGCCCATTCCTCTTCCGCTGCGATTTTCGATTTGCGATTGCAATTTTCCCATGAGACTCCCCCTATACACTATCGCATCGCAGTTTCCAATCGCATTGTCCCAATACACCTTCCCCCCTTTCCGATTGTGATTTGTGATCGCAAATCAGGCCCACCATCCTTTCCTTTACTTTTTTTTACCCAAAAATGGACCTTTCTTCATTAAATGGAAAAATTTTAGTTTTATTGGTTCCAAAGGGAATTTCTCGGCATAAAGGGATTTTCAACAAAAGAAAAGAAACAGTCAAGGTCGAGAGCCAAATACAAACACAGAATCATTTTGGATTCTTATACAGTGATTAAAAATGGATTTGTTCTACAGATTTCTTCCTTTCATTCATTGGGTACGACATCAAATTCCTCCATATTTTCAAAATGTATTGTTTCTCCTCTTTTTCAAGGGCATGCATTTGGTTTGTTTTCTATGTTCAGATTCCAGAATCTGAGCTAGTGAAACAGCTCATTTTTCTGTGGATCTACTCCCCTCATATTCTATCTATTTAATGTAATTTCGAAGTCATTTGTAAAGGGGAATAAAGTGAGGAATAAGTTGGAAATCATTGAGGATGCTCTGCGCTCCATTTGTAACAGTTTGGCAGGGAATTAATAAAGAAATGCAGCATTGTTTTATGGGATACTTGTGGTATGGATTTTAACACTGTTCTTTCCTTTTTTTTCATCTATTAATTGTTATGTTTTCCATTCATTCATTCATATCTCTGGTTGAATGCTTTCAAGATAGATAGCTAGAATCCATTGTATAATGCTCTGCGTTGGGAAATCATTCAATATTTTTATGTTTTCTACTGTTTGAAAAGGATCCATCTCCTATTCCCTTTTCAGATTCTCACTAGTCTTACACATTCCATCATCATTATTTAAACTAAATTTTTAAAATCCCTGCCTATATTTCCCCACAGAATACCCTACATCTCTGATTTGATTCCCCAGATTCAAACTACCCAACCCCATCTGATCCTTATAACCCAGAAAATTTGTAAAACATTCCAAGTTTATTATACCTAGCCTAAAATCAGTTGCAGTTATACTTCATTGAATATTTTTCATGGAGAGAGCCCTCTCCTGACCTTGTAGGGCTATCTACAAGGCTGAGCGTTGTTTGAAGGTTACCCTGGTTTGCGTTCTTTCAGCCTGAGGTTCAAATTAGGTGCTAACATTTCCTGGCGACTCCACTAGGGACTATTTAGCATAAAAGACTGATCACCCCAGTAATATCTTCCATATAAATTCCTGGACTCTGGATGATGAGGTTCATAGTTTGCAAGGCTGAAATAAAACATTGTAAAGTAGAAATTTGACCATACTGGCTTCAAGGAGATACACAAGGGCCAATCCTGATCCAAATCCTCCCCCTGTGTTTGAAAATCCTAATCTCATCCTAAGAATAATCAAAAGACAAGAAGGTTCAATAAGCCCTAGACCTATTTTCAGATCCCATACCTGGCCTAGTGAGTGGTTGTTTGTAGAAGACCTCTCTTTTGATGAGTGTTTCAAGCTTTCTTTATTCATAAATAAATCAGAAATTGCAGTTAATGACACAGTTTTAGATCTAGAATTTCTTGTACATATCGAAGTTCAAAGGGCAAACACATCAATTGATGATTATATTTTGAATTCCCCTTAGACATCTATCACTGTAACCAATATCCCTGGGCCTTCAGAGTTATCAGAAACAGTGTTTCCTCCCCTTAATTCATTAGCATTCCCATCAGTTTCAGAAGTCATTTCTCAGCTTTCGACTCCTCCACCAACAGCTTCCTTGAATCCTAGTAGCACAAACACTGTTGTAAATCCACCTCGAGTCATGGATGCCCGGTATGCACCCCTGGTTTTACCTCAGAATCTGAATGATATGCCTATTGATTATCAAAGTAAAATACCTATTTTTGATGCCACTCAAAGCATCACAGCCTAGCAACATGTTGATAAGATGAATGACTTTTTCGACCTTCATGAGGTGGAGGCAGAAAATGTGACCATGATATTGTTTGTTCAAATTTTTGGAGGTGAAGTTCGAAAATGGTTCAGAGCCTTACTAGCAACCTCTATCCACAATTTGCAGGAGCTGCATAGGAAATTCTTAGACCGGTGGGAGGTAAAGAAAAACCCACTCCAAATCTTGTTTGAATATGAAAATATTAAAAGGAATGTGGGTGAAAGTGTACAAGATTATTGTGTGAGATTTAATGCTGTGTATATTTCTATTCCAGCCAATCTAAAACCCCCCATGGGGTTAGCCTTGCTCAATTTTCCAGATGGTTTCGATGCTGATATGGAATATCAGCTATGAGAACGATATCCTACCACACTTGAAGATATGCAGAAAATAGTTGTGAGCGTAGAAGCAAATTTGCTGGCCAGAAGAGCGCGGACAAGAGCCGAAAAGAGGATAACTGTGAATGAAGAATCCTCTCCTTCAGACAGTAAGATGGGTTATTTGATTCAAACAATTGAAAAGATGGTTGATCGGTTGACTATTTCAGACAGACCTGAAGCACAAATCAGGAATCCAAATTTTAGAGGACAGCAGCAGCCACAATTCCGAATTAAGCAAAGGGAACATAAGACACAAGACCAAACAACACAACAGCAGTAGATCAGAAATCCTTTGCAACAAAATTATGTTCAGGGAATGGAAACAGATGATGATGATGATCCAGTCATTAAAGCCAATCATTTCTTCACTGCCAATGGTGCACCCATCTTTCTCACAGAAGACGAAGAATATACAACGATTTCAGACATTCGAAAAGATGAAGATTTCATATTGGCCAATGATGTAGTGATAGAGGAAGAGTTCGATGATTATCAAAGAGGATACATGAACGCTTTTTCATCTCAATAGAAGCATTATTCTTTGCGAAGCAGAGATGTTCCCATCAATCCCATTCAGAAAAGGAAATAGTAGAAATCGAAGAATGACCCCTCAAATACTCAAAGAAAAGGTAAAGAGCCTGTTGATCCCTCTCCCAACAAGGCATCCTCAGTGATTAACATTGCAAATGAAAAGAACCAGCATATTGCAGAAAAGGAGCAAGTAGAGAAGAAAGATCCTCCCGTCAAAGAGGTAGAAAAAGTTCCATCTTTTAATTTAGAACATGAAATTGCCAAGCTGAAGATGTCCATGCCCTTGACTGAATTGGTAAAAAATAGCACTTATAAACATCAAGTGTCTATAATTTTGCAAATAGACTCTGTATCAGATATGGTAAATGTTGAATATAATTATCCTGGACTCTTTTTTGGTCCAACCATAGAAGGTCAGTCAGAAGAAAGTGAAGTCCCTCCCTCCAACCTGAGTCTTAGATTGCATGAGTTCATTTTACATAATGTTATGTTGGACTACAGAGCCTCACACAACTTGATGCCCAAAGCCATTATGGAGAATTTTTGTCTTGATATTACCCGTAAATACCATGATTTGTATTCCTTTGACTCCGGTAGGGTCCATTGTATTGGTCTTATCAAAGACTTGATAGTATCTTTAGATCAAATCCCAACCAAGAATGTTTTGATGGATGTAGTTGTTGCCGATGTTCCACCATGGTTTGGAATTATTTTGTCCATGTCATGGGGTGCAAAACTCAAAGGAACCATACATCGTGACTTCTCTTATGCCACCATTCCCATGTTCGGTCAGTTGAGAAAACTATATAGGGAGAAGAAAATGAAATACATGTTCACTAGCAAAGAGAAGCCAGTTAATCATCCAATTAATGCAGTCCACACAAATTTAGAGTCATTTGTATTATATTCTGATGGTGGTTTGAATGATGAAAATGTTCAGTTAATAGAAGTAGATGAGGTACCTAAAATTTCAAAAAGTTTTAGGGAAGTCCTTAGACAGGAAAAAGATAAAGTAGCAAGTATTTCTGAGCCTCCTGCCTGCCAGCAGCAAAAGGACAATGAACAGCAGAAAAATGCAGAAATCAATCAAAATAAACTAGAGAAAGAAGCAAAATTTCAGCATTTAGAAGAAGAAGAAGAAGGCATTTCGAGCATGGACTTTGACGGAGCTATTGGTAAGGACGGTGCTGGTATAGGAATATGGATTCGAAGCCCTGTTTTCCAGCCTGAAAATGTTCCTAGTAATGTTAGAGTATGTGCTTACAAATTTACTTTTGACTGCTCTAACAATGAAGCAGAGTATGAAGCTTTGATCACAGGTTTGAAAATTTTGAAAAAGCTAAAGGCAAAGAGGATTTCTGTCTATGGAGATTCGGAGTTGATAATCAAACAGGTAAAAGGAGAGTATCAAGAAAAAAATCCGCGATTGAGGGCCTACAGAAATGCAGTCCTAGACATCTTGAGGACATTTTCTGTGTACACTTTGACAGCAGTACCCCGAATGCAGAATCTTATTGCAGATTCTCTTGCCACTAGTACAAGCAATTTGAAGATTCCAATGAATTCCAACAACAAATTTTAAATTTATGTCAAACATCGGCCTGTTTTTCCAAATAATTTAAGGTATTGGCAAGTGTTTTGGGATGACAATGAAATCAATGCTTTTTTAAAGAATGAGGGAAAATTCAAATACACTTCCATAGAGGGTGATTATGAGGTCGATGATCAAGAAATCGAAGCAAATCAGATGGACGTGTTGCAGCTAAAGGTCAATGTAATTCCTAGAGGTCTCATACCTTTAGAGGAGATTTTTGATCAAGATGACATTGTGAAGAAACCGAGCTTGGTGCCTACTGATAAAGGATTTGAAGATGTTAATCTTGGAACAGCTGACAAGCCTAAGCTTGTGGAGTTATCAAAAGCATTGTCCCCTGAGGTAAAGGAACAATATGTTAAATTAATTTCTAAATTTTCTGATGTTTTTGCGTGGGATTATTCAGATTTGAAGGTGTATGACAAGAATATAATTCAACATACTATTCCCATAAAGCTGGATCAGAAGCCATTTAGACAAAAGCTAAGAAGGATGAACCCAAAGTTGCTTCCATCTATTAAAAAAGAGGTAAATAGATTGTATAAAGCTGGTATTATTGTGCTAATTAGATTTTCTGATTGGATTTCGAATTTGGTCCTGGTACGTAAAAATACAGGAGAGATAAGGTTATGTATAGATTTCCGGAATCTGAATAGAATATCCTTGAAGGATAATTATCCACTTCCGAAGATGGACCATATTCTACAAAGAGTAGTTGGAGCATCAAGGATGTCACTACCTGATGGTTACTCAGGCGATAATTAGATCTTGGTGCATGAAAAATATCAATATAAAACTGCCTTCACAACACCTTGGGGAACTTTCCAGTATGCCAAAATTCCATTTGGTCTAAAGAACGCTGGAGACACTTTCCAGCGAGCAATGGACATTGCTTTTTCCAATGAAAAGGATGTTTTTCTGGTTTTTTATTTGGATGATATAACAGTGTTTTCTGGTTCTGATGATGAACATTTGCAACACTTGAGGATTATATTTCAGCGATGCAAAAAGTTTTGGATTTCTCTCAATCCGAAGAAAAGTCTGTTTGCTATGGATGAGGGCAAGCTATTGGGGCATATCATCTCTAAAGATGGCATCTGCATTGATCCTGCAAGAGTGGAGGCAATTCAGCATATTGACCTTCCACATAACAAAAAGGAGATTCAAGCATTCAATGGTAAGATGAAATTTTTGCGCTTAACATTTAAGAGAAATGACTAATATGTTGAAGAAGGATAGCACTGTCAAATGGAGTGAGGAGGCTATCAAGTCATTTAATCTGGTAAATTTTTCTCTGTACAATGCCCCAGTCTTGATTAGTCCTAACTACACTCAATATTTCATTATATTTTCATTTTCATCGGAGCATACCATGGTTTCGGTATTGATGCAAAAGAGAGATCATATTGAACAACCCATTGTTTTTTTTAGTAGGACCATTCGAGATGATGCCTTGTGGTATAATATTATTGAAAAACAAGCATTGGCTCTTATAAAAGCATTGAAGGATTTTAGATTATACATTCTGCATTCACATATTATAGCATATGTTCCTAATGCAGCAGTGAAAGATGTCCTGATGCAAACTGATCCAGAGGGAAGAAGAGGTAAGTGGATAGTAGCAACGTTGGAATATGATTTGGAGATCAAACCCACAAAGTTAATCAAAGGATAGGATTTAGCAAAACTAATAGCACAATCAAACCTACACACCCTGGATATAAATCTCATAGCAGCAATGTTAGAAGATGAGGATGATGGTTCGCTTGTTCCAGTTTCAGACATTTTTCTCCGATCCCCATGGTATTCAGACATATTTTCTGTTCTTCAGCACTTTTTGCCACCTCCCGGGATGTCTAGAAGCAAAGGTAGATCATTAAAACTCAAGTCTTCTAAGTTCTATATTTTAAACAGTGCTCTTTATTGGAAATATCCAGGAGGTATTCTGCTTAATTTTTTGGTTGAAGAAGAGGCTCAATAAGTCATGCACGACTTTCACAAAGGTGATTGTGGTGGTCATTTGTTTTAGAAAACAACAGCTAACAAAGTGTTGAGAGCGGGATATTATTGGCCCACTTTATTTTTAGATTTGTATAAAACAGTGATGAGCTGCCATGAGTGTCAAGTTTTCCAAGGAAAAAGAAAACTGCTTACTCTTCCTTTGAAACCAGTTTCAGTAAATGCTCCTTTCCAGCAATGGGGACTTGATTTCATAGGGGAAATCCATCCTGCATCATTAGCGATGGATTTTGACAGGTACATATTACTTCACCAAATGGATCGAGGCCATTCTAGCAAGGTAGGCCACTGATACAGTAATCATCCAGTTCTTAGAATCAAATATCTTGTCTCGTTTTGGTTTCCCTCACAAAATCATAACAGATAACGTAGCAGCATTTAGATCCAATAATATGGTGCAATTCTGCGATAAATACAATATTGTGTTGGGTCATTCAACAGCATACTACCCACAAGGCAACGGCTTGGCAGAATCATCAAATAAATCTCTGATAAACATAATTAAGAAAATTCTGGAAACAAATAAGAGGAACTTGCATCGAAAGCTCATCAACGCGTTATGGGCAGATAGAGTCAGCATCAAGAAATCCATAGGTATGTCACCATTTGAATAGGTTTATGGTACTGATGGTTTTTTTCCTACATCACTTATAGTTTCGGTCATGAGACTATTGCAAGAGGCTGGAAATGAAGAGGACGATAATCAGAGAAGGATCAACCAAATGATTCACCTTCAGAAAACAAGGGAGGAAGTCTCTCAGAACGCTATCCAGTTGCAAGAAAAGATAAAGAAAATATATGACCGAAAAACAAAAGTAGAAAAGTTTCAATTGGAAGATGTGGTGTTAAAATGGGATGCACAAAATGAGGACAAAGGGAAGCATGGTAAGTTCGACAACCTGTGGAAAGGACCATATAATATTTCAGCATACAAGGGACAAAACACCTTTCTGCTCACAGGGATGGACGGCCAAGATTTCCCTGGAGGGCCAGTGAATGGTAGGCTTTTGAAGCACTACCACATCTGAGATAATGGATCCAAATTTGTGTCATGGTCATTGTATATACCATGCCATTGTTGGTCAGATTTCAAGTACACAGTCATTGAAGTTTGGGGCCTGAGGTGAAGGCTATAAAACTTGAATGATATGTGTAAGTTTTGTTGGTTTTCATTTAAGTTTTCAGTCATAGGTTGAGTCAGAGTCAGTCTACATTATGTCAATTTTTAGTATTTTGATCATATTTACCCAATGGATAAGGCTACTTGGTCTACGGTGTTCTTGGCATCTCCAAGGAGCTACCATCCCCATTGGAGCCAATGTTAGTGTCAAACTTGTCATACTGTCATCAGTGATCAAATTTACTCTTTTGCATTTGCATAGTAGGAGTCTCATGCCATAAAATTTTATCATTCTATTAGGTCATGGATTCATTGATGGTAGTGGTTTTTCATCAATTTTCCCCTCATGCAGAAACTTGTTGATTCTCCTCTCTATGGTCTTCAGTCATGACTCACTTTCACTTCACAATTCATGTCATTAGGTCTTAGGGTTGGTCTCATTAGGTTCTAGGGTCTCATCATGGTCAAATTAATGATTCAAGTGTCAATAAATATCAGTAAGGTCATGAGGATGTAAAATAAACTCGAAGGCACAGTTTCTGGAAAAATCAAAGAGTAGTTCTATTAAACTTGATGTAATTTTCGCCTTGTTAGCCACCTTTGAAATTTTTGTCAAGCAAACAGGTGGCTAAATATTTTTCTAAGCCTTCAAGAGACACATTTCCTCTGAGAATCTCTCATTATTGAAGCCTCTATGTGTCCTTTTCCTTTGAAAATATCTTCACTGTTGTTTCCATCAAAAATCCTCACTGTCTGTGAAAAAATTATGCTCAGAAAAGCCTCCATTTTCCCCCTTGTATCCCTACAAATTTCCCCATTTTAACCTTTTTCCCCTTCCCAAATTTCCTCTTTGACCCCCGAAAATCCCTTCCTAAGCCTACTAAATCATCCCATCTCCCACATAAACCTTACAAACACCCTTTGTTTGGCTTAAAATTCCCATTTTCCTTCTACCGAAAACCCTTTTAAGCCTCAAAAAAGCCCCTTTTTGGCTTAAAAAATAATCCATTTTACATATGACAGGCTTAGCCCCTTTTCGGCCAGCCCCTTAACCACTTCCCCTCCATGAACCCAGGTGCTAAGACCAAGCTCTAAGCTATACAACATTTATCGCATCAGAAATATTGGAGTGGAGCGTGTTTTCTTTGTAAACGAAGAAAAGTTCTGATGCGAGAAATTTGTTCTAACGGCTCCCGCTGTGATCTCAGTCGTAGATCTACACAAGATCAAATGGTCAGCGCTTGTCTTGTGCACACCCATCGCCCTAGCCATTCACTCTTCCTATTGGATGTTGACCGTCGATCTATCACCCTGATCCGACGACTATCGCGTAATTGGAGCACCGCCAATCACACCAATCTCGCGCTACCGACCCCTCCTGATTGGCGAGCCCCAATTGAATCCCAGTCGTTCATCCATTCAGATCCAACGGCCCATATTTCTCCTCACTCGGCCCTGTGTTCCCCTATTGGTCACCCCCGATCCAATCGCGACCGTTAATCTTTCACCGATCCGACAGTCTAGATGCAATCTCTCCTTCACACCATCGGAGTTTTGGCCCTTGCCTCCTCCGGTTCCGATTGGATCCTCGCTATTCATCCCTCTCGATCCTATGGTCAGGATTCCTCTCGACCACTAACCAGCCCCACTACCTTTCTTTCCCTCTTCATATCTCGACCATCCATCGCACTGATCAGACGGCTCATATTCAAACTGCCGTTGACTTGGCCCCCGTTTCCTACCGCGCATCTCCCCTTATCGTGCTCCATCTCCCACTGTCGGATCTCACAATCCCAGATCCAACAGCCAGCATCAATATCGTGCAACTTTGGCGTCCAAAGTTTAACAGTTCAAATTCACGCGATATGTGTGGTTTTGTTTTGCCACATGTCAGCCAGCGGACCATATCACGTGATTTTGGGCCGATTTCCAAACCTGACTTTGGCCGCGCGAAAATAGTGGTTTTTATCCTAAAAACCACTTCCCCACTTCTGTTCCTAAAATTATATCTAAGGATTACAACCGTTGATCTGTATAGATCAAAGGCCCTCATTACATCGCGTTCTCCATTCACATTTTCTCATCGCGCTACCATGGATTTTCATCGGATCATCTCAGTTGTTGATCTCCTCCTGAGATCTAATGGTCTATGTTAAGTCGCCCTCTGCCCATGACGGGTCCCACCATATAAAGCCCCATTTCATTGCATTTTCACAAATTTCCTTTTTATTTCGTCGAGAGGTCGAAACCGAATGATTTATATTAAAAAACCTTTGTAATCTACTTACATTGAAACCTTTATGTTTTACATTAAAGGTTTATTGCATATCGCCTAAACTTCTAAATTCATCACGTAAGTCAATCGTCATCATCGATCAACACCTCCAGATTTGATCGAATGGTTCAAAAGCATTCTGCCACCAAACCTCCATTAGATCATATTTTCACCATTACACTGCATTTTTCAGCCATTCTCCATTGCATCCACCACATTCATCTCTGATGCGCTGCCATTCCCGCAGTCCTCCACGGCATTCACCTCCCCTCCTGCTTGGATTTCTTAACATTTTTTTTGCATTTTTGCAGGGAATATAGACGGTGAACACCGTTCTGTTCTACAGAGTCACTGTTAGTGACACAGTAGCGCCGATGAAGTTTTATCAGAGCTAGAAATTGCAGGAAGAATCCTGAGAGGGTTTTAAATGCATATTTTATCCAATCAGGTGTATTAACTCTGTTTAAACCTCCAACACCATAAGCCCCACAAATTCACAGACAGAGAAAGTCAATGAAGTAGCAAAGAGTATTAGTGAAGAATTAAAGAGTTTAATGCCCGTTATCGAAGATTTTAAGCCTCAATTCAATGTATAAAGGGAAAATGTACCATATTGAATACTTTATGATTAACACAGAAGGCCTAATGAGGCCTAAAGCACAGAAAACAATATTTTCAGTCTCTCACATCAGTAGAAGGTTTTTCTCGTGAAAGGACAGTTTCCCATATTGTTTTTATTCTACATCGAGCTCCGGAGAAGATCTACACTCTGACAGAAAGTCCTAAAATGTTGCCAGAGCATTTACTATGTAGTATGGTAGACCTAAAAGTCATTTATCTACCTTTTTCTTACCACCAGATTACTACAGAGTACTACAGCTGAAAATTACATCAAAGAACATACCTGGGGTAAATATCAGCCTGTCGAAGACCACTCTTTCACCCAAAGAGTACTGAAGATTAATACTTAGATATTAAGATAGAATGGGCCTCGAGCCCCTTCCTTCCACTTCTATTTTAATGTTTCATTTAAGTTTCATCTACTTTCTCTGCCTCTCTTTCAGCTATAAGAGCTCAATAAAAACACATTGAAAGGTTGTTGTTGGTTGTTGATCAGATATCTGTGAATTGTAAACTGTTTCTCTTGAGACATAGTTCTGTGTGTAAAGTTGTAAAATAGGCTAAGGAAGATGTTTTTAGACTAAATGTCAAGTTGTTGGACAATTTTCTATATGACTGGTGTTTCTCTTGAATATGACAAGCACATTTCTTTGGATCTTGATTTAAAGTAGCGGTGATGTTTTCTGCCTTTGTCTATGTTTCCCTTCTGTAATTCATTACATTTCATTTATATGGTAAGAATCAGAAATCTGGCTAAGGATATACCCTTGCATGGTACCCTAATGTTCCTTCTCTTCTTATCTTTGATGTTTTCTACTAATTGTGTTATCTGAGAACTAATTCAAGATAATTTAACAAGTGTAGTAGTTGTTATTCACTGCTAACTGATGTATGAATTTATGGATCTGTTCTTAGATGTTCTTGTTGGGTTTTAATTGAAAGAATTTGGATATTGGGAGTTTAGAATTTTGATTCTGTCTCACTAGGGTCTTTTTCATTCAATTGAACCTTTCTAAGTTCCCTTAAGTTAGATGTCGAAGCATTGAAAGTTAAAAGCCTTACTCTGATCTCAGGTTTCACCTTTGTGTTTAAATCTTTAAAGTTTCCTTTCTCTGAAGAGTTAGCCTTTTAGGATTTGGATCATAGGTGTTTAATGGCATGCCCTATCCCTAGATCTGATTCCTAACTGGTCAGCTTGGAGGTTTCCTTGTCATTCACCTTTATCATTTCATACCACACTATCATCTTTAAGATCCTATGCTTTATATGACTATCCCAACTGAAAGCCTTGGATATTGAATAGCAAGTAAACCCTTTTATGACTCCATTGCCCAATGGTCTCGAGTGTTCTCTGAATTATCCTCCTTTGCCTAAATCCTCTTTTCTCACCCTTTGTCTTATATTGAACCCTTCCTTCATGAGTCCCAACAACCAAACAAACAAGCAAAACAAACAACAAACCTTGTGCCTATAGCTAGCCTAATATCTTAAACTGAACTTCAAAGACATATACCCTTGCCTTATAGAGAGATCCCTCTCTATACCCAAGAGGGCTAGATCCTGAGGTCCCAAAGCGGTTTTGATCTTGTCTTATCTTTTGGTATTGCCAAACTTTCCAAAACATAGGAACCCCAACATAATGGCGACTCCACTGGGGAATATCTGAGTGTTTTTCATCTTAGACATCCTTAAGACCTCAAAAAACCAAAATCTCTGGTTATATTGGCAGTTAATCACTGTGGTGGATAGTAACCTTCTTGAAACATTTTAAACTTTCCACCTGGCGACTCCATAGTTCCTAAATGATTAAATACTCCACTGGTGATCAGTAGGCCTGCTGATTACCTTGGTTTTCACAAGACTCCACTGGGAGACCAGCCTTCATCACAACATCAACCATATTAGAAGTAACAAGTAGGATTAAGCTTCTTTGTTTGAAGAGAACATACTGACTTCAAGAACCATTCATATAAGAGTTTATCCTAACCCAAACCCACTTGAAATAGTTGAAAACCCTAAGAGCATTCTCAGGAAATATCCCACCCCTAGGAGGCAAACCATTTCCGAACACGTCCATAGAGCTAACTCCACACCAGAAAACTTTACAGCTTTATCACACACTCTTTTCGACTTAGACTCACAAAGCAACTTACCAGGAACTAGGTCATCTAGTGCTCTAGACCAGTCAGACCTTGAGCTTCCTGGTTCACCATCTCACAGTGGTCAACACATTAGGGATAGAGAGACCCCTCCATCTACACCTCCAGACATTCATTTCATTCAAAACTTGGGGCTCTATCACCCTAAATCAGCTCAACAAAGTGTTGCTAGTCCTTATATTCCTGTCATCCACATACCTGCTACTCAATCCAATCCTTTACCTCCTCGGAACATCATCATGACAGCCTGGTATGCACCTCTGGTGTTACCACAGCCTCTAGTGCCTTTACCCAATGATTATCAGTCAAAAATCCCACATTTCACTGCAAAAGAGTCTACCACAGCTCAGCACCATGTAGATAGGATGGAAGATTCCTTTGACTCTATGGAGATAGATGATGAGATAGTCAAGATGAGAATCTTTGCCCAAAGTTTATTAGGTGATGTGAAGAAGTGGTTTAAAGGCCTACCTCCTAATAGTATCCATGATCTTCCCTCTTTATATCAATCCTTCATAAACAAATGGGAATTCAAGACCAACCCTCTCCAAATCCTAGCAGAATACAAGAATCTTAAAAGAAATGTAGGAGAGAGTGTCCATGACTATTCTACAAGGTTTAACAGTGTTTATAATGCTCTTCCTCCACACATGAAACCTCCCCAAGGAATGGCTTTAGTGAAATATCCTGAAGGCTTTGATGCTGACATGGCCTATCAGCTTAGGGAGAGAGATTACAACACATTGGAAGATATGAAAAAAGGAGCAATGAGTGTAGAAGCTAACCTGATTGAAAAGAGAGCCATAATGAGGTCTGAGAAAAAGGTAACATATAGGGATGACACATCAGCTTCCACATCCGACCCCAAGTATGACAGTCTAGCCAAAAACATGGAAAGGCTAGAGAAAATGATGGAGAAAATGGTTGTCATAGTCAGTAATTAAAATAGAAACCAAAATCAAAACCAGAACCAGAACTTTAGGAGAAACAACCCTCCTAATAGACAGAGAGACTCTGATCAACAATTCATACCCCCATTTCAAGAGAATTTACTTGATGAAGATGAGGGGATAATAGAGGAGTCCGATGGAACAGCAATAAACATGGTGGAAATAGACAACTCAATCCACAATTGTTCCACAGAAGACAATCAGTCCACATACTCACATTGGGATGAGGAAAGGTTAGAATCTGAGGATTATAGGTTAGGATTTGAAAATGCCATCATGCAGGTCAGAGAACAGTATGAACTTAGAAGCAAAAAGAGCTTAGAAAATTCCAAACCAAAAGCTTCTGAGATTTCCATTAAGAAAAGGCCTGAGAAAAATCCTAAGGTGACTGTTGAAAGCAACAAATCAGCAACTGAGAGTTCTGGGAAGAACAGAGAAAAAGACAGCCAAAATACTGATAAACAAAGTCAACAAACTAGTAGCACTAGCATTACAGCTAGTGTTCCTGATAAAACAGCTACAAACACTGTACATAGTGAGAATTAGCACATTGATTCTGCCACTAAAGTAGTGGCTAACAAAACAGAGTTGAGTCTTGCAAAGAGTCAATCTCCCTTCAATTTGGAGAGTGACATTGCTAAAATTAAAATCTATGTCCCACTCTCTGAGCTGGCCACTCAGGATGTATATAAAGGCCAAATTTTGAAAGCTTTAAATCTAGGTGAAAATAGTGACACTGTCAATCTAAGTGATGATCAACCAGCCCTTTTGTTTGGTCCAAATATAGAAGGGAAGTTTCAGGAAGGGGTAGTACCTCCTTTTTATATTAGCCTCAATATCCATGACAAGATCCTTCACAACGCAATGCACGACTTTGGGGCTTCACACAACCTAATGCCTAAGGTAGTTATGGAGAGATTAGGCCTAGAGATAACCTATCCCTATAAAGATTTATATTCATTTGACTCTAGCAGAGTAAAATTCCTTGGCCTAATCAAAGATCTGTGTGTGAACTTGACCCAGATTCCAGCCAAATGTATGGTTATGGATGTTGTAGTGGCAGATGTGCCACCTAAGTATGGCATGTTACTATCGAGGTCATGGGGAGCCAATCTGCAAGGTACAATGCAGATGGATGGTTCATATGCCATAATATCGATCTTTAGCCAGCTTAGGAGACTGTATAGGGAGGCACAAATGAAGTTCATGGTTAGCAGCCCTGAAAAACCTGAAAATTCACCTTTGTACTCTGTACACATGGATGTGGACTCCTTTTTCATTTAAAATGATGAATCCATAGACAAGCCAGAGCTAGAAGACAGAGAGGCAAACAGTAGGGTAGAGCCCATAGATTTTAACATAATGGCCACTCTAGACATAGAAGAAAATGAAGAAGAAACCTTTGGACAGTGCACTGAATCTAAAACTCAGAGTAAACAAAACCAAGACTACGAACAGCTGACTGGTCATGTTTCGGAACTACATACACATCATGAAGAACAAAACACTCCACACCATGATGTAGACCCCATATTACAACATAGCAATGAAACCAACATTAAGGAGGAAAATGATGATAAAACTAAAAACGATCCCTTATGGAGAATGAATTTCGATGGGTCTTTCACTAGAAAGACTGCAGGAGTGGGAGTGTGCTTACATAACACTGAGAGTGAATATGCTGAGAGTCATGCCTTCAATATGAACTTAAAATATACAAATAATATCACAGAGTATGAGGCTCTCATCCTAGGCCTGAATCTATTGAAAAAACTAGGAGCCTGTAGGATAGTTGTACATGGAGACTCAGAGTTAATCACAAAACAAGTGAACGGAGAGTATACGGCTAAACACCCTATATTGAGAGCATATAGGAATGATGCTATGGATTTACTGAAAACCTTTGTAGAGTATGAACTTGTGTTTGTTCCTAGGAGTCATAAAATAATTGCGAATGGATTAGCCTGCCTAGCTAGCTCATATCATAAGTCTCCTATCGACAAACAAATCATCATGCAGACAAAATACAGACCTGCAGTGCCTGATAATGAGAAATATTGGTAGGTATTTGAGGGCGACAAATAGATAGAGGATTTCCTGATTGGTAGGAATGATTTTGAATTCTCTGATTTAGACTCTAAATCTGATGAAAGCTGCCTGAGTGAAGAGCCCCCCGACGAAGAAGGGTCACCACATAACATAGAAATAAACACTTTAACTGAGCTACTTGGAAATCAAACTGAAGAATATAAGAACGTCGAGAAAGAGGAAATAGAGCTGCTGCAGTCAAAATATAAGAATATACCCAGAGGACTGGCACCTTTAGAGGACCTTTTTTATTTTGACGATGTAGCGAAGAAACCCACTATAGAACACTCAGACTTAGATATTGAGGAATGCAACATAGGCACTGAAGATAAGCCTAAGATGATTAAATTGGCTAAATCCTTGCCCACAGACATGAAAAAGAAATATATTGACTTATTTAAAGAGTTCATCGATGTGTTTGCCTGGAGCTACGAGGACTTAAAGGCCTTCGATACAAACATTATACAGCACAAAATCCCTTTGAAAGAGAACCAAAATCACTTCAGACAGAAAATTTGCAGAATTAACCCAAAACAACTGCCTCTAGTTGAAAAATAAATTAAGAATATGTATGAGGCAGGGATTATAGTGCTTGTGAGGTTATCCGATTGGGTTTCCAACCTTGTAGCTGTGAGGAAGAAGACAGGTGAGATCAGACTGTGCATCGATTTCAGGAACCTTAACAGAGCTTCACTTAAAGACAATTACCCCTTACCAAAGATGGAACACTTCCTACAGGGAGTAGTGGGGTCAAAAATAATCTCCCTACTAGACAGTTTTTCAAGCTATAACCAAGTTTTAGTACTCCCAGAAGACCAACTCAAGATAGCTTTCACTACTCCATGGGGCACTTTTATGTACGGAAAAATTCCTTTTGGACTAATGAACGTTGGTGTGACCTTCCAACGAGAAATGGACAGAGCCTTTTCAGAGGAAATAGGGCACTTCATTGTCATCTATCTTGATGACATAACAGTCTATTCCAAGACTGATGAGGAGTACCTAAAACATCTAAGAAGATTTTTTGAAAAATGTAGAAGGTTCGGTATGTCTTTAAATCCGAAGAAGACTGTGTTCAGGCTTCAAGAAGGTAAGCTTCTTGGCCATATTATATCAAAGAAGGGAATTAAAATTTCCCCGCCAAGAGTTGAGGGAATACTGCAGATTACCCACCCGAGAAACATTAAAGAGTTGCAGTCCTTTATTGGGAAAATTAACTTCTTAAGGAGGTTCATTCCCAACTTAGCTGAGTACCTCAGGGATATGACAAACATGCTGAAAAAAGGTGTAGGGGTTAAGTGGACTGTAGAGGCTAAAAAATCTTTTGAATTAGTTAAACTTGCACTCACCCAGGCACCTGTCCTAATTCGCCTAGATTTCTCAAAAGATTTCCTGATATTTTCCTTTTCCTCCGAGCATACAGTGTCTATAGTTCTGCTGCAGAAAAATCTAGAGGGAATGGAACAGCCTATTTCTTTCTTCAACAAGGCTCTGAGGGATGCACCCTTGAAATATAACATAATGGAAAAACAAGCCTATGCCTTGGTGAAGGCCTTGAAATACTTTAGGGTGTATATATTGCATTCTCACATCATTGCCTACGTGCCTAACATACTGGTAAAAGACATTTTGTCCCAAGATCCTAATGGAAAGAGGGGCAAATGGATTGTTGTAATACTGGAGTACAACCTGGAAATAAAACCCACAAAACTGATCAAAGGTTAGAGCCTAGCTCAACTAATGGTTGAATCTAACTTGCAAGCCCTTGACATAAACATGGTGAATGCCTTGGATGAACATGAAGGGCTGCCTGATCCTATAGTCGAAGAACAATTTCAAAATTCTCCTTGGTATTCCGATATCCTGTATGTACTCACAAACCTCAATGCCCCTCCTGATTTATCAAATACTAAGGCTAGATTCCTAAAGTTAAAAGCTAGGAACTATTGCATTTTAAATGAATGTTTATACTAGAAAAATGCAAATGGTCTATTGCTTAAATTTTTTCCTGAAGCTGAAGCAGAGAGGATTAAACAGGAGTTTCATGCAGGAGAGTGTGGAGGCCATTTAAACTGGAAAGCCACTACTAACAAAATACTCAGAGCTAGCTATTACTGGCCTACACTTTTCAGTGACATCCACAAAATGATAATTGCCTGCCATAAGTGCCAGATTTTTTAGGGCAAAAGAAAGCTCCTCCATTTACCATTACAACCCATTACTATTGAGGCTCCTTTTCAACAATGGGGCCTAGATTTCATAGGGGAAATACACCCTTCTTCTTTTGCACAACACAAGTGGATCCTTACAACCACAAACTATTTCACAAAATGGATAGAGGCCATACCTTCTAGGAATGCCACGGATTTTGTTATCATTAAGTTCCTAGAAGACCACATCCTCTCTATATTTGGATGCCCAAGAAAGATAATAACTGATAACGTTGTTGCTTTTGGATCCAAGAAAATGATTGATTTTTTTCACAGGTATCAGATAGCACTCAGTCATTCAACTGCTTATTACCCACAAGGTAATGGGTTACCTGAATCATCAAACAAGAGCTTGGTGACCATTATCAAAAAGCTGCTTGAAGAGAATAAAAAGTCATGGCATAACAAGTTAGTGCATGCTTTGTGGGCTAACAGGCTAACCACAAAGAAATCCATTGGAATGTCACCATATCAGCTTGTTTATGGAACAGAGGCAGTGTTTCCTACTAGCCTAGGGGTACCAGTGATTAAACTAGTCCAAGAGATTCAGACAGAGGAGGACAGCATGGTGAGGAGGATAAATCAAACAATTCATCTCCAACAAACAAGAGAAGAAGTCTATAACAGAGCTTTGAAAGTACCAGAAAATATTAAGAAGTTGTTTGACAAAAGAACAAAAGCTTGTGACTTCAAAATTGGAGATAAAGTTCTGAAGTGGGACTCTAAGAGAGAAGACAAGGGAAAGCATGGAAAATTTGACAGTTTGTGGCAGGGTCCTTACATCATCCAATCCACCATTGGTCCAAATTCCTTTTTTCTGCAAGAGCTAGATGGTACAGATCTGTTTGGGGGTCCTGCCAATGGCAGGATGCTCAAGCATTACTACTGCTGATTTCCAGTTTACAGTCTTCATTTCCATTTGTAAATACCATTGTTGTTTTTTGCTTTCAAAGAAAAAGAGAAAATGTTTCAAAAAAGAGAGAAAGAGAGGTTCAGACATGCTCAAAACATGAACCTCTGAAGTGAAAAATATTGGCTCTAACATGATCAAAACTTGAGCCAAAGGAAGTAAAGAAGCTGGTTCTAATATGTTCAAAATCCAAACCAACAAAGGAGAAAGAAGAATCAGCTCTAACAAGCCAAAAACCAAAGCTAAAGTGAAGAGGAAAAGTGACTCTAACAAGCTCAAAACTTGAGTCACAAAGAAAATAAGGATTCTTCAAAGTTTCAAGATTTCAAGCCTTCAATATTTTTTTTTCAATTTTCTGCAATTTCAGTTCATGTGCAACTGTCTTTATTCCATGGACCCACAGCAAACCAAACTGACTAATCTTGGTTTGACTGTTTTTAAATTTCTGCTATAGAAGGTAGAGAAAGAAATCTGCTAGACAGTTTAATCCTAGTAGATATTAGATTAGGTAGATAAGTTATGAGACCAACTATTTAATCTAGTCTCATGGAGGAATAAGGGTAGAATTAGACTAGTTTGTTTCTTGCTTTCAATAAAAAAAAAAATGATGAAGAAGGTCTGCAAATTCAAATGCACCTTGAAGAAAAAATGTTAGGACTGTAGGATGGGTAGGTAGATTGTTTGGGGAATGTTTTCTGCTGATTAATATCCATCATGTTTGAAAATTTTGAATCAAAGAAGAAAGATGGTTCAAGGATCAGGCATCTGACCTACTCCAAAGATTATTTTCTGAATTCTTGACACCTTCAAGAAGATGCCATCCCCATGTGGAGCCACTGTTAGCCACCTATGAAATTTTTTTCATGCAAACAGGTGGCTAAATATTTTTCTGAGCCTTCAAGAGACACATTTCCTCTGAGAATCTCTCATTCTTAAAGACTTTATGTGTCCTTTTCCTTTGAAAATATCTTCATTGTTGTTTCCATCAAAAAGCCTCACTGTCTGTGAACAAATTATGCTCAGAAAAGCCTCCATTTGCCCCCTTGTAACCCTGCAAATTTCCCCATTTTAACCATTTTCCCCTTCCCAAATTTCCCCTTTGACCCCCGAAAATCCCTTCCTAAGCCTACTAAATCATCCCATCTCCCCTTTAAACCTTACAAACACCCTTTGTTTGGCTTAAAAATCCCTTTTTCCCTCTACTGAAAACCCTTTTAAGCCTCAAAAAATCCTCTTTTCGGCTTTAAAAAGCATCCATTTTACATATAACAGGCTTAGCCCCTTTTCGGCCAGCCCCTTAACCACTTCCCCTCCATGAACCTAGGCGCTAAGCCATACAGCACTTATCGCATCGGAAAGATTGGAGTGGAGCGCATTTTCTTTGTAAACGAAGAAAATTTCCGATGCGAGAAATTTGTTCTAACGGCTCCCACTACAATCTCGGCCATAGATCTACACAAGATCCAATGGTCAGTGCTTGTCCCACACGCGCCCATCACCATAGCCATTCATCCCTCCAATTGCATGTTGACCGTCGATCTATCACCCTGATCCGATGGCTATCGCGTAATCGGAGCACCGCCAATCGCACCAATCCCACACTACAAAACCCTCCCGATTGGCGAGCCCCAATTGAATCCCAGCCATTCATCCATTCAGATCCAACGGCCCAGATTTCTCCTCACTCGGCCCTGTGTTCCCCGATTGGTCACCCTCGATCCAATCATGACTGTCAATCTGACGGTCCAGATGCAATCGCTCCTTCACACCATCGGATTTTTGGCCCCTGCCTCCTCTGGTTTCGATTGGATCCTGTCTGTTCATCCCTCTCGATCCTACAGTCAAGAATCCTCCCGACCACTAACCAGCCCCGCTACCTTTTCTTTCCCTCTTCAAATCTTGACCATCCATCACACTGATCAGACGGCTCACATTCAAACCGTCGTTGACTTGGCCCCCATTTCCTACCATGCATCTCCCCGTATTGAGCTCCATCTCCCATTGTCGGATCTCATAATCCCAAATCAAACGGCCAGCATCAATATCACGCAACTTTGGTGTCTGAAGTTTAACAGTTCAAATTCACGCGATATGGGTGGTTTTGTTTCGCCACGTGTCAGGCAACGGACCATATCACGTGATTTTGGGCCAATTTCCAAACCCGCCTTTGGTTGCGCGAACATAGCGTTTTTTATCCTAAAAATCACTTCCCAACTTTTGTTCCCGAAAGTCTATCTAAGGATTACGACCGTTGATCTGTACAGATCAATGGCCCTCATTACATCGCGTTCTCCATTCACATTTTCTCATCGCGCTACCATCGATTTTCATCGGATCATCTCAGCCATTGATCTCCTCTTGAGATCTAAAGGTCTATGTTCAATCGCTCTCCGCCCATCCCGGGTTCCACCATCTAAAGCCCCATTTCATTGCATTTTCACGCATTTCCTTTGTATTCTGTCCAAAGGTCGAAACTGAATTATTTACATTAAAAAACCTTTGTAATCCACTTACATTGAAACCTTTATGTTTTACATTAAAGGTTTATTGCATATCGCCTAACCTTCTAAAGTCATTCTGTAAGTCAATCATCACCGTGGATCAACACCTCCAGATCTGATCGAACGGTTCAAAAGCATTCCGCCACCAAACCTCCACCAGATCAGATTTTCACAATTACACTGCATTTTTCAGCCATTCTCCATTACATCCACCACATTCATCTCTGATGCGCTGCCATTCCCACAGTCCTCCACGGCATTCACCTCCCCTCCTGCATGGATTTCTTAACATTTTTGTGTGTTTTTGCAGGGAATATAGACGGTGAAAATCGTTCTATTCTACACAGCCACTGTTAGTGAAACAATAGCACCGATGAAGTTTTATCAGAGCCATAAATTGCAGGAAGACTCCTAAGAGTGTTTTAATTGCATATTTTATCCAATTATATGTATTAACTCTGTTTAAACCTCCATCACCATAAGCCCTGCAAATTCACAGACAGAGACAATCAATGAAGCAGCAAAGAGTAAGTGAAGAATTAAAGAGTTTAATGGTCGTTATCGAAGATTTTAAGCCTTAATTCAATGTTTAAAGGAAAAATTTACCATATTGAAGATCTTATGATTAACACAGAAGGCCTAATGAGGCTGAAAGCACATAAAACAATATTGTCATTGTCTCACATCAACAGAAGATTTTTCCTATGAAAGGACAGTTTCCCATATTGTTTTTATTCTACATCGAGCTCCGGAGAAGATCTACATTCTGACAGAAACTCCTAAAATGTTGCCAGAGCATTTGTTATGCAGTATGGCAGACCTGAAAGTCATTTATCTGCCTTTTTATTACCACCAGAGTACTATAGAGTACTACAGCCAAAAAGTACATCAAAGAACATACCTGGAGTAAATATCAGCCTGTCGAAGACCACTCTTTCACCCAAAGAGTACTGAAGATTAATACTTAGATATTAAGACAGAATGGGCCTCGAGCCCCTTCCTTCCACTTATGTTTTAATGTTTCATTTAAGTTTCATCTACCTCCTCTGCCTCTCTTTCAGCTATAAAAGCTCAAGAAAAACACATTGAAAGGTTGTTGTTGGTTGTTTATCGGATATCTGTGAATTGTAAGCTGTTTCTCTTGAGACATAGTTCTGTGTGTAAAGTTGTAAAATAGGCAAAGGAAGATGTTTTCAGACTGAATGTCAAGTTGTTGGACAATGTTGTACATCACTGGTGTTGCTATTTAATATGACAAGCACATTTCTTTGGATCCTGATTTAAAGCAGCGGTGATGTTTTCTGCCTTTGTCTCTATTTCCCTTCTGTAATTCATTACATTTCATTTCTATGGTAAGAATCATAAATCTAGCTTAGGATATACCCTTGCATGGTACCCTAATGTTCCTTCTCTTCTTATCTTTGATGTTTTCTACTGATTTTGTTATCTGAGAACTAATTCAATATAATTTAACCAGTGTAGTAGTTATTATTCACTGCTAACCGATGTATGAATTTATGAATCTGTTCTTAGATGTTCTTGTTGGGTTTTAATTGGAATAATTGGGATACTGGGAGTTTAGAATGTTGATTCTATCTCACTAGGGTATTTTTCATTCAATTGAACCTTTCTAAGTTCCCTTAAGTTGGATTCTGAAGCATTGAAAGTTCAAAGCCTTTCTCTGATCTCAGGTTTCACCTTTGTGTTTAAATCTTTAAAGTTTCCTTTCTCTGAAGAGTTAGCCTTTTAGGAGTTGGATCATAGGTGTTTAATGGCATGCCTTGTCCCTAGATCTAATTCCTAACTGGTCACCTTGGAGGTTTCCTTGTCATTCACCTTCTTTCTTTATCATTTCATACCACACTATCATCTTTAAGATCCTATGCTTTAGATGACTAGCCCAACTAAAAGCCTTGGATACTGAATAGAAAGTAAACCCTTTTATGACTCCATTTCCTAATGGTCTCGAGTGTTCTCTGAATTATCGTCCTTAACCTAAATCCTCTTTGCTCACCCTTTGTCTTATATTGAACCCTTCCTTCATGAGTCCCAACAAGATCCCCTTCCCAAATTTCCCCTTTGACCCCCGAAAATCCCTTCCTAAGCCTACTAAATCATCCCATCTCCCCTTTAAACCTTACAAAAACCCTTTGTTTGGCTTAAAAATCCATTTTTCCCTCTACTGAAAACCATTTTAAGCCTCAAAAAATCCTCTTTTTGGCTTAAAAAAGCATCCATTTTACATATAACAGGCTTAGCCCCTTTTCGGCCAGCCCCTTAACCACTTCCCCTCCATGAACCCAGGCACTAAGCCATACAGCGCTTATCGCATCGGAAAGATTGGAGTGGAGTGCGTTTTCTTTGTAAACGAAGAAAATTTCCGATGCGAGAAATTTGTTCTAACGGCTCCCGCTATGATCTCAGCCATAGATCTACACAAGATCCAACGGTCAGCGCTTGTCCCACACATGCCCATCGCCATAGCCATTCACCCCTCTGATTGCATGTTGACCGTCGATCTATCACCCTGATCCGATGACTATCGCATAATCGGAGCACTGCCAATCACACCAATCCCACACCACAAACCCCTCCCGATTGGCGAGCCCCGATTGAATCCCAGCCATTCATCCATTTAGATCCAATGGCCCAAATTTCTCCTCACTCGTCCCTGTGTTCCCCGATTGGTCACCCTCGATCCAATCACGACTGTCGATCTTCCGCCGATCCAGCGGTCTAGATGCAATCGCTCCTTCACACCATCGGAGTTTTGGCCCCTGCCTCCTCCAGTTCCGATTGGATCATGTCTGTTCATCCCTCTCGATCCTACAGTCAGGATTCCTCCCGACCACTAACCAGCCCCGCTGCCTTTGCTTTCCCTCTTCAGATCTCAACCGTCCATCGCACTGATCGGACGGCTCACATTCAAACCGCCATTGACTTGGCCCCCATTTCCTACCATGCATCTCCCCGTATCGAGCTCCATCTCCCACTGTCGGATCTCATAATCCTAGATCAAACGGCCAGCATCAATATCACACAACTTTGGTGTCTGAAGTTTAACAGTTCAAATTCACGCGATATGGGCGGTTTTGTTTCGTCACGTGTCAGGCAATGGACCATATCATGTGATTTTGGGCCAATTTCCAAACCCGCCTTTGGTTGCGCGAAAATAGCGGTTTTTATCCTAAAAATCTCTTCCCCACTTCTGTTCCCGAAAGTCTAACTAAGGATTACGACCGTTGATCTGTACAGATCAATGGCCCTCATTACATCGCGTTCTCCATTCACATTTTCTCATCGCGCTACCATGGATTTTCATCAGATCATCTCAGCCATTGATCTCCTCCTGAGATCTAAAGGTCTATGTTAAATCGCTCTCCGCCCATCCCAGGTTCCACCATCTAAAGCCTCATTCCATTGCATTTTCACGCATTTTCTTTGTATTCTGTCCAAAGGTTGAAACTGAATGATTTATATTAAAAACCTTTGTAATCCGCTTACATTGAAACCTTTATGTTTTACATTAAAGGTTTATTTCATATCGCCTAACCTTCTAAATTCATTCTGTAAGTCAATCATCACCGTCGATCAACACCTCCAGATCTGATTGAACGGTTCAAAAGCATTCCGCCGCCAAACCTCCATCAGATTAGATTTTCACCATTACACTGCATTTTTCAGCCGTTCTCCATTGCATCAACCACATTCATCTCTGATGCGCTACCATTCCCACAATCCTCCATGGCATTCACCTCCCCTCCCGCATGGATTTCTTAACATTTTTATGTGTTTTTTCAGGGAATATAGACGGTGAAAATCGTTTTGTTCTACACAGTCACTATTAGTGACACAATAGCACCGATGAAGTTTTATCAGAGCCAGAAATTGCAGGAAGACTCCTGAGAGGTTTTAAATGCATATTTTATCCAATTAGGTGTATTAGCTCTATTTAAACCTCTAGCACCATAAGCCCTGCAAATTCACAGACAGAAACAGTCAATGAAGCGGCAAAGAGTATCAGTGAAGAATTAAAGAGTTTAATGCCCGTTATCGAAGATTTTAAGCCTTAATTCAATGTTTAAAAGGAAAATTTACCATATTGAAGATATTATGATTAACACAGAAGGCCTAATGAGGCCTAAAGCACAGAAAACAATATTGTCAGTGTCTTACATCAGCAGAAGATTTTTCCTGTGAAAGGACAGTTTCCCATATTGTTTTTATTCTACATCGAGCTCCAGAGAAGATCTACACTCTGACAGAAAGTCCTAAAATGTTTCTAGAGCATTTTTTATGCAATATGGCAGACCTGAAAGTCATTTATCTGCCTTTTTCTTACCACCAGAGTACTACAACCGAAAAGTACATCAAAGAACATACCTGGAGTAAATATCAGCCTGTCGAAGACCACTCTTTCACCCAAAGAGTACTGAAGATTAATACTTAGATATTAAGACAGAATGGGCCTCGAGCCCCTTCCTTCCACTTATGTTTTAATGTTTCATTTAAGTTTCATCTACCTCCTCTGCCTCTTTTTCAGCTATAAGAGCTCAAGAAAGACACATTTAAAGGTTGTTGTTGGTTGTTGATCAGATATCTGTGAATTGTAAGTTGTTTCTCTTGAGACATAGTTCTGTGTGTAAAGTTGTAAAATAGGCTAAGGAAGATGTTTTCAGACTGAATGTCAAGTTGTTGGACAATGTTGTACATGATTGGGGTTGCTCTTTAATATGACAAGCACATTTCTTTGGATCGTGATTTAAAGCAGCGGTGATGTTTTCTTCCTTTGTCTCTGTTTCCCTTTTGTAATTCATTACATTTCATTTCTATGGTAAGAATCAGAAATCTGGCTTAGGATATACCATTGCATGGTACCCTAATGTTCCTTCTCTTCTTATCTTTGATGTTTTCTACTGATTTTTTTATCTGAGAACTAATTCAAGATAATTTAACTAGTGTAGTAGTTGTTATTCACTGCTAACTGATGTATGAATTTATGAATATGTTCTTAGATGTTCTTGTTGGGTTTTAATTGAAAGAATTGGGATACTGTGAGTTTAGAATGGCTATTCTATCTCACTAGGGTCTTTTTCATTCAATTGAACCTTTCTAAGTTCCCTTAAGTTGGATACTAAAGCATTGAAAGTTCAAAGCCTTTCTCTGATCTCAGGTTTCACCTTTGTGTTTAAATATTTAAAGTTTCCTTTCTCTGAAGAGTTAGCCTTTTAGGATTTGGATCATAGGTTTTTAATGGCATGCCCTGTCCCTAGATCTAATTCCTAACTAGTCACCTTGGAGGTTTCCTTGTCATTCACCTTCTTTCTTTATCATTTCATACCACTCTATCATCTTTAATATCCTATGCTTTATATGACTAGCCCAACTGAAAGCCTTGGATATTGAATAGCAAGTAAGCCCTTTTATGACTCCATTGCCTAATGGTCTCGAGTGTTCTCTGAATTATCGTCCTTTACCTAAATCCTCTTTTCTCACCCTTTGTCTTATATTGAACCTTTCCTTCATGAGTCCCAACAACCAAACAAACAAACAAAACAAACAACAAACCTTGTGCCTATAACTAGCCTAATATCTTAAACTGAGCTTCAAAGACATATACCCTTGCCTTATAGAGAGATCCCTCTCTAGACCCGGGAGGGCTAGATCCTGAGGTCCCAAAGCGGTTTTGATGTTGTCTTATCTTTTGGTATTACTAAACTTTCCAAAACATAGGAACCCCAACACACCTCAAAACATGTTTTGAGGCAAAAGCATGGCACTTCTCTTTCATTATTATTTATTATGTAATTCTATGTCTTCATATGTAATAAGTTGAACTTCAGAAGCTGCTATCTCCACAGAGCCACCACCCTGTCTTTCAGAGGTGTTTTACATAGCATTTCCAGTTTAAAAACATCTTCTGAGTATGTCCATTAGAAAGAGCCTGGAAATATCTTTCCAACGATATATTATACTCTCAAAACTGACTCCTGGATTGGAAAATATTCCTAAGTGAATAAAAGTCCCCAAAGCCTAACCTTACCCCTTTTCTCATTTGTCCCTTAGATTTTGTAACTTTACCTCTTCATATAATTTTGAAGTTTGTCATTGTAATCCCCTTTCCTCTGATGCGATTAAACCATCTCCAATCCCTCTGATCCGATCGCAATCGCATCATCGCAGTCCTTTCCCCTGATTCATCGCATTGCATAGTTTTGAACTTCCGATGCGATTGACCCACATCCGATCACAGCTGGACCGATGATCTTCTTAGCGATTCGACAGCCCACATCAAATCACAATCGCTTGATCACATCACAAATTTGCAGTTCCCCCAACTTTTTCCCCGCTCCCATGACAACTTCCGATGCGATTGACTCCCGCCGATGGCATCTCCACCGTCAATCCGCCCTCCCGATCAGACGACTCACAAGCCATCGCACCATCGCAATCGGCAGTTCCTATAAGTACTTTTCCTCCGCTCCCCTTCCTGATTTCGATTGTGATTCCTCCCTTGGGTCCCACCTTAAATCCATTCCACCTTTTCAATGAAAAATGGTTTTTCCCTTTGTAAAATGCGGAAAACTCATTTTTATTTGTTTTAAAGGGATTTTTCATTTACACCATCGGACATCGATTTCCCTCGCTTATCCCGGCACCTCTATTGTATTACTCCATCGCACCCACTTCCATTGCATCGCAAGTTATCAATACGGTGTGCCCATTACTCTTCCGCTGCAATTTCCAATTTGCAATTTCGATTTTCCCATGAGACTCCCCCTATACACTATCGCATCGCAGTTTCTAATCGCATTGTCCCAATACACCTTCCCCCCTTTTCGATTGCAATTTGCAAGCAACTCGGGCCCACCATCCTTTCCTTCGCTTTTTTTAACCCAAAAAGGGACTTTTCTTCATTAAATGGAAAAATTTCATTTTATTGGTTCCAAAGGGCATTTCTCGGCAGAAAGGGATTTTCAACAAAAGAAAAGAAACAGTCAAGGCCGAGAGCCAAATACAAACACAGAATCATTTTGGCTTCTTCTGCAGCAATTAAAAAGGGATCTATTCTACATATTTCTACCTTTCATTCATTGGGTACGACAACATATTCGTCCAGATGGTCAAAATGTATTATTTATCCTCTTTTTCAGGGGCATACTGTTGGTTTGTTTTCTATGTTCAGATTCCAGTTTCTGAGCTGGTGAAACAACTCCTTTTTCTGTGGATCTACTCCCCTCAAATTCTGTCTATTTAATGTAATTTCAGAGTCATTTTTAAAGGGGAATAAAGTGAGGAATAAGTTGGAAATCACTGAGGACGCTCTGCGCTCCATTTGTAACAGTTTGGCATGGAATTAATAAAGAAATGCAGCACTATTTTATGGGATCCCTGTGGTATGGATTTTAGCACTGTTCTTTCCTTTGTGTTCATCTGTTAATTTTTATGTTTACCATTCATTTATTCATATCTCTAGTTGAATGCTTTCAAGATAGATAGGTAGAATCTATTGTATAATGCTCTGCCTTGGGAAATCATTCAATATTTTTATGTTTTCTGCTGTTTGAAAAGGATCCATCTCATATGCCCTTTTCAGCTTCTCACCAGTCTTACACATTCCATCATAATTATTTAAACTAAATTTTTTAAATCCCTGCCTATCTTGCCCCACAGAATACCCTGCATCTCTGATTTGATTCCCCAAATTCAAACTTCCCAACCCCATCTGATCCTTATAACCCAGAAAATTTGTAAAACATTCCAAGTTTATTATACCTAGCCTAAAATCAGTTGCATTTATACTTCATTGAATATTCTTCATGGAGAGAGCCCTCTCCTAACCTTGTAGGGCTAGCTACAAGGCTAAGCGTGGTTTGAAGGTCCCTGATTTGCCTTCTTTCAGCTTGAGGTTCAAATTAGGTGCTAACAAGCCGTCGGATCAGAGGACCCAGATCCGACGGTGTAGAAAAATTGCGATGGGAAAGCTACACGGATGAGGGGTTCTGGTGGGGCCGCAGGATGATGTAAGGTATTTTGTCATGTAGCGGACGGGTTGTCAGGATTTTTGAATGGTCGGGATAGATCCTGGTCGTTGGATCTATAAAATGGATGGCTAAGATCTAATATCGGGGCGGAAAGTTTGAACAGAGGGAAAAATTGGTAAGTGAATGGGTGGAGATAAGGAGGCCCGAGGGCCGTTGATCTGCAGAGATCAACGGTCTAGATTCATTTTAAATTTGAAACGTCGGGGAAACAAAAATATAAGGAAAAATGGTTCGGAAAGGTTTTTGCGCTGGAGGGGGGGCTAAAGAACTTAGGGCTTGGTTCTAAGTCTAGGTTACATGCAACGGAAGGGCTAAGGGCTAAGAAAAAAGGCGCTTAAGCCCTATATAAACAAAAAAGAAACTTTTTAGGCCGAAATAGTGAGTTTTTGGCCTTAATTTGGGGTTCCGATAAGAGGAAAAGGGATTCTTAAACCAAATGAAAGGGGGATATAAGGTTAAAAGGAGGGTTTTGATGATTTTGAAGGTTAGATGAAGTTTTATAGAGGGATTTTGTGAGGGGAAAAATGGGTGAAAGTGGATTTTTTTATGAGTGAAAGGAGGAATGAAAATGATGGAAAATGGGGTTTCATAAGCAGTTTTCTCTTGGTGAACAGTAGGTTCTTTAGGATTAAAAGGGAAACAGCAGTGAAGATTATCTCAAAGGGTAAAAATCATCATAAAAACTTCAAAAGATGATAAGTTTTCAAAAGGAAATATCTCTTTGAAGGTTTAAAAAAAACAATTAGCCACCATTGGGTATAAAAAAAATTATAGGTGGCTAACACACTCCACCTGGTCAGCTCAAACCTTATACCGCTTTGATCCCAGTCCAATCGGTCACTATGACCCCTCCCTTTGCTTCATTGCCTTATTCACCTCAACAGGAATCTACTCCTGTAGCAAAATCCTCTAGTGAGGGGGGAAAATCCAAGAAGAAGGAACCTAAGGATAAGGTCACCTAAACAACTCTTACTCCTCCTAAGCCTCTGAAGCGATCACCTATGTGTGATTTTTGTGATGTTTTTGGGCATGCAACCCAAAATTTTCCTAAGCTTCCTCATCTCAAACCTATTTTCAACAAGGCATTTCCTGAATCCGATATCTCGGAGGTCCATGTTACCTTACCTGATTCAGCTAAGAAACTCAAATAGTTGTGCAAAAATCACCCTTGTGCTTTGTGTGATTATTATGGCCTCTATTCTCACCTTTTTCCTCATCTCGATGATTTCCACAACAACCTTTAGGCTATCCACCAAATCGAGGCCGAACTTAGTGGATACTCTAATCCGCTACTTATGACTTTTGCTTCAATAGAACCGGAGGACATTTCTACACCCACTGTGATACCTCCACCCGATTCCGAGATGATGGAACCTTTAGCCATTATCCTCTATCTATCATCATCCATGAGATCCTTGGCAGAAAATCACACCGAGGCATTCCTTTATGTTTCGACTAAACCTCCTTCAGCGATCACCTTGGGCTCAACATCGGTAGATATTCCATATACTAGCTCTTCGTCTACCCTCCGTAGCAATGCATATGTGAACCATATCTCTCATGATGATTCGTTAGGTAGCCCCGCCATGTCATGTGGTCTTTCTTCTACCATTCCCCTCATCTTTCATTCTAATGAAGACATTATGGAAGAAATGACCACCCGTGGCTTTCCTTGGAATGATATGCACCACCGTGCATACTTCCTTCTGCAGCAGTCCCATGACCAGTATGTTGTGGAGTATAAATACTTCATCTCTGATGAAGTCGATTGGTTTAGAAACCCCATTCCTACACTTGATGCTTTTGAAGAAGAAAATATGGCCAATATCTCTCCTACCATTAAAATTGACATTTCCAATAAACCATGGGTAGCAAAAAACATTACCTTGGGGGCACATTGCACCCTAGAATAAATTGATGCTTATACCAAGCTATTCAAGGAATTTTTTGATGTTTTCGCCTGGTCCTATTCAGAGCTACCCAGATTTGATCCCACTATTGTCGAACACCATATCAATACATGGCCTGATGCCAATCCTGTCCGTCAAAATTTGAGAACCATTAATCCTTCTATACGAGAGGCTATCAAAGCTGAAATCGACAAACTCAAGCAGGCTAGTTTCACCTATCCCATTCTTAAGAAAAAAGCCACCACCCATGACTGTATGGAGTACTTTCATGACCTGAACAAAGCTTGTCCCAAAGACAAATTCCCCACACCATTTATTGACCATATACTTAATAAGTGTGCGGAGCATTAAAATTTTACCCATAGCATCCCCCATAGCGATTTGTTTTTTATTTTTTCCATATATTTAGGTTGCTTGCATTATCCATCATCATCTCATATGTTTTCTTCTGACGCCTTTCAGATGGATCCGTCATCCGCACCGTATATCGTCTATGTCGATGATGAAATTCACTACTTGTAGAATCTAGCCTCATCAACCTGGGCCATTTTTACCCACATGCATTTGTTAGTCCTCACCAATGACGTATGCATTGGATATGCCACCAATAATTGGGCTGAATATGATGCAGTGATAGGTTTGTTAGTCGATGCCCTCGAACATTGCATCCTTCATGTTCATGTTCTTTTAGATTCCCTAATTATTTTCATGCAATTGAATGGCATATATCGTGTGAATAACCATGTCCTTTTTAGAAGATATTTACGAGTGAAGTTCTTAGTGTGTGAATTTGAAACCATTACATTCAGTCATGTACCTAAAGCGCAGAATCACTATCTAGATAGCATTGCAAACAATATTATAGATTGGAATTTATCACATGCATTTAATACAAGACAATAATCATAAAAAATGGTGAGCCATATACTCAGCATATATAAAAGATGCATATCCATAATATGTGTCCACAAAATCATAGAATTTTTGCAGTTCTCTACTATAATGCATCTGACATTCCCATAGGATGTTACAAAATAAAAAATGGGGGAACCACACGCGCCTACATCTATTCACTATCTGGAGGGTCCTGAGCTAATGGTTCAGCTCCTGTAGCCCACAAATCCCGCATACCCTACCTGGCTATCACCATCCGCCGCATGACACCTCACAACTCCGAGGATAGCCCAACACATGCCTCAATGTAACGGTCATCTAGATCATGCAAACTGCGCTCTGATACCCCAATCATCAATAGCTTTCATCTGCGGTGGACATCCTCCAGCAAAGCCTCTAAGTTTTCTCTATCAACTCCTCTAGCTGTGTTAGACTCTGCAGCCCCTGGCGCTGCAGGTCGTCCCATATACCCAGCAGGTTTCACCGGTGCTATATCTACATACCAAAAGTAATGAATTAGTACCACATAAGTAATTCTAAAAATTTATATGCACCATAAAACATAACAACTTGTCCCTTACCATTTGGTCCCCATGCTCGACCGGGCGGAAGTGGCAACTTCGGGTCCCCCTGATAATTCATCCCACTATATGGATAGTTGTCTATATACATAGGCATTTGTTCCTAATGTGTGAATAACTCGAGTTGGAACACTCATCTGACTCTCATGCCTCCTCCTCTCCATAGTAGTTGCCCTCAGTGGCACATCCTAGGCTCTTGCAGGCCCCCATCCTGGATCTGTACATGAGGTCGAAGTGTAGGGATCTTCTTGAATATGAACGATCACAACACTATACCAAAAGCACAGTCATGGTTCACTTGTAACTTTCATAGTGACAGTTGTTGTTTCAACGAAGCCAACATCATCTAGGCCCACCCATAGTAGGTCCCACTCAGCACACTCTCAAACAGCATCATTTTCCCTCTAGTGATGTGGTGGAATGCATGGTTACCCAAGATATGTTGTACTACTGCAGTGACAGCCCAAGTCTCTATCCTCTATAGATATTTGATTGGTATAGCCTTTCCCTTGACATGGACATCTGGTTGGAAATGGCATTCCAGGAACTCTGATATATTCCACCCCCATAGTAATACTGGCTAGATATTTCCCACCACCCCCAATAGCGGGAGACCGGTTAGGAAATAGATGTCCCGAATAGTCAACTCGATATAGTGCCCCTGCACTATAAATACCTCCAAGTCTGGGTCCTAATAGCTCACTATCCTGGATAGCAAGGGCTCCCCTGCCCTCATCAACGGATTCTCAACCAACTTGAGAACCCCATACCTCACTAGTGTGCCTCTAACCACCTGATCCCCCTAGATATCGGAACGAAGTGCATCCAAATCTCTCTCTCTAGTTGATCTTTAACTCTTCCATACCTACACAAACCTAGTATATTTTTCAGTCAGAGGAAGAAAAACTAATCAAAATCATCAAGCCCCATTTCCTAGCCAAAAATAGGACAAAACCCAACTTTTTGGCAACTCACAATTTCCCAGCCATGTACCTGTGAGGTTGCAGTTTTTCCCTTTGAAAACTGTGACCCAGCTAGCAGAAAAAGTCCCAAGAGGTGCGAGTCAATTATGAGGAAGGGCAGAGTGTTGTTCTCCGGCTCTGGGCACCTAATCTAAAATTCTAATCCACTAGAATTGAAGACTAAGGTTAGGTCACCTACCTGCAACTGATGGATCTCGATTCCAATGGTCGGTTTGTCTGCTACGATTGCCAAAATATTTAGGTCCTTCTCCTCCTCTCCACGTTCACCACAGCTCCACTAGAAAATGTACCAAATTGGAGGGAAAACACCCTATTAAAAGATAAACCCTAATTTTTCTTTTGATAATTGCGACCAAACCGTAGATCTTTTTAACGAACCGTCAGCACCGTTGAAAAGCTATCATCGAGCTCTTATATGGATATCCTTTTGTTTTTGGTGATTTAACACTTCACCTGGAAGCCTTTTTTCCAAGAAGGGTCACTTCGCTACCTCTCAAAATTGAATTTCAGCACTTATTCCACTTATACTTGAGGCACCACTTTGACGTCATACTTTTCGACACGTGTGTTGATTATTGTCATGAGTAACCATATTTTTCTCATGTTTTTATGGTCCCCACCAGACCTATTCTATGTGGTAGCATCATTGAGTGGCCCTTGATCAGAGCATCTAAGTTGATTCATCATTGCATTCATGGAGTCTGTCTTGAGTCCCTTTTCCTCATGTTACAATATTCCATCAATTTGTTCCTTGTCCCTCTCTCATGTAGCCCATTTTGGCCTCCAGACCCACTCTCCCCCATCCCCTTAGGAGTCAAGTCAGTCGTTGCTAGGTCATCCATGCTTTATATGCTCTAACAAGAGAATCCGTCATTTTGCTACTCAGTATCCCCATTCCACCATCATCCCTAGTTTCAGTCCATCAGTCACTCTATTATGATCTCTCGTGCCTTAGTTGAGGATTCCTCATTGCCTCACCTATGGCGGACCTCCTTCTATCGACATCAGCACATTCATTCCAGAAGACAGGTCTAGAGGGCGGTGTACCTTGGTTTCCAACTTCCATTTTTGTTCGATGCCTCGGATCAGGCAAAGGGACTCCTTATTTCCCTTTGACTTGATTTTTTCTCATCTGTTCCACTTCAACATGATCGAGATTTGTATACTCGATAGTTCAGTGATCCAATAGATTGCTCCAGTGATTCCCGGGTGTGTGAGAGATGTTTCAGGCCTCATGAAGGGGTGGCCTTTCAGGTAGCCCCCACATACTCGAATGACCTCATTTTATTATACAGCCTCAAATGCAGCTTCGTAGATTTGATGGATTTGTCCCCAGCTGCTTGTAGTGCCTATAGTATGCATGTATCACTCAGATGATCCATTCATATTTTCAGAGCCCTTTCCTACTTATCAGGGCTTCTTTGGATGTTCTTATATCTCATATACTCAGATATTATTATATTATGTCCTGGATGTTTTCCCAGGTGAAATATGTATGTGGGATCCATTATATTTTTGTCTAGCCCCTTTTATGCCAGCATATCATGTACTTTATAGCTTAGTCTCATTTTACTAGCCGCACCATTATTCTTTGTAATTTTTCATCTCGGCGAGCATAGGTATGCCTCCCCCGCCTCACTGAGAACAGGTACCCAAACATTAAATGAGACTTATATAATTTGTAGTTCTTGTCCCCTTAGGTTATTGTCCTCTATCGCTTCCCTCTCTCTATGTATATCTCTCTCTATGACTCCCCTTCGGTGTCTAGTGATTATGTTCTTGCAATGTAGTCCTGTCATAAGATTAGCTCCTAACGCTCGCACATTGGGGGCAATCTATTACACCATTTTTTGGTCACCTAACCATTTAGAATTAGATGGATCGAAGTGCACCATGTAAGGCCAATTTTACCATAGTAAAATTTCTTTCACTATAAGAAATAATTTAATAAACCATATTTTATTAAGTTAGTTCTGGTTCAAATAGGAAACCCCATGAGGAATAATTAAATAAATCCTTATTTATTTGATTTTCCTCTAGGAATAATTAATTAAACCATTGTTTAAATAATATTCCTGGTCATATTTAACCCAATTAATGAGAAATAATTAGATAAATCATTATTCATCTTATTATTATCTCAGAATAATTAATTAAATCATTATTTAATTAATATTCCTTGTTAAATTTGACTAAATCATTTAGGAATAATAAAATAAATCATTATTTGTTAAATTATTCCTTAACCCCATCCTTGAAATGATAAATAAATCATTTATTTATTTATTATTTCTAAATAAATGGATTTAACCAATTTAAGTTCCTTTTCCTCCAACAAAATATAATAAAATATTTCAAGCAGTTAGATCTAGATCTTGGTTAATAATATTTTATTATGCACCATTATCAAGGATAACTCAATAGTTTGTTATAAATAGGAGGGTTTTCCATTCATTATTTACCTTTGATCCTTTTATCATGGTCAGACTTTGATCCTTTTATCATTGTCATACTTTGATCGCTTTTATTATTATTTTGCTTCTTGAGATCCCACTGAGTTCAACACATCTTGGGTTTTCTACACCATTGAGAGAGATAAACTTCTAGATTTGAAGTGTTGAGGACATCTAAGAACCAATCCCATTAAGGTGGATTGGTAACATCATTCTTTATTCCCTTCCCAGGTGTTAATACATATAAAATTCTTTATATTTCTTGTCTTGTCCATTGGATATTTGGTGAAACTCTTATTTCATTTTATTGTTTAGCTACTTTTACTGCATAGATATAGGTTTTTGTTGCATTTTGTTCGACTATAAATTGTAGATCTAAGAAATTTAGACAGTCATATTTGTTGTTAGGATTGTTTTTCATGTGTAACTAAAGTATTCTCTTTTCATACACTTGCATTAAGAATTCATTCTAACACCGAGGAGGAGGCGTTGGTTGTGGATGAGGGAAGATCATATGTTACAACTATGGACAGTCTGGACATTTTTCCAGGGATTTTCAGAATCCTACTATGGCTTCCTATAATTATTATCAAGAATTTGGTCATGAAATCAAAGGTTGTCCAATTTTATTAGCTAAAATGAAGGACAAGAGAAACTAGCAGACGACTCGGAATATGCAAATGATGATAGTTGAACCATGTCAGGAAGATCCAAGTTTTAACATAGTAATGCACAATGGTGTGCATACTAGAGAAGACCACACAAAGGGAAAGAAGCATGTGACAGAGTGTTGGTGCCTTTTTTTTTGGTAAACCATTTTTGAGTTGCGGATGGCTAGTTGTGGGAAGATCGAGTGGTGGAGAACCGTTATGAAAGAAAGGGAGTCGTTGTGGGTTGTAGAGAAGAGGTGGATAGGTGGTAGAGTGTAAACAAGTAGCACCACAGATGGCAAGGACAGGTGACAGTGAACAAGAAAAAACACTCCTAGATGAAAAGCCATTCGCAGAAGAGAACAGGAAATGGCGGAGCACAGGAGAACAACCGAGCGAAGAAAGGGGGAAGACTAACAGTGCCAGTCGAAGGAGATAGATAAGCAAGGGAAAAGATGGTTCACTCACTGATCTTCGGGGGAAATAGGTTGATTTTTGTGTGACATGAAGCTCTGCAGAGCTTGAGATGTAATGTGTTGTTTATGCTGAACTCTGTGGAGTCTCATATGTAATGTGTTGATCATATAATATAACAGATTGAAGCTGCTTTGTGGACCTAAGGATTTGTATGTTAAATATTTCTTATATGTGATGTATGACTGGTGATTTCAAAAAAAATTATAGCTTTACTTGATGGTTGTTAAATGGTAGTTTATTTCTTGATTAATATGTAATGAGAGTGTTTCTTCATATCTGTAATGTCTGGATAGTTGCTAAGTAATTTATCTTCGGTAGTATGGCTCTAGCTCTTTTATCTTAGTAAGGTCATGACACAACTCGGGTGAGCCTCCTTGCTCTCCTTGAGTAGGATGAAAATTTCGGCATTGTCCTAGACTACAGAGGAATCTTGTTGGCCCCGAGTCTGAACCTAGGTCTTGCCCATAAGTCACCCTTTTTTGCCAACAAATGGTTTCGTTGTCAAGTCCTGAAAGCATACTAGAGAGATATATCATGGTATCGAAGATCTACAAAAGGGAATTTCGTAGGTGGTGGGATAATCACGTAGATTAGTTCATATCGCAACAAGATGAGCTCCGACATTAGAAGGAAAGGACTATTAAGGATCAAGTTCTGTTTTCCAACAAGGCGAGTGATTTGTATGAGATTTTTTTGGGAAATTTTCCCGAGGAGCTCTATAACTAGTTGCAAAGACTCCAGATCAAAGAAATTCTTGGAGGATTGCATCGATCACATCGCAGTTGGATGCATACAAATCTGAAGAAATTGGAGAGACTGGATATTGAGTTAATTGGAGCGGTTGATTTCTGGATTTAAATCACTTTGGAGGGATATATCGTGGAGTTTGTAGCCAAATGTTATCATTCCTTTACTAAATTATAATATATATTTAAATTTGGGTTGCAGGGGAAGTTGTTAAAGGAAATTTCTTTGTGGATTAAGGCTTTAATGGTGGATCAGGGACTAATGTCTTTCCAAAACCCCGTGATGGAAGCCTAAACCTTAAGTACTAGGGGAAGGACCTGTAGGAGAGATGCTATGGAAAGGGGAAAAGGGGGAATATGGATATGGACGTCGGGACCTCCAGTAAGTTGAGAGAGCTAAGAGCACATCGGAGGGCACAAATTGCTAAGAAGTGGCAGGAAAGGGCGATACGGGAGTTTGAAAAGTAGAAGAGGAACATACAACAAAGAGAAGAGGCACCGCAGATGACAGGGAGGGGAGAAGATGAAGTAGGACCCAAATTAATAGATGGGTCCACCAAATAAGTTAGACAGGTTCATAGGAGCCCATCCCGAAGAGAGAAGGGAAAAAGGTCCAATGAAGAGGAGGGCACGCGCCCCGAGGATGAGTCCGATGTTGAGCGTCATGTTGCAATGGAATAACTGTTCCAAGAGAGACTAGAAACCATAACACAAGGTAATCCTATTCCCCAAGTTTCAATTAGCACTTTTCCTAACCTTCCCCTGGTACTTTACCACCCACACATATGTGGGCTTTCCTGGTAGTCAAATTCTCCATTCACATTAAGATAGCTCGTACGAGTTTGGGCAGTGCAAACGAGGAGCTCCGACATGCCCTATCAACCAGACCAACACTAGAAGATCCTTCCACGGTGTATGTGGAAAATATAACATAGAGACAAGAGCAGATGAGCTAGCTTAAGGAGACTCTCGGGAGCACCGTTACGAAAGCATACACTTTTCTCGAGCAAATCCATGAATGCTCCACCTCACTAATGATGAAGGTGCAACCGGTTTCAAAACAGATGTAAAATATCTTCATCGAAATTAAAGGAACACCTAATCCAGCTAGTCGCAGAAAACTATACAATTAAGTTGAAGCTCTACAGCTACAAATGAAAGAAATTGAAGAGAACTCAGCAAAGGCAAAGCAACTCCTTCGGGATCTCAGGCAACCAGTTAAACAGAAAGCCAAGACAATACAAAAATTGGTTTATGAAGTATACCTCAAGTTCAGCGCATCATTTATTGACCTACCATATCTAATCAATGCTACACACACCGAAAAAGTGGTAATTGAAAAAGACTCATTGATGAAAAAATGGAAAGAAGCTATCAATGACTTCGTGGAGCTCATAACAGAAGCCATGGAAAAGGTTCCAGAGTTGGGGCCTTTGTTAGAATATGGCGAACGAAATCAGATGGAGTAGGAAAAGGAGGCATTTGAAGAAGACCATCCCAAGACAACAGCTAATGGTCAACTATGGATCGCAACATTGGGACAAAATTGACTCAGGACGAGTCAATAGCTTGTGGTTGAGGCCTGTTGGGGCCTTTGTGTTGGCTAAACCATTTTTGGGTTGTGGATGGCCAGTTGTGGGGATATCGAGTGGCGGAGAAATATTATGAAATAAAGGGAGTTGTTTCAGGTTTCAGAGAAGAGGAAAACAGGTGGCAGAGTGTAAACAAGCAGCAACACAGATGGAAAATACATGTGACAGCGAACAAGCAGAAAGACTCTTAGAGGTAGAGCCAATCGCGGAAGAGAACAGGAAATGGCGGAGTGCAACAGAATAGCCAAACGAAGAAAGGGTGAAGAATGATAGTACCATTCGGAGGAGATAGATAAGCAAGGGAAAAGAGATTTCTCTCAGTGATCTTTGGGGGAAATAGGTTGATTTTTGTGTGACATGAATCTATGCAGAGCTTGAGATGTAATGTGTTGTTTATGTTGAACACTACAAAGTCTGATATGTAATGCATTGATCATATTGTATAATAGATTGAAGTTGCTTTGTGGACATAAGGATGTGTATGTTAAATATTTCTTATATGTGATGCATGACCAATGATTTCAAAAATTTTGATAACTTTACTTGATGGTTGTTAAATGGTTGTTTATTTCTTGATTAATATGTAACGAGAGTGTTTCTGCATAACTGTAATGTATGGATAGTTTCTAAGTAGTTTCTCTCCGGTAATATGGTTATAGATATTTTATCTTAGTAAGGTCACAACACACCTCAGGTGAGACTCCTTTCTCTCCTTGATCAGGGTGAAAATGCTGGTGTTGTCCTAGACTATAGTGGAATCTTGTTGGCCTCGAGTCTAAACCTAGGTCTTGCCCAGAAGTCACCCATTTTCGCCAACATGGAGACATGGGTTTGGAAGGCTAAAGATAAGAATGTTGGGTTTAATGTATACAGTGAGAAGGAGGCATTCATGGAAGCAAAGAGGACATTTATGACCCATAAAGCTTTGACATCAACCGCATAGAGACAGTTATTTCCGCTGAAGAATAAGCCTGAGGAGAACACTGAAGTGAAGGAAACTAATCCATCTATCTTAGCATCCTTCTTGCATATGTGTATGAAGCTACTCAGGGACTAGAAGGTCGTAGAAGGGTTACAGGAGCTGATGGATAACTGCATTGGCAAGGAAGAGCCATTATTGGAACAACATGTAGTAAATAAGTGTACAAAAACAAGAAGAGAGTCGGTTGGGAGATGTGGTTGATTGGGAAAATCATAGATTATGAGATGGATCAAGTCATTTGGATATGGGATCAAATGCCAACGTTCTTCCGAAACAAACATGGGAGTGTATGGGAAGGCCTAAGCTGCAATGGTCTCCAATTCAACTAAGAATGGAAAATCAGCATAAGATCATTCCTATTGGGCGATTACAGGGAATCAACATAGATATTGATGGATCAAGTCTGCTAGTCGACTTCAAAGTTATTGAGATCATCGATGATAGCACTCCTTATCCTGCATTGCTTTGATTTGATTAAAATTAGGACATGGATGCTATAATCAACCTAAATAATAGGAAGATGATATTGAAAATAATGGTACCCGAGTTTTTGTGCCATTAGTTCCTTCTGAAGGTGCACATTATACAGAGCATGTCCGGTATGAGCATGGGGATGTTGAGATCGACCAGATCTATAAGCTTAATGCACATGATGAATACTGGATTAATATCATCACGAATGGAAGAATATGTTGGGAATGTGATAGTTCATGTGTATCATGTTTCGATGAAGAGCTAGAGCATTGGCATAATCGCTCGCATGAAGTAACTACTAAGTGATGTAATAGAGTTACCAAATCTCTACACTGCATAAAAATGGAAATGTTTGACTTGCATTTTTATGATGGAACGGGGAATGTTGTCATTTTTCTAGAAGAATTTGATAAAAATGTGCTTGAGGATCAGAGATACGAAGCATTGGAATTCGCATTGAGGTCCACTCCATCCCGATGGTGGGGTGTGCACAGAGAGAGCTTAGGAGGATGGAAGGAGTTTTTCAAATTGATAAGGTTGGGGTTTGGTCATGTAGACACGAAGATCGTGGAGAAGTATGATGGTTAGAAATATTCTCGCAAGAATTTATATCAATGGACCACAGCTTTGGGTCCATAATCTCAACCAAAGTGGGTGCACATGTTCTTTCATTCCTTGGATACGATACCTCAGTAGAGGTATCTTGAAGTAGATTTATGCCATGGCACTACAGATTGGGATGAGATGATGGAAGGATTCTTTTAACTTATAGCTTCAATGATGGTTGGGAGTTTATTAATGAGGCTCTTCAAGAAGTCAAAGCGGGAGTATACTGAATTACCAAGGAGATAAGGATGTTGGTACAACCTGATTAGGTTGCGCAATTGGAACACACCCAAGAATGCTACAAACAGTCCGCTTGGAAATACCTAGTCAACAAGTCTATGTCGGGGGAGGAAATATGTGGCTGCCTACTTGACCAGACGCATAGGACTATCAATGAAGGGTGGCTACATCGAAGTAGAAGTACTACATGGCAAAATGAAAGTAGACGCAACTGGAGAATATTGCGCCAAGGGATGCAGGATGTCGCCGAAGGGGTGAGTCTAGCGGAGTTCATCCAAAAAGTGACCATTGGAACAGTAACAGTTGATTGGAAAATGACTTGGCCATTAAACAGATCTAGAGGGATGCATTTAATGGGCATATCTGGGTAGAAATGCCACCAAATTGGCATTTATGAGGAGTATCTGAAGGAGATGATGGAGTTTGAATTTTAATTTTGTTATAAATCAAGGATCCCGCTCCCCATTCAAACACTTTGCGCGCTAAGATTTCAAAGTGAAATTTGGTGTCTGCAAGAGCGCTGAGCAAGTTATTGCATGTTGTATTTCAATTTCGAAGCATTCAGAGAAGCATTGATCAAGGCAGGGCTCAGCCACACAATCTGGGTAGGTTTTGATATCACAATAACAGAAACACCACCAGCAGATGTCATAGGGCTGAGTTCGCCTAGGAAGCAGACCACTTCAGGCATGGCTCCATCAACCAATTCAAAGAATTCAACGTTAAGGTAATCACCCCAAAAGAAGATTCCTAAGGAACAAAAAAGTAAGGGGGCACAATATCGGTAGAAGAAGGTTGTGGAGATCGAATCCAAAAAAGAAGAAGTATCTCTAGAGGAAATCGATGCCGAGGAGGTCGAACCTATCTCTAGGTTTCCTCTGTATATTCTTCCTTGGAATTTGGATGCTAAGAAGCCTATTAAGGATCCAAATGCAGTGAAATAAATGATCTTTAGTATGTTATTTCGGAGGAAGTTCCAGTTGAAGGGGAGTTATTGGCCAAATTTCCTCGGTTGCGTATGGAGGAATGGGACTTCAATGATCGAAGTAAATACCAGTTCAAGCCCATCCAGTATCTATGCCAACAAACCTATGAAGGTTGAGTGATAATATTAGATCCAATGAAATGGGTGAATAGTATTCAGAAGGCAGGGATATTGAACATGATGTATGTTCCACACTTAGGGAAAAGTGTTATTAACAATATTTGTGTGCGAAAACTATTAGAATTAGTGAAAAATGATTTTTTGTGGATAGGGAAGAAGATCCCTATTGACGTGATGCTCATAAGAAAGATTACGACCCTTCCTTGTCTCAGAATGGACCATACAAAAGCTTTTGTGGGCAAAGATCAAGACAAGAAGCTCGCAGACCAAATGAAGAAAAAATTTAGTTTGACGAAGGGAATCCGGGGTTATTCAATTAACTCCATTTTTGATAGATCCATGCAATTTTCTGCACACATTTTAGTGGGGAAAATTATGAGAAATATTTTTGGAGAGGAGGCTTCTACGTCGGTGATATCCTTGGCAGTGGAGTGCGCCAAAGGCATCGTGTATAATTGGGCTAGATATTTATGTAGTGAGCTCCTTGCCGAATACAGAGCAACTCAAGAAGAGGGCAAGAAGTTCCACTACATGTGGCTATTTCTCCTCATAAAATTAATGGATTTGAGGGAGCCTGAGGAGTAGCAGTTATCCACTACAGACCCCGATTTGTGTGAGGCCTCCAGATATCTCTCGTTGTGGCATTCGACGGAGCCAACTAGGGTCATGGAAAATAAAAAAGTTTGGGTTGGATTTGAGATGAGTCTACGAACAATGATTAACCAAAAGCCTCTATTTTCACCAAGCATTGTGAATCAGTATCAGAAAATAGAGGAGTTTAAAGCAGACTTCTACCACATTCATATTCAAGTGAAGAAGGACCTAGCTGGGGTCTGGTACTAGCTATCGTACCTTGTAGAAAAAGAGGATGTGGAAGCCATCATCATTAAACGACCAAGAAATTGGTTAACTCCTCTTACTGAAGGTGCGGAGTAGGCAGGGATGAGTGGTGCGAAGCCCACCACACGAATGGGAAAGAAGGATAAGAAAGTCGCATTCGTGACTGGTAAAGAGACTAAACCATAATTGCAAACGGAGACGAAGATTTTGGAGATAGGAGGGGGTGATAATCTTGATGGTGATATCACCATGGATCCATCTGATCCCCCCTCCCATTTTACCATCAAAATGTAATAGCCACAGAAGGGCAGTGTGAGGAAGAAGTTGAAGTCTATTAGGTTTTCCGGCCCGGAAGTAATGGTCCTTACTAAAGAGTGCCTCAAAGAGATAGAAAATAATGTCAAGAATGTCACTTAGCACTTATGGGGCAACATTTAAGAACAAAACAAGGAGGTATTGGCATACATACATAAGGGGCTAAAGGGTTTGCAAGTTTAGACAAGCGTAGTTCAGGTAAGCGTGAGTCAAGTGAGAGGGCTACAAGCGAGCGCAGTTCAAGTGAGCGGGGTACTAGTAGGCGCAAGCATGGCCATATATGAGTTGTAAATGAAAACTAATACCCGTGCAATGCCGATCCTTGCAGGCACATTATGTTTTGACACTGTAGAGAATATGAAGCAGGAGGTCCACTAGAAAAACACGAAGTTGAATCTTGTTGCACTGCCACTCCAAGATTTACATGAATTCCACCAGGGTATTGCCGAATAATTCAAGATCAGAGAGTAGCGTGCCCTCATATTCATTCAAGATGTTCAGCAAGAATGAAAAATTATGGCCAAGGAGAAACAATTGGCGGTATAGATAGAAGCTAGAAGAATCCATCTCCAAGGCTTGTAGTGACCTACGAGAGCTGCAGATTCAAGCTATCACAACACCGAAGGAAAAAGTGGCCAAGGTCACAACAACTGTTAAGGACTCCAAATCTAAGTTCGACAAAGTGCACCTAGAAATGAAAATTAATATCATTGAGCTCCAAATTCAATTTCAATTGGCCACTCCACCAGAATTCTGGGAGTAGCGTGTAGCAAAGCTCAAAGCTGCCATGGAACAGATTGAGTCCTGTATACAGGAGTGCGTGAATGTATTTGGAGAACTAATGGATGTATGGGCCTCACTACAAGAGGACCCTTATATGTATAAGATAGAGGCAAAAATTCATGAAGATCTAGAGAAATTTGATCAGATTAAGGTAACTGCAAAGACCTTAGCACTGATGCAGCAGTTTACCAAAGGGTAAATTTTTACAGGAGCGGGTCGATGATCTGCGTAGGAGGGAGTAGCTACTTACAACCAAAATAAAGCCACAGGAATCTGAGGCTAGCCAACTCTCCCAAACTATAGAATAGTAGCTAAAAACATTGTGCTAGACACAGTGAGGGTTTGAGCTGAAGGCAGCCAAGAAATTTACAGAGACATTGCTCAGCAAAGTCAAAGATTTTGAAAACTGGTGCGCTGAAGCGATTCCGCCATTTAAAGATGCCTTGAGCGGTACCAAAGAAAATATTGATGTCGCAATAGCATTGTGACTCGGGAAGAGTCACAGTTTTTTGTTGGGGGCATGTTGGACATGGGACCCAATGATGAAAGAAGTTAGAGAAAAGACTTCGCAGATCAAGGAGTGGAGAGTGCAGTGCGGAGTCCATTTTTGAGTCTTAGGGGATTTGGGGTGGGTCAAAACCCCTTATTATGTAATGGGATGGGATTATTTTGTGAATTTTTAACTTTTCCCATGGTTTTCAGACCATGGTATTGTAAATTCAAAATCTATATGAGTCTATATTTAATTCACATATATAGAAAATGATAGAATTGATGAAATGAATTTGGATGTCAGACTGTTTTGAGTTGGAGTCTGTGGTTTTGGGTTAGAGGAAAGGATCATGCAGCTGAGTGTGTGGAGACCTTAAGAAGTCTGCAGCTGAGTGCGTAGGGTAGAAGTGAATGTATGAGAAGGATCTGAGCATTAATGAAAGAATTGTTGAGATAAATCTGTGTTTCTGTTGATTTATTTTACTTTACTTTTTTTTTATTAATATATGTACTGACTAAGTGTTTCAATCTATAATTACATAGCTTAGTTATTTTTATGGTTGTTTACCCTGTTTTATGCATGATTAAGTAATATTGCACAGTCTACTAGTAAGTTCAACAAGTGTGTTGAATGGCGCTTGTATAATTAATAGGTATATTCTGTGAAGCTCTTCCAAGGAAGAAAATCCATAAAGCCACAAACCATTGTCCCTCTGGATGCAAAAACCTTGTTCTAGCATCCCCCTATATTGCCTCAGGTGAGACTTCAGTCTGCGCAAGTAGATCCTTGCCGAAAGGTTTGGTAATAGTGGGTTTTCTTGGTTTGTGCAGCCACATTTGAACTTGGGTCTAGGCCCCATCAAGCCAACACAACCATAAAGGGTAGAAATGGAGTAGGAGTGACCATACTAGTTGAGATTCCACTATAATTATTACTCAAGGTAGGACCCGAGGTACCACCTTGGTTTCTCGCACCTACATTGGTGCTTGACATGGTGGTGATATGAGGTAGAGAAGACGCAGAATCAAAGGAATCAGTAGACTCATAGTCAGTAGGACTCAATGGAGGACTGGGAGGATTAACTCGCACCTGAAGGGGAGGATTAGTATGTCCTAATGGGAACTGAGGATGAATACCTTGAATTCTCCACGATAAATGCCTTGGTGGTGTAATGATGTCAAGACAAATATAACACTAAAGGACTAAAGGATGATAGGAAAAATCAGAGTAACAAACAACAAGAAAACACCTAGCGCAGTGGCTCCAAGTGTAAACAAACTATATAATGATGCTTCTCTAATACAAGAATAAATTTCCTATCAAAATAAAATTAACTCTAGCCTAAAGGTGATCTAATTCCTCAAGCAATCCTAAATCTACTATTTTATATGGCCTTTCAAATAGAAGGGTAGGGTATAGAACCATTTTCTTCCCACAAGCATTCCTATAAGGTGTTTAGATTTATCACTATGGTTACCTTCGTCCCATGGGGGTGGTCGAGCCTTGAGCTTCTTGGTAAATCAGACAATGCACGGAATTCCTACCATGGGTTGGGTAGCCCCAAGGAGAACTTCTTGCATGATGTCCTTGCCTAAACCCCTTTGAATCGGGTTTCTAATGCACTCCAGCTTTGACCGTGAGATGGTGAAGGATTTTAAGCTCCCTAAAATCACACCTTTTATGTCTCAATTTAAATGATCGATGGGTGTTATTGGGAGCCTATCCCACCAATCCTACACCTAACTACACATATTGTTTGTCCCTGATGCTCATGTGGGCTTACTGTATGTGTGTTATATTATTAAGTGTGGTTTTTAAAGTCTTGACTTGGCAGTATTAACCAAGTTCACATTCACTTAAGGTGTGCATGTGTGTAAAAATATGTGTTTAGTGGATGATTAAATTAAGAATGATTTGTGATGCCATATGTTGTTGAAATACTGTAAATAATGTTGAAATGCATTAGAAAAAATAAATAGAAAATCAAGCACAAACCCCACCCAAAGAAGGATCTCAAAAAGCTAGGAAAAAATAGGCAAACAAGCTACTCAAAACACATGAAAAGGGCCAACAAGATCTAATTTCAATGGAACTGGGATCTAAGGCTCTATGCTACTGAAAATGGTGCAGACTAATGACAAAAAATAGAGGTGAGATATGTTGCAAAGGATAGGTAATAATCTCAACAAACCAAGCATACTCAAGGGGATCCTAGGGATAAAAGGAAAAAGCAAACTCAAAATGGAGTTATGAAGGCTAAAAAAAACTATCCAAAGAGGTTGTAATAAAATGGATCAGACCCTGAAACAATGGTTGAAAGTACTAAAAACACTAGACTCCTTAGTCAACTGATCCCTTCCTATAAAGGTGGAAGTAAAATATAAACGCTAATGGGGCTTCTTTTTACCTCAAAGAGACAAACTAAGCAGATCACAGCCTAAGGATGGCTAAAGCAGAGGTAAAAAAAAACAAAAACAGTACTCTTAGCCAACCCTGAAAAATTCAGATAAAAAAAAAAAAATCCCAGAAAAAATCTAAAAATGCAGGTTCTGCCCTGTTTTTCAAGGAAAACATTGTTTTTGCGCCAAATAGGGTGTTCTCCTCAAAACAAACTTCTAGGGATGAAAACTGTGTTTTGGTCTCCACAAATCTCAGGCGGCAGGTCTTGAAAGATGTTTTCGTCTCCTGGATGGATGGTACCTGTGACCTACGGAAAACACCAGAAAACCACAAGTAATTGGAAATTTGATAGAATAATGGAGAGAAAGCTATAAATAGCAAAAATAAGTTAAAAATAGTTGCATAAAACCCTGAAATTTATGAAGCAAAAGTCACCCAGGAAATTGAAGTTGTTACACCAGTGGAGTCACCATTTGTTAGTACGAAAACTTTTAGAAGGTGTACCAAAAATACCTCACTTAAGTCATAAGTGACTGGTGACCCTAACAACAATTTTGGTTGCTCATACTTCATATCTACAACAAATATGTGAGAAAACCTACAAAAACAATGGATGTATGAAATTCTAAAATCATAAACAAAAAATATAAATCCGATGTAAAACCCAATCTTGGAAAAGCTTTTGAAAGAAAATAATTATATTAATACACCTGGCGAAGGAGATTTACAAAAGGTTGTAAGTCCCCCTCAATGGGATGGGTCCTTTGATTTCCTCGCCGCTTCAGAATTTAGATCATCCTCTCATTCTAATGTGTTAAACCCAGACAATGTAGAACTCGAAAATGGGAGCTCGAATGGTATGTGATGATAATGATGATGATGACAATTATCATGGTGAGAAATGGATGAAAAACCCTCTTAATTATAACAAAGTATTGGGTTGATCTCGAAAATGGAAAATAATCAAATATTATGGACCAAAATATAGATATAACTAATTGGAATACTTTATTATATTTTTGGAGAGGGAAAACATATTTAAAATGGTTAAATACCTTTATTTATAAATAATTAACAAACAAATTATTTATTAATTATTTCGTGAATGTTAAGAAAGGTGTGAAAATGAAATTACTATTAAATAATGATTTAATAATTTTTTCAAATATGGAAATCAGGAATAATAAACAAATAATGATTTATTTAATTATTATTAAGTAATTTAGTCAAATGTGACAAGGAATATTTGTTAAATAATGATTTAATAACTATTTCTAGAGAAAATTACATAAATAATGGTTTATTTAATTATTCTCGTGGGTTTTAATTGAAAATAGCTTAATAAAAGGGGTTTATTAAATTATTTCTTATGTGAAAGTGATTTACTATGTGAAAATTAAACCTACATGGTGTATTTTGATCCACCTAGTTAGGAATAACTAGGTGATCATTTTTTGGTGATAACAAATTCATTTGCGGATAATTTTTGTACAAGGTTCAAACCTACAGATTTCCTTAGTTGTGCAATTGTGTAGTCACTGATCTTTTGTTCTAGATCAATCAGTGGACTAGGGTTTTACCGGACTGAGTTATTCTTTTCATGATTGAATTGCAAATGTGGGTACTCTATCATACTATGATAAGATGATGAAGAAGGATATGGAGAAGGAGAACATGCGATAAGACACATTTGTAGCTGGGGATGCAAGTTGATCAATAAAGAGAAAGAAAAGGGACATTAGTTTAAGACCACATCTCAAGCCTTGATAACAATGAAGACTTCTCATCTATAATCCATATGGAGGTGGAAAGAAGATCATTCTCAAGAAGACATATAGAAAGTAGTGGAAAATAATGGCGTGACATTGCCATGCCATTATGAAGTTCATTTCATCAGTGTCATGGCATGTCATGTCATTAGTCATTATATGCCACATCATTTTTGTGGATTATGTAAATTCTTGTTCGAAAAAGGTATTGTAATGTGGAATTCCAATGGACATGTACAAAATATGAAGAGACATGTAAAGTTGAAAAGTCATAGGGAAGTCAAACGGTCATGAGGGTAGTCAAAGAGTCATAAGGGAGGTGAAGGATCAGTCAATTGGTGATATATACACCCTCATTTTACAATAAAAGGAATTTCCACCTTGGCTCCCCCAAAAGTGATCGGAGATACAAGCTAGTTCTTTTGGGGATCAAGGAGTGGCTCCAATGCTCCACTATGGAGCTAGTGGTGTTTGTTGTATACATATGTCCTGGAACTTTTACTTAATATATGAAGCCTGATGGCCAACACATTCTTCATGCATGGATTATAGATATTTATAATATTTTTTTGGGAATGTTTGTGATTCATTAATTTTTTAAACCTGTACTAAAGTAGTTGAACTATTTCCGTTATTTTAGTTCTTATCATATTGAGAATTTGTTGTAATGGTTGCAATGGCATTCATATATTTGCAGACTATTCTGGTGGATGTTAGATGGATATTTCATGTTTGTTTTTGTCTCTACTAGGGCGTTTTTATCACTCATAAAAAATTGAAACATTATTTGACATATTATTAGAGGTTCATGTGTCAAAGGTATGGTCATTGAATTCATTTTTCATTACTTGGTAAAGGAAAATTTTAATTTTTTCTTATTAGCCTATCCTTAGGTCCAAAACCACCCCCATTAAAGTATTTTCATGTCACATTAGTCATTATTTCCTGACATATTTCATTTCCCAAGATTACAACTCCGAAAATGTCATTTTAGCCAAGAATTCCTACTTTCGTAGCGAATTCAGTGTAAAATAGGCAAAAAAACGCTACTAAACTGGCTAATAATTTCGTAGCAATCAACTTCAAGGGCGATTTTTGGGGAAAAAAAGAAGTATTTTAAGAAAATGATAGAGGTTATTTTCAAGTACATATCAAATAACAATAACCTCTTTCAATTTTCTCATAGGTGCTACAAATTGGAAGATATAGGGATGTCTTTCAGCCCTATTTTCAGAATGCAGAATTTTCCTGTTTTATACATGTTTTTAGAATGACGATTATGGACAACTGGAGATGTGTTTCAAAAACACAAGAGAGTTTTTTCTTCAATACATAATTACCTACAAAAACCCCCTTCATTTTTGTAACATTTATCAAGTATAGGGATATAAGAGCTAATCTATGAACCCTATGTTTTAAGAAAAAACAGAGTCATTTTAGTGATGAATAAACTTGCTAAAGGTGAAAATGATGTTTTTTGAAAAGGGTAAGAGGAAATTTTGCATGATAATATTTTATTATATCACTTTTCATACCTACAGAGGAAATTTGGAAGAAAAAGGAAGATTTTGGAATTTTCTTCATTATCGGGTAGTTTTGTAGCGTGCTCTAGGCTTGAAGGCCAAAAAACGCTATGAAAATTCCGGTAGGTGATTTTTTTCTTTAAAATCTAGTTTTGGCATGATTTATGTGGGTATATTGATGTTCATAAGGCTTCATTACATGATGAAGGTGTTAGACCAACAAAGAAGTTAAGAAGATTGATGGAAAAGCCTTTTTCCCCACGCTACTAAAACACACTAGGAAAATTTTTGAACATGACTATTTTAGCAGTAAACTTCAAGTTTGATTTTAGACCAAATGAAAAAGTATTTTGGAAATATGAAATTAGCGTAGGTCCATATACAAAAAACTCTCTTAGTTTCTGCAAAACCATCAAGGTTTGGTAATTATACACTCATCTTTGAAGCATATTTTTCATAATTTTCACTAACCAGATTTGTGAAAAAATTGTAAAAAATCTACATGGAGGAGGTCCAACTCAACATCCACGTGGCATAATGACACATCATCACTCCAGTACACTCAGAAAATTACTTGGTTGCAGTTGATAAGGGTTATTAAATTGATTTGTTGAACTATTAATGAAAGAAGAGTCCTTTTTGTATTCAAAATTTGCAAAACAGAAATATCCCTAGGAAGTCTCCAAGTGATGGAATCATGTTTGAAATAATTCTATGAGGTGGGAATTATAGGGGAGTAAGGTGGCATATAATTTGTATGAATACTCACTCTATAAAGGAGAGAGTTTTAGAGTTAGAAATGGTTGGGATATGTTATGGCTGATTGCTACTATTGTAAACAGGTTTTGATCAGTAATAGAGAGTGCTATTAGTTTCATCCTTCACCTGAGATTCATTTGATACTTTCATGAACACTGTCCTATGTATCTTATTACTTTCTGTCAATATGTTAATATTTGATTGCCCAGAATTCTTGCTTTGCATGCTTTGACTTCCTTTCAAGCACTAAACTATTGGATATCTTTCTCAGTGTCCTGCTTTCAGTATCTTAATGTTCATTACTCAGAATTCATGTTTTTTATGCTCTAAATTCCTTTGAACATTTATATATTGAGTAAACTTTGTATGTGTGTATTCTACTTTCATTTAATTATCTACATGCCTCAGCTTCACAAGGAGAACCTTTGTCATTGAGATGCCTTTCACTAACTCCATAGCCCAATGGTAGCAAGCCTTCATCTTTTCAACCTGTAAATATACTGTTGTCACTCCTAGAGATAGCCTAGAGTTGTGATAGACCAGTGCCTAGCAAATCTTAGCATAGCAAGGAGCGTATAATATAATGTATGGAGTTGTCAACTTCAGCTCGCATGATATCTCCTGTAAACAGGGAAAATTAATCTAAATGGGACTAGGACCTTCAGAAACTGACACAGAGGAAGGACTACTGCAGAGGAAATATGCAAAACTCCAATATAAAAGCAACATACAATTCAGAGACAACTTACTGCAAAGCGGGCCGATTCAGAAATACTTCACAGAAATAAGTTATCAGAAGGTGTATGTAGTGAATGAAATGTAGAAGAGATATTATTTAACGTTGAGCTGATACCCAGATACACAATACCACCATGCATGGGCTTACCAATCTAAGAATCCATACATAACAGTAGCGTTTTAAAAGCACCCTCCCAAAGAAAATAATATAGCAGAAATACGGTTAAGATGAATAATGGAACAGGATACCATGCATGAGCCATATTTAAAGCGCTTGACTGATCCGAGCATGGGCATCAACTAGGATGAATCCATACCAAAAATCAGTGAGCCACTCGCATTCCAAAACATGATACAGGAAACATGGATGAAATGAAATGATCTATTAAAATAACACATAAGAGAAAGTTACAGACTATGAAATACCAAAGATCAGAATCCTCTTTAACAGATAGAACTCCTCCTCACTGAGACCCTATGGGCTCTGAGCCTTCATACAAGAGTTTTACAAAATGTATACAAAAAGCCTTTCACTGCATAATTTTATGATAAAATCTAGAACCCCTCATAATCTGTTCGTTGAGGTTTTTATAGGAAACAAAGAAGACTCATAAAGAAAGTGGGTGATGAACATTTAATTGTATAATTAAAACAAAATGGTGGAGGCGTGCACGCCCATACTACTGAATGGTTCTGAAGTGCTGCATGTATTCTGAGGCTGACGTTCTGAAATAAATGCACTAGATGAAGATCTCTTCAGGAACACGGTAAAGGAGTAAAATCATATAAACACTTTGTCCTTTCCTGAAAGGAAATGGTGCTGAAAAGAAAGCCTTGAGATATTTTTTCTCATGCCTTGTACCCTCTGCCTTCCCAATCCTAAATTAAGCCTTAAATTTTTCAACGCCGAACGCTGAATTCCTCAGCCATCCACTGATCTTCCTCTGTTGTTCCATTAATGTTTTCATCTGTGAAATCGGTGTCTTGAATGCCCCTGGAAAGCTTCCCAAAGTATAACCCTGTTTCTTTAATGGATGTCGTGTCACAGCAGCTACCCAGAACTTTCTTCATAAATTTCGCCTCTGAAAAACTGGTCCTTTGATGCGTTCTCGGCTTTAGTAATGGATGCTGCAAATTATGATAATTCTTTATCGCTGTAAACCTGCAAAACACACAAAGTTTTGAAGAAAACAAATGCATGGGGGACGGCAATGCAATGGAGGTGACTGTGTAGTGAAGGAGCATGATTAAATGGAGGAAGCATGCAGGGTGGTGATGAAGAAAATGCAGTGGAAATAATGGTAGGCGAATTAGCGAAAGTTTTAAACGAAAAACAATGAAATTTGACTTGTGACTGACATATGTAATGGGCGGAGGAGAAATGCGACGCACACGTGGGATAATGATGTGGTGGTACGAGGTCAATGGTGGGCATGTGACTAAATCTGGACCATCCGATCTCAGGGGAGATCGACGGTTGAAAGAGGATCGGAGGCGATGGACAGTGGGCCAGGGGCGCATTTGCAGTGGGTTAAAACTCGTGCAGCTTCGATGTGCGATGACCATTCGATGAAGGTCTCCAGATCTGACAGTTGACAACGATATCGCTGCGCATCTTTTGCCGAACAATAGCGTGCGATGAACAGCAGTTTTGGACCCGTACGCTGGGACACGTGGTAGACAGTCTATGGAATCGTTGGCCCAAGGAGAATTACCGCCTACCGCCGAAAGGCGGTGCGATACATACCACCCGATTTTGGAGTAGTGCGCTGTGGGGGCCACTGGAGCGGGTGAGCTTATAGTCGTTGATCTGCAGGCTAATCAGATGGTGGACAGATTATCAGTGCTGTGAACGGAGTGGGGTCCGGGCACGATGAAGCACTGCGAATGCCATCCGATCTGTATACATCAACGGTTATAGCCGTGCCTAACATGTATCTGTGGTAAGCGCTTATAGGGCCAGTGCCCGGTTCTGGCTTTCGGTCACGTGGAGGAAAAGGAGCAAAGGGGCTAGGCCAAAGGGGCTAAGACCTGATGTATTTTCAAAGGTGGGTTTCTCGGCCCTTTTATGAAATTCTGAGGCTTGGAGAAGGCGATGATAGGCGGATAATGGATTTTCCAGGCTATCAAAAGAATTTTGAAGGGTTAAAATGGAATGTCCTACCAAAAATTCAATAGGGGTTTGACATGATCAACATTGGCTCCACCTGGGGACGGCACGTTCATCCCCGGACATGTCGAGAACTTGCAGACCCTCTAATCATCTTCTGTGCAAACTTGGCTCTTCAGCAACCTTGCTTTTCATTTAACAATTCCTAATAACACCCACATTATCCGAACAAAGATGAAACAGCAAACTAATATACAATATAATACACCAGGCTTTTTCGGCCTGAGTCATAACTGGAAATAGGGTTTAAGGAATTGACCATTTACAGGGGCATCCAGCAAGTCGCCCTGTAAATTCTCCAATCTGAAAGTATTATTGCCCCCTTTATCCACAATTTTGAAAGGGCCAAACCAGAGGGGGTCGAATTTGCCATGTTTTCCCTTCTCAGCTCTCTAGATGTCTCATCTAAGCACTAGATCACCAACTTGCAGATTCCTGTCTTTTGCATGCTGATCAAAAATGTGTTTCATTTTCTCTTGATATTCTATTAACCTTTGATTCACCTGGCCCCATGTTTCTTCTAATTCCACCAATTGATTGATTCTCCTAATCATATCATCAGGTTCCTCCTAGCTTTCTTGCATGAAGCGGGCCACTGGTAAAGCTAGCTATACAGGAAAAACTGCTGCTCGTCCATATACCAATTCATAGGGATATTTCCCAGTTGCTCTCTTGCCGGTGATTCTATTAGCCCATAGAGAAAATTTCAATTGGGAATCCCAATTCTTCTGATTTTCATTGATAGTCTTCTTCAAGGCCCTCACCAGAGTTTTATTTGAAGACTCTGCTAAGCCATTTCCTTGTGGATAGTAAGTTGTAGAGTGAATCAGTATGATATTGTATTGCTGGCAGAAATTCATAAATTTTGCAGACTTGAACGCCTGTGCATTATCAGTCACTATCCTAGTAGGACAGCCAAACCTGGATATGATGTTTTCCTCCATGAACTTTATGATCACAGTATCTGTAGCATTCCTTGCAGGTATGGCTTCCACCCTGTTAGCCATCAGTATTTTTTACATGTTAGTGATGACTATATCTATAGCTGAGTTTTCTAGAAGCTGTTTTCCTTATGTCAATATGTCATCTAGAAAACCCTCATAAAACTTTTTTCGCCCTTTCTACTTTTCAGTCCACCCATGTCAAAATCAAAACCTCATTATCACTATCTGTTCTAGCTTCAGCCCTACTGGTTTGCCCATCAACTTTAAAAGGCAAATCCAAATCCGTTTCAAAAATATCCCCTATGTTAGGAAGTGGCGCTTTAAGGCATTTTACCCTTGGCAATCATCAAAAAACCAAAAAAGCCTACATCTGCTACATACCAATCATGACTAACCTCCTACTCTGCAAATCAAGTTGATAACAGCTCTAAGTCGCGCCACTTATACCCCTAGGTCTCAGCACTGCACAAACCCCAGTCTTAAGTTGACTATTAGGTGTTTCACAGTGTTTTATGGATTCTACAAAGGCAGGGAATATAACTTCATCTCAGGAGGAAAAGCTTGAATCTACAGTTAGAAGAACAGCTGCTTCTAAATGTAACATGAGCCTGAGATATGTCTGCAAAACAGAGAGCTACTCATCAAGACCTTGCATTCTCTTTCCAGCATGAAAATCACAGTAAGAGAAAGACACCACTGTCACAACAAACTGGTAATTTTTCATGGCCCAGAACCTCCTTCATTTAAAAGCAGAGGGTTAGGGCACCTCCTTCATCCACAAGCAGAGGGCGCTGGCCAGTATTGACTTAAAGGAATGCAGAAACCCAGGTTTGCCTTTTACTGAACAGTGAAACAATAACTCCAGGTTTTCTGAATGTGAGTGATGATCATGACAGGGATAGAGTCTGAAGTATGCAAGTTCAAAGGAAAACAGAGTTTGGTCTTGTAGAGGAAATCATGAGAAGTTTTCAAATCATGTGAAATGATGAAACTTTAGAGAGGCATATCATTGTTAAAAACCATTCTGATCATAAGCAAACTGCTGTTCCAACAAGACCAATTTGAAGAAATGCTGACAAACTTGTCATTACACAGGCAGAAGAAAGAGTGTTTGTTTTTCAAAGGGCGCTGACCTCCATAGTCACAGAGACCATCTTTCAAATAGTTTGTCATAAGATGACCAAAGAAAATAATGACATCTCAGTTCCCCTCAAAGCACTACAGTGAGACAGCTACACTTTGACTAGGGTTTTTCTGAAGCACAGTGGTGATTGCCAGCAGAGGTGCCAGTATTGATGTTTTTCAAATTGGTTGCTTACCATCATAATCCAAGAAAACCCTTGTCATACAGGTTCATCAAACAATCTTCAGATACTTTGCCAAGTGAAGGGCCTCCTTCGTTCATGAGCAGATGGCCAAGGCATTGAATGTTGTTAAAGACTGATCAAAAGGTGCAGTGGAAGGATACAAAGAAGGAAAATAGAAGTCATTACACAGGTCAAAGATAGTGTTTCTAATTCAAAAATATTGCTCTTCCTATTCATATGAAAATGTCTGTCAAACTGAAACTATAGTGGATAGGATACAATATTGACTATGCAGGCCATTGATACAAAAGAGCAGTTTCCTTAGGGGAAGAGGCCACACAGTCACCTCACTGTCACATGCCAAGAAGTTTAAAGGGAACTCCTTTTAAGTAAGCAGAGGAATATAGTTTGAATGGATGCAACCAAAAATGGCACTTACAATCCAAAGAGAAACCTATAAATCACCAAGAAGGTAAAACAGTGAACATAGTTGAGCTATGGAACGGTGCTATTACAAAAAGGTCAATACACTGGTCAAAGCAAAATGATAACTGTGTATCAAAGAACCCTGTTTTTTCCTGCTTCACAAGCTTATCCTTTCAGATATACATCACAAACAATGGGAGGCTATTCAAGATTAGTTCCCAAGATGGATTTGGTGAATAGGTATACAAATTTTATGAATAGGCAAAAGGAGTTTGTTTTGATAAACTGTCACTGTTTAAATGTTTTAAAACAAACACAATTTTCATCATTCCAAAGGACAGATATAGCGCAGATGATACACCTATAAGCAAGAAAGTGTGTTGAAAGGGTGATCTCTTCTTAGATCAAGTCCAAGGGGACCAGCAAGTTTGACACCTGCATTGGAGAAAAAGTTGAATAAGTTGTTAAAGCCTGAGGCTGTCAAAGCAAGTTGACAGTGCAAAACCCTGTCCTATTCAGAAACAAATTAGCATTCAGGTATTTCCTTGACAAGTTTAAAGAAGGGTTACTTTGCCTCATAAATATCACCAGCATCATTAAAAACAGTGGCAGAGATGATATGAAGGTTATGGAGTTATTTTTCAAAGTTTGAATTTCGGTGTTAAAATTGTCACCAAAGAAACGAAACAAACAGGATTTATCCTTTTGACCAGTGATGGGACAGTCAGATTTTGAACAACCAAATTGATTCCAAATGAAAAAATTCAAATTTTTATGGAAATTATATTTCCATAGCTTTCCGATGAGCCATCTCGGGCCAAATTTCGACAAAAGGAAGGCATCCAAAAGTAGCCTGCAATCAACGCTATGTTTTTCTGCACCAGCATTCACCATTTTTGACCAGTGATGGGACAGTCAGTTTTTGAAGGATCAAATGGACACCAAATGAAAAAATTCAAGTTTTTCTGGAAATTATACTTCCACATCTTTCCAACGAGCCATCTCGCGCCCAATTCCAACACCGGGAAGGCATTCAAAAATGACCTACAAACAGCTCGATGCATTTCTGCACCAGGATTCACCAGTTTTGACCAGTGTTGGGAAAATCAATTTTTGAAGGATCAAATGGAAACCAAATGAAAAAATTCAAGTTTTTATGGAAATTAGACTTCCACATCTTTCCAAAGAGCCATCTCGCGCCCAATTCCGACACCGGGAAGGCCTTCAAAATAGACTGCAAAGTTGCGCGACACTCCTGGAAAGGTGCGCGACGCGCCTGTGCACAAAATTTACAAAGGAATGCACTGCTGCGCGACGCGCCTGTAGCAGCCCGCGGCACTCCTGTAGCACTGATCAAAAAATCACCTAAAATCTTTCCAAAGCTATTTCCAGAGCTGCTCAAACTTGTCAACAATGCCTGCCACCGTGTTTCAAGGTTCCAAAGTATGCTTCAGCTTCTAAAGAAGAATGGGAGGCACAATGTCAATATTGGCCAACATCTTACCATCCAAATGCTTGTAATATTCAGGCTGATGAACAACTTGCTAAAGAAGAGGCTACCATAGTTTGTACCTTCATGAAAGCTGCAATAGAGAATGGGAAGCTTGCTTGCAAAAGTGGTCAGAAAAGCATGGACGAAATTCATTTGGAAGATAATGCAACATCAGCAGAGTGTAAGGTACCTTTTGAAGCTAAAGGTCTTTCACGACCTTACCTTTGCACAAGATATGATGTTTATGTTATAGGAGAGCCATGTGCCATGTGTGCAATGGCCCTTGTTCATCAAAGGGTCCGCCGGGTATTCTATGCTTTCCCAAACAGAAGAATTGGTGCATTAGGTGGTGCTTACAGATTACATGGAGAGAGAAGCCTCAACCATCACTATACTATGTATCATGTAGTGGTTCCAGAAGAAATACTGACTGACTGAAATTTAAGATGAAAATAAAATATATTTGTGTGCAAGCTAAAACATAAATGATCTGCAAGATCCACAAAATAGAAACATTAGTGGTGGCCAAAACAGAGCGTCTATTTTAGGATCTTTTGTAGAGCATTACACAATTGTCTTGCCATGGGTTTTGATTAGAGCTTTGATGGGATGGAGGAATCATTTTCTGCAAGGAGCATCAGTTGCTTGAAACTTTTTGCAGTAGGAAATTTTCTCTGTGGATACAAGATTACCAGAAGCTGCAACTGGAAAATTAAATGATAGCAGCCTTAGAAGAATGACAAGCTCAGAAGGTTCTGTACCTGATATAAATTGGTCATGTGGAGGTAATGCTGTTGCCACTAGGCACAGTGGATCAAATGATAATTTTCAGAAGGATGTTTGTGATATAGATGCCTGTCAAGGAGACACTCCTTCTTCTCAAAGGGAAGAACACTTCACAAGGAAAATACAGATGGATAATTCAGTTTATTGTTGAGGGACATACAAGGAAAAAGAGCAGTATTTACCTAGGAGCAGAGGCCTAATACCAAATCAAACATGTTGCACAGTTTGGGACAAATTTACATTGATCAAACAATGTTTTAAAAGGAACATTATGGCAGCCAAAAACAGAAGAGCAGCATAAAAATGATTAACAAAGCCATAACAGTGATAAAAGGTAGAGGCATTGCTCAGAAGCAGAAACACAAAGTTTGAAAAATGAAAACAATGGGCCTATTTCTATGATAGCAGTGATTGTTATTAGGTGTTTTCTCATTTTCAAAATGTTTTCCTTAATGTAGTAAAAAGCAAAGACAGTGTTTCTCTTTTGTTTCATAAAGCAGAAGTAATGTATAAAGCTGTAGCTCACCATTTGGAGGTATTGTCAAACTTTGTATGAAGAAAAGTGAACACAAGGGCAGTGTTTTGGATAAGAGGAGTTTTTGTTGTTTGACTCCTACAGGATTGTTTGTAATCACACCAAAACACAAGGAACAGGATGACCTTATCCAAACTCAGAAAAAACATTCAGCTGTGCATTACATTTTGACTGTCTGTATGCTTATCACTAAAATGTTAGTTGAAAGGCACACCAAAGGGAGCAAGGTTTCATTGTAAGAAGAGCCTTGATTGTTTGACTGCTACAAGACCTTTGTAACCACATCAAAAAAACCTTTCAAGCTCTGTCACCATTTCTATAAACACAGTAACCTTTGACTATATAGATACCTTTTGTTTGACTGTGTTATGGTGTTGAATTGATTCGTTGAGTTACATACAAAAGAAGAAAGACAATGTTTCAGGAAGCAGCAAACTGAAGATGAGGGGTAGCAACATGACAGTGGTGAAGATGAGCAGCAGCAGGAACCAGAGGAAGAGTGCTGGGCAGCAGCGAACTGATGATAAGGGAAACAGCTTGAGCAACAGAATGAGCAGGAAATTGAGACCGAGCAGCAGAATGGCAGTGATGAACAAGGAGGCTAAAGAGGAAGCGCCCGGCACGGAAAGAGAAGAAAAGCATATCAGCCCTTGCTATTTTGGCCTCAGCTTCGGAGCATGTTGCTAGGGACCCCTGAGGGTCATGTGTGCCAATTTTGAGCCCTTTTCGACAACTTTTTGTTTTTTGGCATTTTTTGGGTTTTTGGTCGAAAACTCATAAATGCGCCATTTCAGTTTGAGGATTTGTCAAAGGATAAAGATGATTCCAGTGGATGCCATAATTCTATGAGCAGGTCCCCAGCGATTTTCAGGGCATTCGGAGATCTTTCGCCCCCTCAAATTGGCGAAAAATGCCCTCTTTTTGCAGATTATGCCCGCCATATCAGCAATCTGCTATTTTCTGGGTTTTTGCACACAGGTACAGTTTTGGGGAACTTCCAGAGATCAGATTGAGGTGATTTTAGTTGCGCCGGAAAGCAGACACAGAGAGATTTCCAACGGGCCATCATGAGCCTCATTTCGACACCGGGAAGGCTGCCAATCGCCTCCAGCAAGTCAGGGGACCTTTTTCAGGCATAAATATGAAGTATTTTTGTAATTTTTGAACCTAAAAAATCTGCTTTTCCCAAATGTGCGTTTAGCTATTTTTACACTTGGGAAATGATGTAAAGTCAATATAATTTCCGTTTTTAGCAGTTTTTAGATATTTTATGGGATATTTTGTGCCTTGGGCTTTGCAAAGCCTCAAGGACAAAGTTAGATATTTTGACTTGGCCAATGGGATAGCTAGTTGCTCCATGAGGTTTTCCTTCCTCAAGCCTATTTATTCCATGGGTTTCATTGTAAAAAAGAGGCTGAACTTGAGAGAAGAATTAATACATTGGTCATATGAGCTTTGAAGAATACATTTGTGTTATGATTTTTGGACTGCCTCTTGGATGCTTTTGAGAAATGATGAAGGATTGGTGATGGATTCCATGACATGGTAGAATGGTATAGTGTTTCTTGCTATGTTTTTGTCTTCTAGTTTTCATCCATAATACATGCTTCTTGCTGCTATAGATCAGTAGAGATTAGTCTTGAGATATGCCCATGGAGGCACCTCAAAATTCCTGAATCTTCATAGCTTGATGTTTTCTTCTTCCTTAGTCATGCTAAAGAATTCTTAACTGCTCTTTAGTAACTAAAGGATAATGTTTGCTAGTTTTATTCACAAGTTCTATGTATATTGAGTAGGATGTATGGTGTGCCCTGCCTACCTATAAGCTGTCCATAGTTCTGTCCATAAAACTTTCTCTTTGACTGATTTGTTGATCATCTTGTTGAACCAAGGAGGCCTAGTCCCGATCTAGCCCTTTGCCTAAAACTATGAAAGCTTGTTTGTCAAAGTGCCCAATGACTTAGAGACTATGTTTAGGCGTTTCGGCATAGTTTTATGAGTGGTTAGTTTGTCTTATGTGTTTTCCCCAAATTCTGATAGCCATTTCCCGAAGTTAGAGGGTCTTATACCTCTATGTATGGCTGGAATGTTTGATTTCTATGTATTAATTAGCTCATAGTTGCATTTAGCATGATTAATGGCTTGCTATAACATGTTTATGTCTGCTATCAACTAGTTACATTTGAAATCCCTGGTCTTTCACCAACTTGTTGTCCATTTAACCCATTTTGCCCAAAGATCCCTTCTACCGTGAATCAAATCGGCCCTACAGTAGCCTTACATCATCACCTCATAGCTTCCTTGACCTGTTTGACCCCATAGCCCAATTTATCTACACCTTGTTATCCAGTTTATGTATTTGATCAGTTTTATCCCTCACAAACTTAAAAAACTAAAAAAAATAAAAAACCAAAAACACACTTCATAACTAGCCTAATATCAGAACACCATAAGCAAACACATCGATATCTTTTGCATATAATAGAGAGAGCCCTCTCTGAGTCCAGGAAGGCTAGGTCCTCGGGCTCCAAAGCTTGGTTTGATGTTACATCGTCATTTGGCTAGCCAATCGGCCAAATCACGGGACCCTAACACACCCATTTAGTGAAATAATATGTGGTTGTTAATATCCATTTATGTTGTCCACTCGATGAAGGATGTATTTCACCTATAAAATCAATACCCCATTGACAAAATGGTTCATCCACATGCACTGGAATCAGGGGAAATGGTGCTGATTTATGTCTCTCAGCAAATTTCTGACATTTATCACATGCTCTTACTCTGGAAAAAACATCTCCAAAAAGCTTTGGCCAATAGAAGCCAGCTTTCATAATTTTATGAGCTGTGGCCCTCCAGCTGTAATGACCTCCACAGATCCCTTCATGAAATTTTGCTATAATACTCTCGACTTCATTCTCTGTGAGACACAGGAGTAAGACGCCTAAGGGATCTCGCCAGTATAGCCGGCCATTGGCGACTATGTACTTCTGTGATTTCAATCTCAGCGCTCTGTATTTTATTTTATCACAACTTGGAGGGCAGCTGAGTGTAAGGAGATATTCTACTATCTCTTTGTACCACTGACTGGTGAGGTACTTTATATGTGTTTCTGGAGTAGCTACTCCAATTCCCTATTGCTCTTCTTTATCCTCAGATTCCTCATCTGCTATGATGGACAAATTTATGCCCAAAGCTTGATATTTTGATTTAGATAACATTTTAGCAAGCCCATGTCCTTTGATCAACTTAGTAGGGCGGATGTCTAAGTCATATTCTTGTATTTTAGCAATCCACTTACCCCTTTTTCCTTCACTATCCCCCTGAATAAGAATATCTTTTACAGCCGCTGCAGGCACAAATGTAGTGATGTGGGACTGTAAGATATATACACGGAATGCTTTGAGGGATTTCACTAGGGCATATGCTTTATTTTCCAATATGTTGTAATTTAATTTTGCATCACGAAGCACCTGACTGAAAAAGGCAATAGGCTGCTCATATCCTTCTTCATTCTTCTGCAATAAAACTCCGGCCACAGTATGAGGTGATGCAAAGGAAAAGATCATAAAAGGTTTGTCATAATCTGGCCCAGCTAGCACAGGAGCTTCTGCAAAAGCGTTTTTTATCCTGGTAAATGCCTCTCGTGGTTCTTGTGACCACTTTACTTCATTATTCTTCTTGAGCATGTCTGTTATATGCCTAACTATCTCAGCATAGTTAGGAATAAACCTTCTTATGAAATTAATAGGCCCAAGGAATACCTGCACCTCTTTCTTATTTCTGGGGAAAGAAATACCATTTATAACCTCTACCCTCTTAGGGTCTATTTTCACCCCATCCTTAGTCACAATGTGTCCCAACAGTTTACCCTCTTCTAATGAAAATAAAGACTTTTGAGGATTAAGGGAAAGACCATACCTTCTGCATTTCTCAAAAGTTCTACGCAGATGATCAATGTGCTCAGTATCAGTTTTTGAAAATACAGTGATATCATCGGGGTAGACTACCAGAAATTTATCTTGTTCTCCAACAAAAGCAAAGTCCATGGCCCTCTGAAAAGTGGCCCCTGCATTAATCAGTCCAAAAGGCATCCTGGCATACATAAATGTACCCCATGGTGTGATGAAAGCAGTCTTCTTTTGATCTTCTGGAAGTATAGCCACCTGGTTATAACCAGAGAATCCATCCATCATTGACATCCTAGAAGCTCCAACCACCTTCTGCAGGATGTGATCCATTTTAGGCAGTGGATAATTATCCTTTAAGGATGCTCTGTTTAAATTTCTGAAATCCACACACAGCCTTATTTCCCCATTCTTCTTCCGGACAGGGACTAAGTTTGCCACCCATTCAGAGTACCTCAATGGCACAATTATTTTGGCCTTTAACAGCTTCTTAATCTCCTTCTCAATAGAGGGAAGCAATAGGGGATTTATTTGTCTGAGCTTCTACTTATGAGGTTTTGCATCTTCTTTCAGGGGAATTTTGTGCTGCATAATACTGATATCAAAAGTTTTCAAGTCCTTATAGGACCATGCAAAGACGTCTTTGTAGGTCTGAAATAACTTCTGATATAGCTTTTTGTATTCTTCTGGGACTTTCTTGGACAATTTGACAATTTTGGGGTCAGCATCAGTACCCAAATTCAGGTCTTCACCTGATTTTCTTCTAACACTTTGCTTAGCTGCAGTGGGACATCATTTTTATCAAATAATATTTCTAGAGGCACCAGCCCTCTAGGTATAATGTTTCCCTTCAACTGCAACACTTTATTTCCTACCATTTTCTCCTCCCAATTTCTTTTTGAAATGTCCTCGGTCTCTCCCTCTTCTTCATCAGCATCAATCTCCATATTGGATAATTCTCCTACTGTTTCCAGGAATCTCTTCATATGTTCTTCATCCTCAAATACCTGCCAGTGCTTGATGTTATCTGGGATTGATGGTCGGTAACGTACCTCAATTTCATATCTTAAGAGTGGGTTTTGAGGTGGGTGAAATGTACTAGCAGCTACATCAATGGAATCAGCCATCCTATTTTGTTCTTGGGGTATGAACTGGATATTGAATGCCAAGAAGAAATTTTCCACCATGTCCCAAACGTCATTCCTATAAGCCCTTAGCTTAGGATGTTTGGTCTGACATTGATTCCTGACCTGTCGAACCACCAGTTCTGAATCTCCCAGAACTTTTAAGCTTTGTATGTTCATGGTCTTGGCTGTCTGCAATCCTAACAGAAGCGCTTCATATTCAGCCACATTATTAGTGGCTTCATATTCTAGTTTGAAAGACAATGGTACCCATCTACCTGTTGGAGAAATCAATAGTACCCCAGCTCCATTACCTTCTCTTGAATTTGCTCCATCAAAATGAAGTGTCCAGATTCCTATTTCATTGCTCTCTGAGGGTCGTTCAGTATTGATCTGGAAAAAGGATGGTTCATGAGCAAAATCTTGATCTTCTTCCAGCATCAAGCATGAGAAATCTCCTTATTTACTGTAGACTGGAGAATTAACTGAGTTGTCAACCTTAGTAACCATCTTGAAAAATCTAGTTTCTTTGTATAACCTCCTCTCCTGACCACCAAAAACTAGGATAGTGGCATATGTTAAATCCAACTTAATTGATCCGCCAATTTTTGTTCCCTAGGACCTTAACAGCAACATACCAAAGCGAGCTAGGATGTCAGCCACCACTATGTCCATTACCACACTTTTTTCTGGGATTTGGGCCAAATTGACCACCAAATCCTTGATCATCCCCAAGCATTTAACTCTTTTGGAGTCAAATGAATAGAGGTCCTTATATGGATGTGTGATTTGTAATCCTAGTTGTTCCATGACTGACAGAGGCATAAGATTGTGGGAAGCTCCAGAATCTAGCATACAATTATGTAGTAGCAGGTCATGAATCACTAGAGACACGTAGAAGGGAGGAGTAGTGGGATCTAACTCCTCAACATGTGGGCCAAAAACTACCATGGGTCTTTCTTCTTGAAGGTTGATACTATCTGGGATGATTGGTGCTTCTGGAGGGAGCATGAAAGAGGTGACTTGAGATTGATATGCTGGCTGTTTCAACAGTTCAGTCAAGGGGACTGGGATTTTGACCTTTTCAAGTTCCTTTTGCAGACTAAAAGCAGGAGCAGACTTTTCTATCACAACCTCTTTTGATTCTTTATTTTTAGCTGGGGGTTTGACTTCCTTTGACACAGACTCGGTATTAGGAGGAATGACTACTTTTGGAGCGGAAGGAATTTGATCATTAGACTGCAAAGGTTTGTTTAGAGGGCCCTTACCTTTGTCTGTGACTTTCTGCATTGTAGAATCCTTCTGAGCAGGTGCTTCCTTCTGGGGTAGCTCTTCTTCTTGCTCTTGGGTATGAGTCCTCTTCCTAGAAGATCTGAGATCATATCTTCTATTGAAATGTGCTTGCATGAAATCATCAAATTGTTTACAATAATGATCAAATTCTACTTCATCTGTGTCTCTGGTCTTTTCTTCTTCTTGCAATGAGCACCAAGCTTCATCATTCCCTTGCAAAGGGCATTCTTCTCCATCACTATTTGAAAAGGCAATATTTGCATCCTCCAGTCCATAGGCAGTGTCGTTAGTAGAATCATCTACTGGACCTTCAAGGTACAATGGATGTGGCACTTGATCTTGTTGCTCCTTTGCTTCTCTTGGAAATATTTGCAAGGGTGGTTTCCTATACTGAGGATTGTAACCTCTGTTTGGAGCATTCTGGAAATTCCTGAAAGCTGAATTCTTGGCCTCTAATTCAAGCTTACCCAGCTTATTAGTAAGGTTGCTGATCTTTTTGTTCATTTCTTCGATTATGCTAGTACTGGAGTCTCTGTCTTGGCTAGAAGTAGACATCTCTTCTTTGCCCCTTCTTCTAGCATCTTGTTCAGATTTTCCTTTTGATTTACCAGTGGAGGAAAAGTTTTCTTCCAACTCTAGTGCATCTACCTGAGCATCATCCAGAGTAGCAGGTTTTCTTTCTCTGAGAGAGAAACCAAATTCAGAATCAAAGGCTGCTACAAAAACAAATTTAGCAGTAGTTTGATGGGGTTTCATATCAGCAAGGAGACTCAGATACAATTTATTAAATCTCTTGATAAATTCTGACACTCCTTCATTGTGTCTTTTCTTTAGTGTATTGAACTCAATGAGACAATTTCCATGATCTTTCTTCTCTCCCCATTTCCTGAGAAAAGTGTCTTCCATGTTATCCCAAGTGGTAATAGAATAGCCAGCCAATGTCTTAAATTATTTTCGAGCTTCACCATCTAGAGATTGCACAAACAATCTTAAGACCACATCTAAATGTTCAAAATTAAAGTTCTCTGCAAAGGAGCAGAACGTCTTAAGATTTTTTTGAGCATCAATCTCGTTTTCCCCATTGAATCTGGGCAATATCTTCAGATAATCCTGGGGCATATCATTCAACACTTGGGGTAATGCCAGGGGAGCATATTTATTCATCAAGAAGGCTGGAACATTTGCCATTGGAGGAGGTGGAGGTAGTGCAATAGTTTGATGAGTAAGAGGAGGAGGAGGAGGTGGAAGTGGAGTATGAATAATAATAGGAATATACTCAACTGCAGCTTGAGGGGTTGAGGGGAACAGAGGTCTGTTAACAGCGGATACTTCCGTTACTTCCTTGACCTCTTAAACCTCAGGAGTAGGATGAAGGCTATTTTTATTTCTGATACCCTCTCGGGGTGGACTATCTAAATAATAATAATCAATATCTCCCACGATGGATTCGAGATCTCGCACTTGAGTTTCTTGAGAAGAAGAGGATGGAAATTCTTCTATAGACACTTCAGGAATTTTGGAACGGGCTGATTTCCTTTCCCTCCAATTTCTTATATGTATAATCTTTTCAGAGTCAGGCGTTGAAGGTGTCTTTGGCTTAGACGTATCTGACCTTAGGTGTGGCTTACGAGGAGCCAAGACTACAAATAGATATATCAAATAAACAAACGTGGAGTCGCCAAGGTGAGGGATCTACAACTCTCAACTCTCCATACTCACCTACTTGAAGATTGAATTAGATTTTTTCAAGGCCCAAGGATTCAAATTTTCTTAACTTCGTTCCCCGGCAATGGCACCAGAAAGATGTTTTCGCTCCTAGAGACAACCTATAGTTGTGATAGACCAATTCCTAGGACATCTTAGCATAGCAAGGAGCGTATAATATAATGTATGGAGTTGTCAACTTCAGCTCACATGCTATCTCCTGTAAACAGGGAAAATTAATCTAAATGGGACCAGGACCTTCAGAAACTGACACAGAGGAAGGACAACTGCAGAGGAAATATGCAAAACTCCAATATAAAAGCAACAGACAATTCAGAGACAGCTTACTGCAAAGCAGGCCGATTCAGAAATACTTCACAGAAATAAGTTATCAAAAGTTGTATGTAGTGAATGAAATGTAGAGAAGATATTAGTTAACGTTGAGTTGATACCCAGATACACAATACCACCATGCATGGGCTTACCAATCTAAGAATCCATACATAACAGTAGCGTTTTAAAAGCACCCTCCCAAACAAACTAATATAGCAGAAATACGGTTAATATGAATAATGGAACAGGATATCATGCATGAGCCACATTTAAAGCCCTTGACTGATGCAAGCATGGGCATCAACTAGGATGAATCCATACCAAAAATCAATGAGCCACTCGCATTCCAAAACATGATACAGGAAACATGGATGAAATGAAATGATCTATTAAAATAACACATAAGAGAAAGTTACAGACTATGAAGTACCAAAGACCAGAATCCTCTTTAACAGATGGAACTCCTCCTCACTGAGACCCTATGGGCTCTGAGCCTTCATACAAAAGTTTTACAAAGTGTATACAAAAAGCCTTTCACTACATAATTTTCTGATAAAATCTGGAACCCTAAAATATTTGTTCTTTTTGGTTTTTATAGGAAACAAAGAGGACTCATAAAGAAAGTGGGTGATGAACATTTAAGTGTATCATTAAAATAAAATGGCGGAGATGTGCACGCCCATATTGCTGAATGGTTTTGAAGTGCTGTGTGTATTCTGAGGCTGAAGTTATGAAATAAATGCACTTGATGAAGATCTCTTCAGGAACACGGTAAAGGAGTAAAATAATATAAACATTTTGTCCTTTCCTGAAAGGATATGGTGCTGAAAAGAAAGCCTTGAGATATTTTTTCTTGTGCCTTGTACCCTTTTCCTTCCCAATTCTAAATTAAGCTTTAAAATATTCAACGTCGAACGCTGAATTCCTCAATCATTCATTGATCTTCCTCTGCTACTCCATTAATGTTTTCATCTGTGAAATCGGTGCCTTGAATGCCCCTGGAAAGCTTGCCAAAGTATAACCTTGTTTCTTTAATGGATGTCGTGTCATAGCAGCTACCCAAGACTTTCTTCATAAATTTTGCCTCTAAAAACTGGTCCTTTGACGCGTTCTCGGCTTTAGTAATGGATGCTGCAAATTATGATAATTCTTTATCGCTGTAAACGTGCAAAACACACAAAGTTGTGAAGAAAACAAATGCATGGGGGACGGAAATGCAATGGAGGCGACTGTGTAGTGAAGCAGCATGATTAAATGGAGGAAGCATGTAGGGTGGTGACAAAGAAAATGTAGTGGAAATAATGGTAGGCGAATTAGTGAAAGTTTTAAACGAAAAACAATGAAATTTGACTTGTGACTGACATATGTAATGGGCGGAGGAGAAATACGACGCACACGTGGGATAATGACGTGGTGGTACAAGGTCAATGGCGGGCATGTGACTAAATCTGGACCGTCCGATCTCAGGGGAGATCGACGGTTGAAAGAGCATCGGAGGCGATGGACAGTGGGCCAGGGGTGCATTTTCCGTGGGTTAAAACTCGTGCAGCTTCGATGCACGACGACCGTTCGATGAAGGTCTCCAGATCCGACGACTGACAGTGATATCGCTGCGCATCTTTTTCCGAACAATAGCGTGCGATGAACGGCGGTTTTGGACCCGTACGCTGGGACGCATGGCAGACAGTGTATGGAATCGCTAGACGAAGGAGAATTACCGCCTACCACCGAAAGGCGGTGCGAAACATACCACCCAGTTTTGGAGTAGTGCGTTGCGGCGGCCACTAGAGCGGGTGAGCTTATAGTCGTTAATCTGCAGGCTAATCAGACGGTGGACAGATTATCAGAGTTGTGAACGGAGTGGGGTCCAGGCGCAATGAAGCACTGCGAATGCCGTCTGATCTGTATACATCGACGGTTATAGCCACGCCCAACATGTATCTATGGTAAGCGCTTATAGGGCCAGCGCCCGGTTCTGGCTTTCGGTCACGTGGAGGAAAAGGAGCAAAGGGGCTAGGCCGAAGGGGCTAAGGTTTGATGTATTTTCAAAGGTGGGTTTCTCGGCCCTTTTATGCAATTCTAAGGCTTGGAGAAGGCGACGATAGGCAGATAATGGATTTTCCAGGCTATCAAAAGAATTTTGAAGGGTTAAAATGGAATGGCCTGCCAAAAATTCAATAGGGGTTTTACATTATCAACACATACAATACCAAGACACAATTAATAGAGTTATCCATTTATCTTTATCATTAACCAATATCATAAATTACCTGTGAGAGAGCCCTCTTAGACTGAAGAGGCTAAGCTTCAGTCAAAAGCTAGTTTGAAACAGTTACATTGAGTTGTCTAATAAGCAGCCAATCAAGTACAATTTTGGTGATAACAGGTGGTACTATTACCTCTATTTTAGAGGCTCACTTTCTTTTCCCTCTACAATATAATAACCTCAACACACCAACAAACGAACACTCACCAGGCACACTCACTTGATTTTCAAAGGTACATATGTGATCCTCTCTCTTGCTGACAGTTAGAGCCAAGGAAACCCTTTAAGAAAATGATAATCGGGTCATATTCTAGATGGGGATCCTATCCCAAATGATGTGAGGTCTAATTGGGACCACATATCAAGGAAATCCCTTTGAATGTTGGCACGCCCAACACTGTCAACATGAATTTTAGATTTAATGAGTTTGTGCACTTACTATATATAAGGATTTTGACATTTAAAGTAGGGGAATCAATTATTGAATTAGATCTTAATCATATCGTCCAGCTCCGCTTTTTTTAATGCCTATATGTTTCGCGGTGAACCCTGTAATATAGCGCATTGGTTCTCCCTATGTAATACAACACACTGACATATTAGAGCACTATTTATTCTTTTTATATTTTTAATCATTTCTCTTGGTGTAATATAGCGCACCGATGAGCCTCTTTCAAATAGCATCATTAAATCATTTCGGTGTGTTATCCTTACAAATTGCACCGTAATAATTTAAAATTATTTTTCAAACTTAATTTTCCATGATGGTGCACCTGAAAAATTAAACCCTTGGTGCATTTCATGTTATATATGCATTTATTTAGATAAAAACACCGGTTACCAAAGAATTTATGACTAAAAATTATTTGATTTATTTGTAAAATATAGTTAATAAATTTTCATTTTAATTATACATATTGTATATTGATAAAAAAATGTCTCAAAAGGTCTCAAGTAACAAAAATATTGATCGAAATTCATATTAATTATAATTAATAATCAACTGAGTCCAAATCTATGAAGTTTTGATGATTCGGTAGGGTTTCTGGTCAATTTCATAATCACACCAGGCGGGCTAGCAGCGCCTAGCCATTTCACATCCTAAAGTCCTCTGACATTCATTGTCTGATTCAAATCTACACACGCATGAGGCCTCAGTAGTGGCCCCTCACTCGGGCAGGGGGGTCAGCCCTCTTACAAATATACAGCAATTCAAACGTCGTTTGTCCATGGTAGCTCTCCAGGGGCCATAGGCCTTTCTTCTTCCTATATGGCTATGAAAACTATGATTATGGGGGCTCAATGGAAAGCCCAGGTCAAGAGACGATGCCTCATAAAGTCTTAAAGTAACCTGAAGTTACTCATCCCAAATAATTGGCTCGAAAAACAAAGACATTATATGAAGGATCATACCATGATCTGCATGTTCCTCGGTATCTGGCCCAGGGAGCAAGACATTCTCCCATGGATCTAGAATAAATGAGCATTGAGAGGCTAGATTGAACTCAAACTGTGAGCAAAGGATTTTTTCATAATGATATTTGAAGATCTGGAAGATCGCAAGAGGATCTTTGAGAAAATACCATACTTCATGAGCAGTATTGGCCTCTTCCTCTGGTACTGGGAGGAATGTTACAACCCCAACAAGGAATAATTTCAGGCAGCATTAGTGTGGGCCAGGTTGTACTCCCTCCCAGATTATTTTTAGGAACAAGACATATTGGAAGGAATAGAAAATGATATTTGGCAATTTGTGAAATATCAGAGATAACCAAGCGGCGAAGACATGCAACATATGCTCACATTTACGTCCATGTGAATATCTCTTAGCCTTTACCAGAATCCATATATCTGGTTTACCATGACTCCATCTGGACTCAACCTCTAGACTATGATCACGTTCCCTTTAAATGTCATCGCTACCATGAATATGGCCATTTTTTCTGGGATTTCCTACTCACGCTTATGGAGGAAGCTCAAAAAGTAGCCTAACGAAGAGAGGAGGAGCGATTTTAGAAGGTTGGAGGTCACCATAATTGCCCAGCTAGAGCTATCGTTGGATTTTCCAAAGTTCACCCCCAACCACCATTGTCATCGTAGCCCTAGGCTTCATCAGCGTCTTAACCCGTAAAAAAATTAAGGCCTCCTAGTGGTGTAAACCATTTTGTTCTACTAGAAGTCATAGATCCTTTAGAGTATCACCCAATTGAGATTCCAGCCCCATCCCCATAACCACTTAAAGATATAGAAGTGGAAAAAGTTTCCCCAGGACAAGAGGAAAAACTGATCACCAAGAGGAAAGCGCCAGAAACAACAGAGAATGATTGAATATTGAAGGAAATGTTAGCCCAAAAAGGAAAATTCCTAGAATAGGAGGAGAATCACAATCGTCTTGGGATAGAAGAGAAGAAAATGTTAGATATCTTCAAAATATGGATAATATCATACATCAAAGACATCCCAACCAATAAAATGACCCACTTAGGCAATATTTGCAACCAATGGAGTGTAAGATATGGAAAGCAAGAAGTGGAATTGAAACCCCCTGGGAGAGAAACAGCCCCCCTGGCCATCACATGCCTAGATCTGGGGGCCTCCAAGAAAGGAAAGAAAGTGTGAAATACGACTAAGGAAGTGATTATAGAAGCAGGGGAACTTTTTTTGAACTTAGGTCAAATGGGACAATTGATGGATTACTTTCCCAAATTTTTCCCTCATTCTCAATGAAGATAATCTCATGGAACATTCGGGGCTTAAATAATAAAGGTAACCTTTGAACCCTTAACTTGAAGTATAAGCCAGATATCATCATGATCTAGGAAACTAAGATGATGGAAGAAAACATCAAAGAAGCCAGACAATTCTGTTGGAGGCAGAGTGAAGCTATGACAATCAAAGTTGTTGTAGTGGTGGGAGGAATTATGATCCTGTGGAACCCTAGTTCCATCATTTTAAAATACTAGATAGTGACTCACCACACTCCATCTAGTAGCTTGTAGTTTCATACCGGTGGTCCAACTTGATAGTTTTCTATCGACCAACAATCCCTAAGGAGAAGGAGACCTTCTTGCGAAGCCTTGAAACTTTGAGCGAGAACATGACAGAACTAGATTGGTTCATAGGAGGTAATTTCAATATCTTTCAGAATATGGAGGGGAATAGAGTTGGAATAAAGTACCTTGATTTTTCCTCTGAAGCCTTCAGTGCTCTAATAGAGGACCTTCTATTGGCATACATTAGAACACAAATCGGGCTCCTCAATTGGAATAATAGGTCAGGTGGACATCATTAGATCACTTGTCAACTAGACCATTTCTTGTTATCTGAATATTTAATCCTAAGATACCTAACACTAAAGGCTTCCATTCTCCCACCTACAGGATCTAACCACTAGCCCATAAGCCTTTCCTTCTCTTTCCCGTTGTTTCCTAAGAACAAGCCTTTCAGATTTGAAATATTTTAGCTGAGGCATTCGAGTTTCATGGAAAATATAGAAGCTTGGTGGAAGGAAATTGAGGTGGCCACCAACACCCATATGTAATTATCCCACAGAAAAATAAAGTTCCTGAAGTAGAAAATTAAAGAGTGGAACCGTGAAGATTTTGGGAACATCTCCCTGAAAAATAAGAAGATTGAATAAAGAATTGAAGTTGTTCAAAGGCAGATGGTACATAAAGTTCACTCGGAGGATCTTATTTCTGAGGAAGGATGCCTAATCTCAGCACTTAAGGAATGAAGAATTCAGGAAGAGACCCTTTGGTGGAAAAAATCTAGGATCCGGGGGATAAGGGAAGGGGAATGGAACTCAAAATTCCTTTACCGCTCTATGATAAACCACAGACAGTGTTGTAGTGGATTTGATGCATGGTGTACGAAATCGCACCAGTTTAAGGGGTGTGGTTTACCCCTATAAACTATTGGTAACAGGCAGAAAGTGGTGGAGCTCAAAACATACAATCTAGAGAAAAAATTATGCAAATGTATGCTCAAATTAAACTAAAAAAATAAAACAAAAATATACAGAAGCTATTGAAGAGAGTCAAAATGATAATAATGCAAACGATGGCTCTAGGCCTCTTCTTATTAAACGTTTGATATGGAGAAGAAATTTTACCCACTTTCCAAAGGGCCCCTAGACAATGGTTCTAGGTCCTGATGCAAGGATGTTGTTTTTCCAAGCTCTGCCTATGATGCAGTCTCCCTCTCTCTCTGTTGTGATGGACTAGGATTGTTGGGTGGCCAAAAATCGAGTCCCCTCTATCTCCAGCTCTAGGTCACACACTGCTGGTATTGCTTGGGCAATTATGGCCAACATAACAATGTGATCACCCATTCTTCATCTCCTGGTGACTTTATATAGGGGATTTCAAACCCACCTTCCCTCCCTTGGTACATGGTAGATGGTGACCCAAGGGAGAGGTATGATTCCATTGTGTTCTCCAAATATTCCTTTGTGTGCTCACATAATGTCTAAGGAGGCATTGGTGGTTGTCCTTAGGCGGCTTCATGCAAGGAGTAACTGTCCTTTGCTTTGTGTGGTCCCGGAAAGTGGCATTTTTCTACTTTCAGGAATGCGCCCTTATCGGGCCAAAAGGCACGCCAAAGGAGCTCTTCTCAAAGGATAAAGCACGCAATTAGCATTTTAAGACTAGTTCAAATTTGATTTTCTCAAAACCTTAGAGATTTTAAATACTTTCTTGATTCCATAATGTCTTCCTGCCCTGTAAATCCTTTGGCTTTACATTAATTAATGTCATATGCTGTTGTACGATTTTCCAGTGTTGACAATTTCCCCCTAATGTGTGAGGTCTAGGAAGGACTGTATAGCTAAAATACATTATAGTTTCTTTTCTGTATCGTGTGCAAAGAGAGAGAGAGAGACCTGTGTGAATCTCGGAATTGACAACACCCTGCATCGTTTCTTAGATGACCATGGCCCAAGGGACCCCTGCAAGCAAATAATTTACAACATGTATAAAAAATTTCAATGAGGCGGGCATGTCCCATGCTCGTGATTCTATAGCTAGTTAAAAAAAATTGACAGATACATGTGTTGTCTGTGTCACTACTATGGTAGTGATGCTGGCGGTTGTTGACGACAACTGCTGACACCCTCTAGGGCATTTTTTCTTTGACGATAGGTGGAACGTGGTACCTGCATGCATAAACTTGGTATGGCATATAGCTGCGCCATGTACGCATAGGTGTTGGGACCTTCTCGTGTAAGCATTGTTTGAGAGAGACGCTTATGGAGGCACTGGTCTTCGATGGATCTTGATCAAAGTGCAATGGTTGTAAGGTACGATACCATCTTGACATGAAAGATTTTGTCATAGTCGAATGTCAGGAGGATCGATGACATCTATGGAAAATGATGTCTCCCACAGTTCCACTCGAGGATACCCCTTTGCATGAGGAGGGATTATCCAAAGTACCACTTCCTTTTTGGAAAAGAGGTGTCGAGGTCGAAAAAAAGGAAGCCTTAAGCGAACCATGGTTCGCCGACCTGAGGGGTCGGGGACCTAGATATGATGGGTTTAACATAGGAATGTTGGTGAGAGGTGACTGAAAATTGATGATGGGGATTCAGTGGCCCGAGGTCGGAGTATACTTTAGTAGCTTGGCAGCAGTCATAGATATTTCTGAAGGGAAAATCCCTGGAGTCAGTAAGACGTCAAGGGCAGGTGTAAACCTGGCTATGAGTGTCATGATGGTGTGTGCGTATGGGTGAAATTATCCGACCAAGGGGAATGAGGGACTGCTACCATGGGAGAAAAGGTGAAATATGAGGGTGAAGGGGTGAAGTGCACTGTTTGCGGTCCTTGTACACTTACCAAAAGAATAAAATAATGAGGTTTGATTTGTACAAAACACAGAGATGGGTACCCCAAAACATGAAAGTGTTTTCTCACTGGAGGCGTGAGGATGGTGTTTTGCTGGGGGTGGGAGTCCCATTGGTTGGTCTCATGTGTGGGGTTGATGAAGCAGATGAAGAAATGTCACAGATGGAATTATGCTGGTGGGGTTATGATGGGCCAAATGCGATGCGCAGAGGTGCACTTTCGATCTTCTTGTACAACCTGGTCGTCCGGGAAGGGGGTTTCAGTTTGAATGGTAAACTTGACCTTATGCATGATGAAATGGATGGGCACAAGATGCTTCCCAGACTGAAGAGGTATGGCCATGGCGTCACCTTTTCTGTGATATATGGTCTACTTTGGGTGACGAGCACCATGGATGGGAGGCTCTACCGACCAACACGGGTTTCTTTCATGTGTCAGGTGAGGTGATGATAAACGTAGTCGGATATGAGGACCCTATGGTTTATTTATGATGGAGAAATGATATGCAAAGCTTTCTAGGACTCTATCATGCTGGGGGTAGAATGATACCTGCTCCGGAACCTTCAGTAGATGGTGTTGTGAATGGTTTACGAGTTCTTCCCGCAAAAACAACTACCTCAAGTGAAAGCATATTCTTTTCTTCAAATATTATTGAAAGGTGTGAGCTTTAGAAAATAAGATGAGAGAGGGCATACCTACCGGTGCTGAAAATTTATTTTTTCTGTAAAGCGAATGTGTGGTACTACTTTCGTTCGTCATGGCATACTGATGATGGTGCAACTTACATTTTGCAATATGGACCTTCTGATCTCCTATTATGGGCCTCCAAAGTTATTGAAAAGGGCGATAAATAGGGGATTATGGCCTTAATCCTATTCTTTTGTACTTGCTAAGTTTTGGGAGATCAAAGGTGCTTGCAGAGCCTTTCTTGTCATTGCGGTCAGCCTGTGTACTAGGGACTAGCGATATTATGCTGAGGTAACTTTCATGACGTCCTGCATTTTAGTTTTTTCAATTTGATGGTGTCGGGGGCCATACAAATTGGGTTTGTATGACCTCTGAGTGACTTTTGTCCTAGATTGCGCAGGTGATCTAGGAAAAAGAGCACCTTCTTTGCACGCAATTATGAGGGACAGGTGTGTGATGGCACGTGGTTCCCTTCTTTTTGTGCACAAAGGCATGCATGTGAAGAATACAGCCGCGCGAGGGCATGCCTGTCTGAGGGATAGGCGCGCAAATTCCAAGGTGACAATTTTTTATTTTTTTTTGTCTATTTTTGATGTTTTTCTCTGTACTGATGGGTGCTTGTGTTGATGACAGGTTGGTGTGGACAGAGCAGGACTGGCCTGAGATCTGGACTGCTCTAGCTGCTGATGTTGGGGCACGTCGTCAGTTGGCCATGTGGGGCCTTCTAAAATTTTCTAAAAATCAGTTCCTGCAGTCACAGGACCGCTTACTACGCTACATTATATAGCACTGGCATAGGAGACGCAACATGTTTGTGTTGCGGGGGACGAACTTGGTGATCTGTCTCGAGATGGATATCTACTTCATGACCAAGTTACTACCTTAGGGCGAGGCTTTGAGATACCCACTCTCCTCTGGGAGAGTGAACCTGGATAGATTCCGGAGGTGCCATTGGAGAGGGGCGGCTCTCACCGAGGGATGCATCAGTATTGCATCAGTGATAGATGTGGCATAGCGGTGTGCTCTGACAGTGATCATACAACTAGCAGGGTCGTTTGCTCCACATCGGGCGTCTGGCCCGCACATTGGAGTTTTACACCAGTTGAGATCCGGGCATTTCTTTGACTTTTCCCTATTCTGTTTTGATGGTATGGTGTCGCAATTGAACAAGGTCCAATGTGGATCGAATTATTTTGTGTATGCCAGTATCTTATGTAGCATCATGTATGAGCGGGTGGTGCTGCTAAGGCTGATGGTGGTGGTGCCCATTGGGGGGCCACGGGAGCCACGGATGAGGATGTGGGCTCCGATGAGGAGGTGGCATGGTGGGGCATTATTGGAATGCCACAAGAAAGGCCTAGTTTGAGGCCAACCCACATATGTTCTTGACATACCCGTATGTGGTGATGGACTTCTAGGGTGACCCAGACATGGGTCTCCCTTTTGGTTATGTTTAGGGACCTGCAAGTATGACCAGTGGGGGTGGTGCCCATTAGGGCGCCATGGAAGCCATGGATGAGGAGGTCAGCTCCGGTGATGCCACAGGGTGGTGGTGGCATAGTGGGGCATTATTGGAACACCACGACAGAGGCCTGGTTTGAGGCCAACCCACAGATGTTCTTGCCATACCCGTATGCGGGGATGGACTTCCAGGGTGACCCAAACATGGGTCTCTCTTTTGGTTATGTTTGGGGACTTGCATGTATGTGTTATATTTTTTCTACATATGCTTGAGTATTTATGTACTTATGTGTTTTTCTATCGACACTGACATTATTTTGGTTACTCGTGCAGATGTTGGTGAGGTAGGTCACCCCGTGGCCCAACTGGTGGGTCATGATCCTCCACTACGACCTCGAGGTGGTCAGGGAGGAGGTGATGCAGGTGGACTAGGCGATGGTGCCGGTGGACCTTGTGGTGATGGTGTTGGCCCCTCTAGTGAGGGTAGCAACTCGACTGCTGCAAAGGCTACGATCGAGCGAGCTTGTGTTGATGCGGCTGAGGCGCGCAATGCAGTACTGACAGCTCAAGTGGCTACTCTTGAGGACTTCCGGGGTCGAGTGGACCGCTTGACCCAGGGTATTCTTGCTTAATTTTTCATGGATGACTTCGAGGAGGTCTAGATAGAGACAGTGATGGCTCGCGAGAGGGATTATCGGCCCACTCTACATTAGGTGGCGATCGCAATGGCGACAGCAGCTCCAGTGGTGGTACCAGGAGCAGTGGTGGTACCAGGAGCAGTGGTGGTTCCAGGTGCCCCCCTTGAGGGAGCAACCCCCTAGAAAAAAATTTTACACAGGGAAAGCACCCATTATGAGGATTCTTCCCTTATTTTTGAGGAATTTTGTGTCTTTGGGTTGGCCAGTGGGCCAACGACACTATTTTTGTACTCAGATACACATATTTTTTGATATATATATGAGAGATATTTTATGCGGCTCTACATGATGTATCACCTATTTCGATTTATGTGTCGTGATGGATACTTCTATTTTTGGTTTTATGTATGATGGTTTATTCAAGATGCATTCTAGTTTAGGATATTGTTAGCTATGCGATCAGCTGTTTGGTTTTGATTCCTTAGTACATGTGAAAATGTAATGTAATCAAATTGTCTCCTTAATCTTTTGGCACGCAAATATTTTCTAAATAGGTATGTTTCTCTTGTCTCAAATGTTTGGTTTAGTTGTGATACTGCTAACTAGGAATCGAGGTAGATATGGATACAGCAAATGCCCCGATGGAGTGCGTCGCACATAAGTCCGATGGCGGCATCATATTATGCTTGATTGTTTGTTTCTAAGCCAATACACACACCATTCGCACATAGTGGTGATTAGTCAGGGCGGTAAATGACCCAGGCAGCTGCAGCTAAATTTTGAGACCATCTTGATGCTCCATCAAGAAATCCGAAATAGGGTTCACTTTGGTGATCCATGGTGATACTTTGAGCACTTTTAAATAAGTCTTTGGGTCCAAAAAAAAAAATTGAGTGGGTGGGTTTTTGTGTACTCTAACTCTAGGGGAAGGGTTTTTGGGGCCCTTATGGGTAGAATTTCTTGAGGTAAAGGCCATTGATAGGGTTAGTGAGGCAATTCCCCTCCGGTTCCGTCAAGATGTATGCCCCCTGTTGGAGGCAATGTTTGATGATGTAGGGTCTTTTCAACAAGGTTTCGAACTTTCCTAGCCCTAAGGCCTCTTTTGTGACATTGTAGTGGAGGACTAATTCTCCCTCGATGAATGAGCGAGGGGTGACGTGGTGGTCGAATGATGCTTTAACCCTTTTCTTGTGGGCCTTGTTATGCTACAATGACTGTCGTCGATTTTTGTCGACAAGCTCTAGTTGTACTAGGCGTTGCTCTAGAGGTTGGGTTTCATGGAGGAGTTCGATGGCGGCATGCAAATTTGGGATCTCACGTTCTATGGGAATCACAACCTCGACCCCGTATACCAAGTGGAAGGGGGTGAAACCAGTGGACTTCTTTATCGTCGTGCGGTATTCCCACAGGGCGGAAAAGAGCATATGGTGCAGTTGGCTTTATGGTTATTCGCCATGCGTTGTAACATAGTTTTCAGTACTTTTTTCATGGCTTCTACATGTACGTTGGACTGGGGGTAGTATGGTGAAGCGAATTCTTGGGCGAATCTGAGGTGGTGAGATATTTCCTCGAAATTTTCATTCTCAAAGTGTTTCCCATGGTCGGAGACTAACTCTTTGGGTACCCAAAATCAGGCGATCACATGGTTAAATAGGAATCGGGTAGTGGTTTCTACTATTTTTTTGTATGTGGGCATGGCCTCAGCCCACTTGGTGAAATAGTTGACAGCCAAAATGATATATTTATGGTTGCCCGATGAGGCAGGGTTAAAATTCATGAATTCAATCTCCCATTTACAAAAGGGGTCGGCTACTATGACGGGGTGCAGAGGAGTGGGAGGTGCTCTTGCCTTATGAGCGAAGCGTTGGCATCGTTCACATATTTTGACTATTTTGATGCATCATGAAATAGGGAGGACCAGAAATATCTTGCCCGTAGGACTTTCTGGGCGATAGCCATTCCAGATAGATGGTCGCCACAAGCGCCTCCATGGAAATCATTAAGGGCTTGTTCCGCTTGGTCATGAGTAAGGCATCGATGTAAAATGGTGTTGATGCCTCGCCAGTATAAGACATCTCCTAGAAGGAGATATCAAGGGGCTTGTTGGCGTATACACCGACGATTGTCTCATGTGAGATGAGGTCTGAAATTTTGGGTTCGCAAGGATAGGAGAATGTCTTCGTACCAAGGGTCGTCAGTTGCTATGAAGAAGAGATGTTCATCTGGTAGCGAATCGTCTACTGGTGATCCCTTGGAGTTTCCTGGGAGGTCCGCTATGAAGCCTAATAAGGCAAGTGCCTTTTTTCTCTTGGGGGAGCGAAAATGTAATTCGTATTCTTAGAGAATGACTATCCAGCAGGCGTACTTGTGGTTCATTAAGTGGCGCATGAGCAGGTATTTTGATGGGGTTAATATCTGCGACAACCGTAGTGGTTTTTAAGATGATGTAGTGGCGAATTTTTTGGACTGCATAGATTAATGCTAGGGCAATCTTTTCTTTGGTTTCATATCTCAATGCTGGTCCTGACAAGGTTTTGCCGACGTAACATATTACGTGTTCCTTTCTATCCAGGCCTTCCTGAATCAATACTCCGGCCAATGTGGACTCAAAAGCTAATAGATATAGGATATAGTCCTTGTAGTATGGGGGACTAATGAGTGGCGTTGAGGACAATGTCTCCTTCAGCATGTCAAATGATTTTTGGGCATCATCATCCCATTTAAAGGGAATGTACTGGAGAAGGAGGCGCAAGAACCCTTGAGCATAGGTGGCATAGTCTGGGATGAAGCGCCTCAGAAAACTGGCCTTTCCCTACAGGCTTTGAAGTTGCCTAAGGGTTCGAGGTGAAGGTAAGTCTTTGATGGCTTGGACCTTGAGAGGGTCCACGCAAATGCCTTTCTGGGACACAATAAAACCTAAGATCCATCTTGCACTAACACAAAAGACACACTTGAGGGGGTTCAAGCATAGGTTGTATTGACGGCACCTTTGGAATACCAATCGCAGATCCTCAAGATGGTATGAGCACTTTTTATAGTGGATTGTCAAGTCATCTAAGTAGGCAAGGATAAGGTGTGCCAAGTCATGAAATATATAATTCATGGCCCTTTGGAAGGTGGCCCCAACATTTTTTAGGCCAAATGGAATCACCTTGTATGCGAATGTGCCTCAAAGGGTGGTGAACGTGGTTTTGTACCGATCTGTATGGTAGATCTGGATTTGATTGTATCCGGAGAATCCATCTATAAAGGATAGAGCCTCGTGTCTTGCACATGCATCGATGACCTAGTCGATGAATGGAGTGGGATAATTGTCTTTAGGACAAGCTTTGTTAAAATCTCGAAAATCGGTGCAAACGCGTATCGTGCCCTGTTTTTTCATGACGGGAACAAGTTTGGAAATCCAGGATGTATAGGCGATGGGGTAGATAAACTCGGCTTTGTGAAGCTTGTCGATTTCTCGCTTGGTTGCTTTTGCCTTAGATGGGTGCAATTGACATTGTTTCTGGTGTACTAGAGGTACATCAGGCCAAGTGTCAATATGGTGCTCTACGATAGTAGGACTAATCCTAGGCATTTATGAGTAGTCCCATGCGAAGATATCTCTATACTCTTGTAACATTTTAGTGTAAGATTTTATTTCTTCTGGAGAACAGGCTACGCCCAATGAGATTTCTTCGACCTTCGTCGGATTTTGGGATATATTCACCTTGATGGTAGGCAAAATATTTGACATATTTCCTTCCTCGAATGCATCAGGCACTGGGATGGGGTTTTTGAACCAGTCGACCTTTCCTAATGGTAGGAAGTCTTTTGATTCGATCGCATAGATCTCTAGTTCAGTTTTCTTGTTAGGACTGAACATTTTCTTGGGGAGAAAAAGAAAATGGTGATGCATTGCATCCCATGGGTAATCTGGCTCCATCATGGCCTCTAGGATATCCTCATCTGAATGAAACAAGGACCTGAAGGGGGATTGTTCCTGCGTAGGTTTATACTGAATGGGGGTAACCCACGGTGGAGCTAGTTGAGAGACACGAAAAAGATTCCATCGTGGATGTGGTGGAACCAGACGCGGTTGAAAGAGTGTAGATATATTGGGTCTTCACTGTCATAGGGACAACTACTCTTGTAGCTGCAGCTGACTTGAAACCTATGACAAATGAGCAGACATCTCAACTCATGGCTCTAATACATGATGACATGAATCGTATATGGTGTGTCGTATCTTCAGCACTTGGTGGGGGATGAATCTCCCTAATTGGTCGTCTTCTAGATGGCCACAACAGGATGGATCTATCTGTCACATCCTCTTGAGATGTTGTATTGTTCATGGATTCCGAATCTATGTCATCTTTGTGGGAGAGGCATACTATGGTTGATCGCATAAAGGCTAAATCCGTGTGAAATCGTGGTATATAGTGACAACAACATACGGGGTGGTTGTCACCACATATCTGGCATTAATATGAGATGTTTATTTCGCTACGATATAATATATGGACTAGGTACCATCATTGGAACATTTCCAATGCTGGGTATTCAATGATGAAATGATCAAGTTCATCGCAGAGTATGCACCTTTCGATCGAGGGGGGTCTAGGGGGGAGCCTTTCAGGTGATTTTCGCTCTTCCTGTAGGTATAGGATGATACGAGGCTCATCGTTGATAGACTGGATGGAGGGATCCTCTTGATAGGATCGCTCGATCGCATGTAAGGTGTCCCTATATCACGGTATCTTTGGAAAATGGTGGGTATAGTGCCCACAGTCACCACAGAGAACGCATGCATGATTAGTACGCAACGCTTTGCCTTTACCTTTGGTGGTAGGTTCCTTTTTACGGGAATGCGGCATCACGATGTCTGTTTCAGAGCTGAGAAGTGGTTTTAATTCGTCCAGATCCAGACATATATGGGTAGGATGGCCTATACCATCGCATAAGGCGAAGACTAGTGATTCCCTTTGAATGGTTGGGGTCACCATCTTCTTTCCTGTATTTGTGGTTTTCTTGGCCGTGATCAGCGGTTTCACAATGGGAACTTCCTTTGTGGGGGTGGTCTTGACCGTTTCTTGGGTAGGTGGGGGTTCCTCGAGACTGAGGGGCTTTAACCCTATGGCAGTAACGTTGGTGGCTCTTGTTCTGAAAGGAGGAATGAGGTACCAAACTAGGAATGCCAACAATATGTTGGGTAATACCAGTGTTTCCAAAACTTTCTGGGAGACGAAGCCATCTGGGGGGTAGAGGAAAGGGGTTTGGGAGGCGACGTAAGCTATAGAGGCTGCCATGGCTGATGCCTCAATGTTGTTATTGCTTGATTCCATGTCCTGACTAACCTCGGTGCTTGATGTGGACATCATGCACACCGGGGAAACTATGGTTTCACGCGATGCCTCAGGGATATTGGGAGGATCTCTTAGGAATGACCCTAGAATGAACGACAGTTTGAACTGGCCAAGGCCATATTCTTGGTACCATGAAATATCATCCACGTCCGTTTCTACATAGGGTATAATTACATCTATGTTGGTTAGAGGGCACTTCTTATTGTGTGTCAGCTGGTCTACAGTAATGATGCGATCCTCGTGGGGGACATCATAATGCAGAAGATGGAGGAGGCTATGGCAGACATGGCATACATATAACTCCACCCAAGGAGTATATTGTAATCCAAGTGAGCGTCTAAGACTTCAATGTGTCTATGTGGACCGTCTTCCCAGCTAAGTAGACTAAGACATTTTGGTAGAGGCCGACGGGGGTCGAGGGACGGCCATCATATGCTCGAAGCGTTATGACTGAGGATTTTAGTTCGAGAGAACCCAACTTCTACCAAATTTTTTTTGACATGATGCATGTCGATGCACCCTCATCTATGACACATCAATGAATAGTGATATTCTGGACCGACATTGGTATCTGGAAGGAGACCATAGAAGGAAGCCTAGGGGTGGCTTTGTCTAAGTCAAAAACCATTAGGCGTGTATCAGTAGGATCGATAGCGCCTAACGCAGAAAGTAGGGCTTTCCGTTGCTTTGGGCATGACTACAGTACTTCCAGTGCAGACATAGCAGCGGGTGATTGAGATAAATCATCCACGATGCTATAATTATGGGCCGCTTTGGAGTAGTTACTTTCTCGCCTATTAGGTCCCTTTGCCATCTTTGGCAGTGGTTTTATAGGCATATTTGAAATGGTCAAAGTTGCATTCAGTGTACTAGTACTATCCCCTGACATTGTGGTGTCTGGTGGGGTGTCGTAGCTGCGGTTCCGTGTTTAGAAAAACATCTCTTCCCCAGTCATGTAGATTTCATGGCTGTTTTTTCAGAATCGTTTGGGTTTTGTTGGTGTGTGCTTACCGTCGCTTGGTTTGGGAATCTTTCTTGCATCACGGCGAGTTATTAGGAAAATCCTCCTTGTCCTCAGTTACTCTGAAGCTTTTTTAGCTCAGGGAGATCACGACAGTGGTGAGTATAGTGCCTGTACTCCCAACATATTGAACAAGAATGGTTTGTTCACAGAGGTGGCCTTTTGCCTTACCGTTGGGCATTTCTTGGCTCCTGGTTCTGATTTCTGTTGGAGTTACTTCCAGCCTGGGTTTGCGGTGGGCACTTTTGGTTGCTGCCTCCTGTCCAGGGTTCCCTTTTGGATTTTTTTTTTTTTAATTTTTCTTAACCACATTAGGAGGGTAGTTCTCCTAGTTATACTGGTGTGGTTGATTTTGGGACAGCTGCACAAATTTCACCTGTGCATTGGTTTGCATAGGTGGGTCGTGTGCTGGGGATTGAGCATAATGTTGTCCCTTGTTTACACCTGGCCATTGGAGGGGAGCTCTTCCGTCAATGTTTCTTTCTGCGTACTGGGTACCCTCAGCCAGAGGATAGGGTCCTCCTTAGTGATACGCTTGCGCTCTATTAGTCAAATTTTGTTGAGGCATATGATGACTTTGAAATCCGGGTTGAGACATGTTTTGGGTAGAACTATGTGCGTAACCAAGATTTTGACTACTGCTACCTAGGTAACCTTGGGTCATCGACCCTATTAATCCGTCTGTAGAGTTCGATGCGCCCGGAAATTCTTGATAATTTTGCAGGCGCGGGGAGTTAGGCAGGATGTTGTAAACATATCCTGGCTGCGTATAGATCAGTTCGAGCTTCTGGGCTTTACTGATTGCATCCTCTTCAGATGTGGGGTTTTTCTGCGCCACATCCTTTGAAATCTCTGCCGTCAGAGTTTTCAAGAATAAATCTAAGAGGACCCGATCGTCGATTTTAGCTTTACATAAATTGTGACGCCACCTCCATTCATGGAGATGGTCTGAGATATGGATGGCGTGGGTTTTTTTAAAATGAGTCAGTAACTCCATTCCCGAATCATGGTGAATAGGTAACTAAAAATATGTGAGTAACGCGATAGCGAGGGCGCTAAAGGTTCCATGTGAAGCAGGAGGTTGTTCCATGTACCACTTCGCGGCTACTCCCGTAAGAGTGCGTTGAAATAGCCTCAACCGAATAGTGACGTCGATGATACTATTCGATCAGCACCACAGGTGAAAGGTCATTACATGACTACCTTGGTCTTTCACTTTCTTACCTTTGAATTTTTGTATATCCAAAGGGAGCTTTGTGGGCATGGGAGGCCATGATAGATCGTGTGCGATGGGTTCATTTGTTAGCTTGGTTAAATCGGCTAGATTTAACGAAGCTAAGAAATGTGACTGTGAGGCTGACGCCATTACAACATGTGAAGACACGAAGTTCTGGTTAGAACGAGAGTTAGTCTATGACGTACCCTGATGTGGGTTCAGATGGATTCCCGAATGGGGCGCACTTCTTTGTCCCCCAGGGGTCGAGGGAGGAGTGGCATGCGGTGTGGTGTTAGGATACTGACTAGGGTTCCCAACTATGGTTTCTCCAATGAAGGATGAACCAATGACGGTGGCAGTGTTTCGTCTTTGAGACTTGAATGGCGAAAGACCTGGAACCCCTCCCGACAATGGGGGGAGGTCCAAAAGACGCCTAGATCGACGAGGTTCCACTTGGACTGCTCGAGTGTCGACCAAATTTGGTTTTGTAAAACTTTGATAGGTTAGAGTCTATGATCAAAGAAAAATTATGGCCACATACATTAAAAAAAAGTGAAAATAAAATAAATTTTCCCTTTAACTTAATCAATGTGATCAATCAAGAAAAAATGGTTTTTGTTTGTTTGCACATGATACTCAAAATCCTAGAAGACCTATGCGTCCTCACACACTCAAAAGTAATTGGGCCTTGAGAATATTTCTTGTGAGTGCTGGCGCAACGTCCCGTAAGAGCTGGCGACGCCCCCAGCCAGCTGAAGAGAATCCACCAAGGTAAGGGTAGAGGGTCTGGCGCTTGCTTGCACCGTCACCTATAAGGTAAAGGATTCCCTAGTTTTTTGCCACTAAGAACCACCATCCCACATGAGCGTTCGAGTCTTGGGCTTCTTGGTAGTTAGCTAACAGTACCGAGTATCAGCCGGGTTAAGTAGCCCCAAATGATACCGCACACACTGTGCCTAAGCCTAGCCCCCTCTATATCGAGTCTCTACCATGCTCAGTTTTTATTTTCCATGGGCTGATAGGTGGATTTGAAGCTCCATAAATACACAACTTCTATTTTTAAATATGAAGTATGATCAAGGTGGCTTATTAGATGCCTACCCCCTTGATCCTAACTTAAACTATAAATTATTTTGTGGCCCCTGTGGGGAGAATTTAGTGAGTTTGGTTAAGTTAGTTTTAGGTGTCTTTCTTTGCTTAGTGGGTGAGTGTGTGTGAGCATAAGGTGAACAAGCTCATAGTTTGAACATATGGATATCGGTGATCCTTTACAAAAAATCCCCTAGTTAAACTACGTTATTGTTCCTGGCTCAAATGGAAAACATGCGCGGATAATGGGCCGCCTTCAAATATTCCTAATTAATCTATGTGACTAACTAAAGGGAGATGGAGAATTGTAAATATAGAGCATTCATATGCTTACCTAGGATCACCAAAGAAATTCAACCCTAGTCCTGCAATTCCTAATGCAAAAATTGAACTAAACAAAACAATTTTTACAAAAACTAGCTATGCATGCATGGTCTTGGGCCACTTACTTAGACTATTTATATAAGTGTTAATACCAGAATTTGCAAAACATAAATTGTTCAGAATGCAATGTTTAATTTTCCCCCTACTTCAGCTATGTGAATATTTTTGTAAAAACCAACTTGAAGCGAAACTAACTCTAAGCCTACAGAATGCAGCTAAAAGTGAGTTCTCACAAGCTGTGGGGTATCAACACAAGTGATGGCAGATACATTAGGGGTTGCCCAGCACACTACAAGCAAAAAAATGCAGAACATAGGGAGAAAAATCTCATTCTGTAAATTGCGTGCAAAAGGCCCTGACAGGTGCACTTTCCTACGCGCAAGTTAGCCTTGAACGCACGCACTGCGCGTCTGTGAGAAACAACTACGTGCCAATTTTTGCAAAGAAAAATATTAGGAGCTGCCTTCTTCAGTTTGTCACTCCAAGTGAATCTAGGGACTACAAGATGGATCATAGGACTATCAGCTCCACTCTCCAGCGTAGACAAAGGTCTCCTTCAAGAGATGACACAACCACATAAACTTGTAAAACATTAGTGGAGTCGCCAATCCTATTGTGGTGGATTTGACGCACGGGTGTAAAAAATTGCACCAGTTTAAGGGGTGTGGTCTACCCCTATAAACTATTGGTAATAGGTAAAAAGTGGTGGAGCTCAAAAGCATACAATCTAGAGAAAAAATTATGCAAATGTATCCTCAAATTAAACTAAAAAACTAAAACACAAATATACAGAAGCTATTGAAGAGACTCAAAATGATAATAATTCAAACGATGGCTCTAGGCCTCTTCTTATTAAATGTTTGATATGGAGAATAAATTTTACCCACTTGACAAAGGGCCCCTAGACAATGGTTCTAGCTCCTAATGCAAGGATGTTGTTTTTCCAAGCTCTGCCTTTGATGCAGTCTCCCTCTCTCTCCGCTGTGATGGACTAGGATTGTTGGGTGGCCAACAATTGAGTCCCCTCTATCTCCAGATATGGGTCACACACTGCTGGTATTTCTTGGGAAATTCTGGCTAGCATAAAAATGTGATCACCCATTCTTCATCTCTTGGTGGCTTTATATAGGAGATTTCAAATCCTCCTTCCCTCCCTTGGTACATGGTGGATGGTGACCCAAGGGAGAGGTATGATTCCATTGTGTGCTCCAAATATTCCTTTGTGTGCTCACATAATGTCTGAGGCATTGGTGGCTATCCTTAGGCGACTTCATGCAAGGAGTAACTATCCTTTGCTTTGTGTGGTCCCGAAAAGCGACATTTTTCGACTTCAAGAATGTGCACTTATTGGGCCAAAAGGTACGCCGAAGGCGCTCTTATCAAAAGATAAAGCGTGTAATTAGAATTTTAAGACTAGTTCAAATTTGATTTTCTCAAAACCTTAGAGATTTAAATACTTTCTTGATTCCACAATGTCTTTCTACCCTATAAATCCTTTGGCTTGACATTAATTAATGTCATCTTATGTTATACAATTTTCCAGTGTTAGCAGACAACACAATCGGATCACCTCTCTTCTCTCTAACTAGATAGACATGAAGATATCGAAAGAGAACTGACCTCTTTCTACTCGTCTATGTTGAGAGAAGAGGAGCATGAACAGCTGGAGGAAATTTAAAGGGTTACTCACCATATACCGCATCTAGTCACAACAGAGAAAAACGAGGCATTGTTTCACCCAATCACTAAAGGTGAGGTGGAAATGGTGGTCAAAAGCATGCCTTGAAACAAGGATACAGGAATTGATGGTTTCACTGCAGATTTTTTCAAGACCTGCTGGCCCATTCTATGTATGGAGATCATAGAGCTAGTGGAGGAATCCCGAAGGTGCAGGCAAGTGTGATTAGGTCTCAATGCCACCTTCTTAACTCTGATTCCTAAATCTAAAGAATCTGACTCTCCTAGTGGCTTTCAACCTATAGCCCTCAGCAACATGATCTACAAGATCCTTGCATTAGTCTTGGTACGCCAATTGAAACCAATTCTCCATCATATCATTAGCCCAGATAAATAAGGATTTGTAGAAGGGAGACAAATTCTAGATGGAATTTCCACTGTGCATGAAGTTATCCATTCCCTAAAAACAAAAAACAAAAACAAGGAATTTTACTTAAATTGGGTCTATCGAAAGCCTATGATAGCCTTAGTTGGGATTATTTTCTGGGTATCCTTTGAGATTTTGGTTTTGTTGAGGAATGGGTGTCTTCGATAAAATATCTAATCTCCACAACTTTCTTCTCAATCCTGGTTAATATCTCTCCTTCCCCCACCTTTTTTTCCTCTAGAGGCCTCTATCAGGGTCACCCATTATCGCCCTTATTTTGCATCATAGCAGAATAAGGCCTAAGTCGTTTGATCAAAGCAGTAAAGAGAAACAACGTCTTGTGAGGTATCCATTTTCCTGGCACCTCCATTGATATGACCCATCAGAAATTTTTGGATGACAACCTCTTTTATGGGAATGCAACTCTTGAAGAAGCTCTGCAGATCAATGACATCCTCAAATAATTCTAAGCAGCATTAGGTATGCACTTGAATAAAGATAAGTCTAACATTTATTTATTTCACACACCTTCACCTCTCCAATCCTTCCTGATGCGGGTCCTGGGATTTTCCATAGGAAACTTGCCTTTGAAATATCTAGGAGTTACCTCCTCGCCAACCTCGTCCATATTTCCCCATGCAAAGATCTATGCGCAAAAATTCAAAAAAAACATGCTAACAAGACCTTTCGAGTTTTGAACCTATAAATAAGGGCCAATATTTTAAAATTTTTCCTTCAGAAAATCCCCCTATATCAACTCTCAGTTCTCCCTACCCCTAAAAATTAGAAATTGGAGAGAGCATCCATTGAACACGGGAATAACACACAAACAATTAATTTCTATATATTCAATCACACTAATAAATTACAATATTTATAGTGTTGCTGAGATCCAACTAATTCCACTCTTGGAGGGAGTAGTTGAGAGAATCTCTCAACATCCTCCAACAAACCAAACCAATCCTTAATCTGTAGTATGCATCATAAATGAGGCATTATCTCAACACCCCCCCTTAATGCCTACATTACAGAAATGGAGAACACACTAAATTAATACAAACATTTGTCTGCCCTGGTCTTCATTAACATTTGTACCCACTCTGAGATCTCATAGAAAACGCTCTTTTTTTCCACCATTTTCGAGCTACCGTTCAACCCATTTAAAATACATTTGTTTCTGACCAGCAATAATGAACTTTGCAAGATCAACAGTATTGACAACTCGGCTCATCGGGGCTTCCGCGATAAGAGCTGACAAGTGATGAACCATCCTATGGACCAATCACCATCTGTCGGATATTTCACTTTCGGCTACCCATCAGTGGCTAGGCAAATGGTCTGAATACTGAATGTGTTCAAGAGCTAATATAACAACTTGACCTGCTTCACACAAATGGATCTCATATTGTAACTTGTAACTGATGTTCTTGGCCCGTAGCACAACAATATCATCATATAAAAAATTCACACAATCAAATTAGCCAATTGTTCTCTCGTCCCTGTAGAACGTAGAGAACGACTAATTTAAATAATGCTAATTTTTTCAATAATTGGTTCTGCACTACAAATCTCACAACAAATTCATGAAATTATCCAAACATTATTCAAATAATTAATAAAATAGGCAACTACTTTCACTGCATTTTTGGCTGCTAAATTAGTGAATATTGCTGCATCATTTTGTTGGCTCGATCCCCCCAAGATTACATTAAACAAGCTGCAAACCGTGTGAATTCCATTCATGTCTTCCAAATCCTGGTCGCTCAAGCTTTCACCGTTGCCGCTACCGACAGAGGAGGAGAAGAAGGTCTTCAGATCCCATCTCTGTCTTTGTCCATCACACTTTCAAAGCCCAGCAACATGTACTACATATGCAGAATACCTGGCCACTGCGCCGATGGTATGAAACTTGTCGTTAACGTTAAAGTTGAACAACTAGCTGCTCTGCCATAGGCATGGACTTGTTCGAAACGTTCTGGATACAAATACAATTGTTGTCGAACAATATTGGCTTCTCACAAATGGCCGCTTTCATATTTATCCCATGCATTTGCAACGTTTGGCAATAATCGGCTTTCTTATAACTAAAGTCGAATTACTTTACCAAATTCTTATAATTCAAGCCAAATTACTTTACCAAATTCATCTAATAAAGCTTATATATTTCAGAGTAGCTGCACGCGTTCTTGAAAAAGAAACCTAAAATTTGTATCAAACTAGATTCCGGCATTTCAATTATGCAGGAGATGTGGGTTCACAGTCAAACAATAAAACTGCCGGATCGTGAATTACATTCACTCCAAAGACTCGCCTCTTTTTCTCTGCCTCGTTGTGCCTGCGGATCAAGGCGACGCACAGGTACTGCATCAGGACTAAGAGCCCGCATTAAAATGCATCAAAACTGTTTTATTCAACGCGTATGCTCCCATTCCTCGTGCAAGTATAACAGTGCCTATTGCAAGAATGTGCATCTACCAAATACGTCTTCTCAACTCCTTTGACGCCATCGCTAAGAACCAGCAGCAATTCCGGGACGGACTCGATCGTGTAACCTCGAGCCATGACAATAAATCTCCATAACAAGAGACCTTTCCCAACCTCAAGAAGTGCATGACAAATTCAACCAGGTTCACCTCGAAAGCCACACACTCACTGCAATATTATAGATCCTGAACACGCGCTATCTCAACCCTTAAAATCAACGTAATTACAAACATAGAAAATAATTCATAAATCTGAACCTATAAACAATACATACGCACAGAAATTCACATAAAACATATTTCAATCATTGCTCTCACTTCTTCCTGGCCATCCCGTGACGGATTTAAGCCAGTAGAGGCTCCGATACCAAATTAGAAATTGGAGAGAGCATCCACTGAACACGGGAATAACACACAAACAATTAATTTCTATATATTCAATCACACTAATACATTACAATATTTATAGTGCTACTGAGATCCAACTAATTCCACTCTTGGAGGGAGTAGTTGAGAGAATCTCTCAACATCCTCCAACAAACCAAACCAATCCCTAATCTGTAGTATGCATCATAAATGAGGCATTATCTCAACACTAAAAGCATATATCGAGAGTTAAATTCCCTGTTTAGGAAATTTTTATGGAGTAGAGAAACTATGAAATGAAAGTGGCCTCTAGTAGCGTGGGAAAAAATTTGTCTACCCAAAAATTTTGGAGGGTTGGGCCTCAGAGATCTGGAGGACTTGAGTGATACCCTAGGTGCCAAATTGTGGTGGTGTTGGCTTCACGGGGCATGAAATAGTGGAAGAATATCTGGACACATAAATATGAACAAGGAACACCCAAGGGGAGTTTTTGCGTAATCATTCATAGGTCAATGGTTCAACAATCTTGAATATGGCTAACCTCAATAGATACATAATTTGGGATCACTTCTTCTAGGAGGTCCATGATGGTCAATCGATTGTCTTCTGGGACGACTCCTGGAATTAGCAACCTCACCTAGCCCACGAGCCAGAGCTACAGTCGCTACATGCATTGATTCTAGACCCGAGCCAAGGACGAGTGGTCGATTATTGGTGGGAAGGCCAGGAAGACATAGGTTGGTGTTGTTGGAAGAAGGCACAAGACTAGCTAGGAAGTATAAGAAATAAGGAATCGGAACCATTGCTCAACTAATTGGCCCATTGGAGAATTCGCCATTCTTAGTGCCTAGATAAACTAAGGTGGGGATACTCGATAATAAGTAACTTTTCTCTTCACGAAGCTTATCTTATCAAAAATGTGGCCCTCAATAATCCTAGAAGGAAGCTATGGTAGCGAATATGGGGTGACAAATTATGGCCTAAAGTGGCTATAATATTCCTAATTATCTTTCAACGAGTTGGAATATTAGATTTTGTTTTTTTCATTTAGATAAATGAATAAGAGGGTAGGGACACCCATAAATCTCCTTAGTAGGAATTGTTGGAACGGGGTTCCCTAAGATGTGTTTTTTAGAGAATTTTGTAATAGTTGGTGTTGCGTAGGGGTTTTGGGGTGGGTAAAAGCCCCCAATGTTTTGTAATGGGTTAAAGGGTAAGCCTATGGTCTGCAAACCATGGTTTGTGGACCATAGGATAGCAAAGGCTACGATGATATAAATAGATAGATAGTTGGGTCTAGTAGGTAAGAAGAAGTAAAATTGATGCTACGTATGAACTGTTGAGATCTTTCTTGGGTTGTTTTGGGTAAGGACTCCTGCTAGATGTGTGCATGGAGATCCTTGGTCCTGCTGTGTGCAGACCCCGCTGGCTATGTGCGCGGGTTGTGTCCTAGGTTGTAACTGGGTTTTTGGATACTAATGAATGTGGAATCTATTTGAAGTATCCTGTGATATCTGGACTGGTCATTTTTATTACTGAAGTGCATCTGTGTTATTTATTTATGTTGCGAATGTATCTGTGACCTATGAATTAGCTACGATTATAATGTTGTGTGCTGGTAAACGTTGATGCGCACATGGATGCTACTATATTGATCAGATCTGTTAATGGTAGTAGCTTCGTTATGGTTATATGTTGATTATACTATTAAAATCCTTATAATAGACCCATTATGTGTGAACCTGATAGGTAAACAAAGATCTGCCTTAATTACCTACTCTCTCCCAGGGTGCAGAAACCTGGTTCCAGCACCCTCCCATACTACTTCGGGTGAGACCTTGACCTGAGAAAGTAGGTCATTGCCGAAAGGGCCAGTAGTATAGGGGTTTGTTAGCAAACCTTAACCTATGAACCTGGGTCAGGACCCCTCAAGCCAACAGGAATAAAACCACTTCTAATGTGGATGTGGATCATCATATCAGCTAGATAAGGCACCCTTATGTTTTAATAGAGGTTGAAGCAGGCGGATGGGGTCAATTTTTACCAAATCAATAGTGATGGTATGGAGGGAGTGGATAGTTAATGAGGGACAATGCAGTGTTAGTGGGAGGAAGTCTCCATGATAGTAGTGAATTTAATGAGTGGGGCCCAAGGTGAGGAAGCTCACAAAACATATAAGGAGGGGAATGGAAGCCATAGAAGGCATGATGATTATTTTTTATGTATTGGTATTTTATGACTTCTTTCACGCTTCGACTATTTAGTGGAGTCTATTGTGTTGTTTATCACAAGGGTGTTTCCGAGCGAAAATCTCACCCTTATCCTCGGGGGACTTTGAGTGCCTACTCAGGAGAGGTTTATTGAGTTTAATTTCCACCATCTGGAATCAGGCCAAGCTTCATCCATTTTCCACAGCACAGTCTCCTTCAAGACTGTATTTTTTTGCAAGGCAGTAGCAGTGGAGGAGGGATAGATTTAGTTTCTAAGCTTGTTTCCACAGGAGGGATCGGCCCTTCATCTGGGAGGCTAGCAAGGAAGGTATTTGTGCATCATTTTTTCATATATAAGAATTCTAAGTTGTTACCATCACCTACAACGCATTTTCCTTCAGAAACTGTGTTATCTTGATGAGCAGTTGAAGAGGAGGGGTCAAGGCCCCAGTTGGTGAGTTAGATTTCCAGTGAGGGGATCATCCCTTCAACCAGAAGATATATTGCAGGAGTATTATCCATTTCTACATCAGATCATCCACCTCCTATCAGTTATCCAGTTGTAGAGATTATTTATCCCTAGGGCTACATTTCATTAATTTGTATTTTGTGTATTTCTAGAAACCCTTTCTGGGTTGTTTTAGAAATGTGCTTGGGAGCTTAGATATCCATTCCTGACACTTTTTATCCATATATCAGTTTTTCTACATCATTTTATTTTCTAGTTGCAGTTGTACTCACTAGGACTACACTGTATTGGTTCTCCGGCATTTTGAGTAGCAACAACATTTCATAACTGAGTGTGTTTGATCATCGAGGGCTTGTTTTTCTTACTTGAGTGACTTGTTCCTCAAGATATTCTACTTATTTTCTATTGATATTCATAATAAGATGGATCTATATCTGTCTCATATTTTGATGTATTGATATTCAATGCTATTTCCAATTTTATGTTAAGTATTGTTGCTTTTCCTATTTTGGAATATTACAGTGGTATCAGAGAATAATCTTTGCTCAGCCTATGTATTTTAGCCATTATGTCATCAGAAGAAGGAGAGCCTCTCATAGAAAGGGAGAAGAGGTATCTTAATAGAAACCAGAGATATGATTATACAGACAATAGAGAAGACAAGGGAAAAACTCTTATATCAGGAGAGGAGGATGAAAAGGAGTTTCCCAAGCTTCTTCTTCAAAGCATTCAAGATATTTCCTGAGAAATCAAGGAGATGAGGACGGAGAGACATAAATAATCCCTTAGAGGGTTTCGAAATGGAGAAAGCTCTGGCATTTCACATCACTAGTATGATCAACCAGTGAGGCAGCAATTTTCCCAATGCTCCACTATGCCTACGTTTCTAGCAGTGGGAATGGAGGACCCAAAGAACAAGAAACTATTGAAGATTATTTCCTAGATTATGTGTCTCAATCTCAGAGATTTAAAGATAATCTAAGCTTTCAGGAGTTTTTTCAGATCAAGAACAACAGGAGACCCTGGCATAACAATAGAAGTGGAGGATTCATACAGAACAATGATCTACAACGGACTATGGGTAGTTTCTTTCTGCCTGCTTTTGGTGGATCATCCAAATACATAGCCAAGTCTTGGGTGGAGAAGTTAGACATCTACTTCCAATTGAACCAAGTACCAGAGATGGAAGCCATCAAAATAGCAGCGTTGCACCTTGAAGGTGAGGCACATGATTGGTGGTTTCATGGTCTTTCTACATTGGGGCATGCCAATGTGACTGCATATTTAGTGTTCACCTGGAGGTTAGTAGAGCCTGGAGGTTAGTAGAGAGGTTTGATCGAAGAGACCCAGAGGCATATTTTATTGAGCTAGCCAAGCTCAAGTAGTCAGGTAATCCAGAAACCTATATTTCTGAATTTCTAAAAATTTCTATCATGGTTCCTAATTTATCTACAGCTAGGAGGGTTTATATATTCATTGATGCACTAGCAGAGACTCTGCATGGGTTGGTTAAATCTACTAAACCAACTACTCTCCAAGATGTTATTGAGAGGGAAATAGATTTATAAGATGCTTTGCCAAGGGAAAAGGCTCCATTTCAGCAAAATCCAGCCTTTCAAACAAAGGGGAAACATGTGAAGGTTCTCCCTTCAAAATAGAACCAGAACAAAGGGCTCCTTAGTAATGATGTCCAAATATACTTGAGGAGGAGGAAGCTTTGCTTCACATGGCAATAACCATGGGCACTAGGGCATCGATGTGAAACCAGGAAAGCACACTATATATAGGTATTCTCCGATAGTGAGAAGGAGGAAGAAGAGGATCTAGAAGGAGACAACAACAATGTGATAGTAGGAGAAGATCCACCACCACTAGGAGTTGGGAGTGGGTCATTTGCTCTAGTTGGAGGGGTGTTTTCATATTTACGGGGAGTACCCAATTATCTGACTTTGAGAGTCCGAGGTACCATTCAGGATTAGAGAGTATCAGTGTTGATTGATAGTGGGGCTACCCACAACTTTATTGATGCTCAATTAGTGCATAGGAGAGCAATACCCACTGATGATTTTGATGTATTTTCAATTTTGGCTCCAGGAGCTAGAACTATGTAATGTATGAAGTATGATCTGGCATTTTAGGTAACCTCGGGGACATATAATTTGACTGATCACTTCTTTGTGGTTGACATTCCTGACACCAATATGATATTCGATCTGCAATGGTTGATTGCATTGGGGAAAGTTACCACGTATTGGGAGACCTTGCAGATGGAATGGATAGATAAGAAGAGTGGTAAGCATCAGATGATCAGGGGCATACACACTTATCCCCCTCAGATAGCTTATGCACACAAGATAGAGCCTAATTTTTGCAGTGAGAGAAGGGAAACATTGGTCCACTCAGTCATGCAGTTGACCCTGACCCATGATGTAGTATTATTTGGAGGCATTCCACCAGGAAGGACCCTAGACCAGGAGTTGGTTAAAGAGCTATCACAACAAGTTTCACCATTCCTTGATCTAGTTGAGATGGCAACCTTGGGTGAGCATAGCACAACGTAGAGATTATTTGGTATGCTCAAGGATGAGAGGGAAATTCTTCTGGTATCAGTATTACCAACACTCTCCAACCATCTTGCGTTGAGAGGAGGTGTTTCAGGGATGGATGATGGCACAATCATGGTGCAAAGGGGCTACTCCATGACCTTTGAGAGTTAGAAGATACTTCCACATGGGAAGGATTATTCTATATATGAAAAAGGTTTGTTGTCATTCCTACATGTATTGGGCAAACTTAGGAAGTTTTGGATGGACAATGGCTTCCAAGTGAAGGTTGGCCCCCATGAACTTCAATATTGTCTTGGGAAAAAGCAGCTACAATGGAGGCAGCAAAGGTGGGATAACAGTATTCTAGCATATGAATTTGGCATTGAGCATGTCAAAGAGGGGAGCTATGAGGTGACAGGTGCCTTATCACAAAGGCCATCTGCGTTATTATTGAGTATATATCCATATTGGGAATCCGAGCTATTGGTGGAATATTCCAAGAACCTCTTCACTTGTGAGGTGCTTTATGGGCAAGTGATAGATGGGAGATATAGAGTGGTGGATGGAGTCATATATTACCAGGATCGGGTCTTCCTGACTAAAGACTCCAAGATAAAGGAGAATATTCTACAATTAGCACATAAAACACTCCTTTCTAGTCACACAAATTTCATTGGGATGTACCAAACCATCATGGAAAGATTCTCTTAGGAGGGTCTCAAAGAGGATGTGCTCCAGCATATCAGGAGGTATGCAGTTTTCTTGATGAATGAGGAGGAAAACAACCACATTTCAAGGTTGTTACAGCCACTTCCCCTTTTGATAGAAATATGGGAAGGCTCATCTATGGACCTCTTCACCAGCCTGTCGACAATACATGGTAAGGATTGTGTCTTTATTCTTATTTATCAACTAGCCAAGTATTTACATTCCTTTGCCATAAATTTACAACATGTTGCTCCACAAGAGGGCAAGCCTCTATTTAAACTTCATGGTCTTCTTGGAGCCACAATCAGTGATGGGAATGAACAATTCCTAAGAGGTTGTGGGGAGATGATATCTTATATGGGTTGTACTTAGCTAACACCAGACATTAGTTAATTTCCCTAGGTAGATGAGAAAAGAAGGGCGGCAAGCAAGTGGCTGGGAAGCCACTCATCACATCATGTTTTTAGGTAGCAAGGAGAAGAATTGCGTTGGTTCCCCTTCAAGGACTATTATCATCCCCCAGTATTTCATATGGCAGTCAAGGTATCTTTGATTTTGATCCCATATGTTGATGATGTTTTTATCATTATTTTTGGAATGTGCGAGGAATTTCACGTGAATTGGAGTTGTTCATTGGGAATGAGATATCCAACATTTCTTATGCCCCATTCTTCGGTGAGAAAATTGGACAGTATCTGATTGCCACTATTGATCTCTTACTTCCTTATGATGTGAGCCATTTGGCTAACTTGGACACTTGGGAGGAGAAGCTAAGGGGGAGATTTATGGGAGAACATATGACTTAGTGGGGGAGCTTATCATATGTGGGTCCCATTAGGGAAGGAGGAGAATTTTTGCAGCATTCACCCTTACAGTTTCTTGAGGACAAGCAACATTTGGGAGGGGAGGACTGTAATATTCCTCATTAGCTTTCAGCTAGTTGGAATATTAAATTTTGTTTTTGTCATTTAGATATATGAATAAGAGGTTAGGGAGACCCACAAATATTCTTAGTAGGAATTGTTAGGGTTCCTATGATTTGGTAGATCTGGCAATACCAAATGACAAGATAACATCAAACCACTTTGGGATCTCAGGATCTAGCTCTCCTGGATCCAGAGAGGGATCTCTCTATAATGTAAAGAAATAATGTATCTTTAAAGGTCAATTTAAGGTGTTAGGCTAGTTATAGGGCACAAGGGTTGTTGTTTGTTTTGTTTGTTTGTTTGTTTGAGAAACATGAAACAAGGGTTCAGTATAAGGTAAAGGAAAGGGTAGATAAGGACTTTGGAAATGGGGAGATAATTCAAAGAGAACACAAGTCCATTGGGCAATGGGGTCATGAAAGGGTTTACTTGTAATTCAAATATCCAAGGCTTTCAAAGGGCTAGTCATCTAAAACAAAGGATCTCTTAAGATGATAGTATGGGATGAAACAATAAGGAAATGAAAGGGAATGACAAGGAAAACCTTCCAAGGTGACCACTTCGAAGTAGGTCTAGGGACAGGACAAGCCTTATACCTCTATGATCCAAACTCCTAATGAGGCTAACTCTGAAGACAACAATCCAGCAGTCCTCCTGACTGCCTTCAGACAATGGAAAACATTAAGTTTGACACAGAGTGAAGTCTAAGATCAGAGAAAGACTTTTAACCTTCTCTGCTTTTGGCATTCAACTCAAAGGGATCTTAGAAAGGCCATCTGTTGGATAGGAACTTAGGGAACAGGAATAATCACTACAACTCCATACTCTCCTATCTTTTCAGCAAAACCAAACAAGAACATCCAAGAAACAAACTCTAAATTCATACATCAGTAAGCATGGACAAACCAACTTCTATACTGGTTAAATTATATGAAATTTGTTCTAAGATACACAATTAGCAGAAAACATATAAATAAGAAAAAGCAGTAAGCATTAGGGTACTTGTAGCAGTATATCCTAAGCTAAATTTACTGTTTTCTTATTGGAGAAAATGAACATGATGTTAAACAGAGGGAAACAATAACGAAGAAAGAACACATCACCACTGATTTAGATCAGGATCCAATGAACATGCTTGTCATATTAGAAGAGAAAACCAGTCACACACATTCTTGTCCAATAGCTTGATATCAACAAGAAATTATCTCCCAGCCTATTTACAACTACTACTCACAGAACTCTAACTCAGTGAAACAGCTTACAATCAGTGATTTTCAATATTCAACCAACCAACCCCTTTCAATGTATTTCTCGGGAGTTCTTATAGAATCAAGAGTGATAGTAGTCGTAGATAGAACTTAAATGGTTCATTTAAAACAGAGGGAGAGGTGTCTATGAAGCCCAATCTATCTTAATATATTTACATTGACCTTTAGTACCCTTTAGATGAAATAGGGGCCTTCGACAGATTTATATTAACTCCCTGGGTATGTTCCCTGAGGTACTTTCTAGCTGTTGGCACTCTATTTGTACTTTGAGACAAGAAAGGATGAATATTTTCCTTTCAGATCTTCCATTATTTGTAACTAATGCTCTGACAGTTCTTTAGGACTTTTTTTTCAGAATAGGTAACTGCTCTGGGCTCAATGTGGAATAGGAAATGCTGCGGGAACTTGTCCTTTCTAGAAAAAGAACATTATGCTGATATGAAAACACTGATATGGCTTGTTTCATGTGTTTTTTAGGCTTCGCAAAGTCTTCTTGATCGTTCTTATGGTCTTCTTTTGTGTCTTTATCCTTTAAACACTGGATTATGATCATTAAATCTTTAATAATGGGCTTAAATCCTTTAATTCTCTCACTGATACACTTTGTCGCTTTTGCTGACTGTTTCGATGACTGTACAGGTTATGGAGGCACAGGAAGGTTTGAATCAGGGTTTATAGCCTGATATTTAATGAAACATGCCCTCAAACCTCATCAAGGACCTCTTTTCTGCTATTTTAGCTCTAGAACATGGCATTCTACGCTCTGTATCACCACCACCATGACTATGGAATAGAACGAAATCACGACCTTTGGCACCTGCAAAACATGATAAACATATTAAGAAATCCATGTGGGAGTGAGGAGGGATGTGGGGAATGAAGGAAATGTAGTGGGAAAGGTGTATGCAGCAGAAAAATGTTGAAAAGCCAAGTCGGAATGGTGAAAAACGGGCTGATGAAGGTTTGGGGCATCGTGCGTTCTGGACCGTCAGATTAGAATAATCCACGGTGATCTACGGCGGAGATTCATCGATAGGATCATTTGGAGGATGGATGGATGGAAAAGGGATGGGGGCTAGGTTGTATCAGAGCCGTCAAATCAGAATATTCGACGGCTACGATCGCTTGACGGGGTCCTTTAGAAGGTCATATGGAAGGCGGACAATTGAAAAAATGATATAACCTGGGTCGTTGGATTAGCAAAATCGACGGCTACGATTAATATGAAATTTCACTGTGGATGGCGGTAAGCAGAAAAATGGAGTGGTTTTCACGCGGGCTTCAGGGTGGTAACCGGTTTTTGAAAAAATAATGTGATACCATTCATTAGTTGACACCTGTCCCACATAAAACTGCCCATTTCGCAAAAAAAATTGGTGTTAAACTGTTGTCACGAAAATTTTGCGAAATTGACTGTTGGCCGTCAGATCTCTTGGTTTTGATCAGACGGTGTGGAAAAACTCCGATGGGGAAGTTGCATGGATGAGGGAATGGCCATCGGCTTATCTCCAACCATCGGATCGTGTGCAATGGAAGGTGGAGATTTGATATCGGCGGGAAGGGAGAACGAGCGAACAAGCGGAGAAATGGTGAGATATTTGTCGTTGTCTTATGCATCCAATGGTTCAAATCATTTGAAAACACAATGTCGAGGAATGATAAAACAAAGGGGAAAAGTGCTTTAGGGAAATGTTTTTTTTTTTTTTTTACGGTTTTGGCGCCCGACTACAGAACTTCCAGTCACGTGGAGGAGGGGTTGTATGAGATAAGCCCTCTGGGGCTAAATTCTTTCATGGAGCAAAGAAACTACATTTATAGGATTTTTTAAAGGGATTTTGGGGTTTTTAGCGCCCGGTTGCAGGCTGGGGTTATATGGGGAATGGGGCTACAGCATATAAGCCCTCGGGGGCTCAAGCCTGCTATAGTGCAAATAGGGTGTTTTTAGGCCTAAAATCAGTGTTTTTAAGCCAAATGAGGGGGTTCCGGTAGGCAGAAAAGGGGACTTTTAAACCAAATAAAGGGAACTATAAGGTTTAAAAAGGGTATTTTGATAATTTAGAGGGTTAATGAAGGGATTTTGGAGGAATTTTGTGAGGGAAAAAAGTGGTGAAAATGGAGACTTTGTGAGAATGAAATGGAGCAAATGGAGGCCTTTTTAAAGCAATCTTTTTCACAAAACAGCAGGGCTTTTCAATGGAAACAGCAATGAGGATTTCTTCAAAGGACAGAAGACACATGAGGGCTTCAAGAATGATATATTTTCAAGGAAAATGTTTCTCTTGAAGACTTAGAAACACATTTAGCCACCTGTTTGCTTGCCAAAATTTTATAGGTGGCTAACAGTGGCTCCACATGGGGATGGCATCTTCTTGAAGGTGTCTAGAACTTCATAAATAATCTCTTGGAAGTAGGCCAGATGCCTATTCTTTGACCATATTTCTCTTATTTGAGCAACTGCTACAATCATAAAGACATTATGTCAGCAGCAACATTCTCCCAAACAATCTACCTACCCATCCTAATGTCCTAACATTTTTTCTTCAAGGTGCATTTAGATTTGTAGACCTTCTTCATTATTTTTTATTGAAAGCAAAAAAACTAATCTAATTCTACCCTTATTTCTCCATAAGACCAGATTAAACATTTGGACTCATAAATTTATCTACCTAAACTAATATCTACCAGGATTAAACTATCTGGCAGATTCCCTTCTCTACATTCTAAAACAGAAATTGAAACACAGCCAAACTAGGATTAGACTGTTTGGTTTGCTGTGGGTCCATGGCATAAATATAAGTTGCACATGAACTGAAAATTTGCAGAGATTTAAAAAAAATTGTGAAGGCTTGAAATTCTGAAAATTAAAGCATCCTTCCTTTTTGTGTGACTCAGATTTTGAGCTTGTTAGAGCCACCTTTCTTTCTTCATTTCAGCTCTAATTTCTGACCCTTTGGAGCTGTTTCTTCTTCTTTGTTGGTTCAAGTTTTGAGCATGTTAGAACCATTCCTTTCCCTCTTTCTCTGGCTCAGGTTTTGAGCTAATTTGAGCCATTCTTTCTTCTTCTTCTTCTTCTTTTTATATAGGTTCAAGATTTGAGCTTGTCTGAACCTTTCGTTTCTTTTTTTTTTTTTTGTACTTTTTCTTTTCTTTTCAGAACTAAAATAGAGCAATGGTATTTACAATGGAAGGGAAGAATATAAACTAAAAATCAGCAGAATTAATGCTTGAGCATCCTGCCATTGAAAGGACCCCCAAACAGATCTGTACCATCTAATTCTTGCAGAAAAAAAGGCATTTGGACCAATAGAAGACTGAATAATGTAAGGACCTTGCCACAAATTGTCAAATTTGCCATGCTTACCCTTATCCTCTCTTCTAAAGTCCCACTTTAGTACCTTATCTCCAATTTTGAAGTCACAAGCCTTTGTTCTCTTATCAAACAACTTTTTGATGTTCTCTTGCACTTTCTGAGCTCTGTTGTAGACTTATTCCCTTGTCTGCTGGAGATGTATAGTTTGATTGATCCTCCTTACCATGCTATCTTCTTCTGACTGTATCTCTTGGACCAATTTTATCACTGGTACTCCTAAGCTGGTAGGGAACACTGCATCTGCACCATAAACAAGCTGATAGGGAGACATTCCTATGGATTTCTTTGTGGTCAATCTGTCTGGCCATAGAGCATGCACCAACTTGTTGTTCCATGATTTTTTATTATCTTCAAGCAGCTTTTTGATGATGGTCACCAAAATTTTATTTGATGATTCTGCCAGCCCATTACCTTGAGGGTAATAAGCAGTAGAATGACCAAGTGCAATCTGATACCTGTGACAAAAATCAATCATCTTTTTGGAACCAAAAGCAGCAGCATTATCAGTGATAATCTTCCTAGGGCAGCCAAATCTAGATAGGATATGGTCTTCAAGGAATTTTATGATAACAGGATCTATGGAATTCCTGGAAGGGATGGCCTCTATCCATTTTGTGAAATAGTCAGTGGCTGTGAGTATCCATTTGTGTTGGGAATATGAAGTAGGATGGATTTCCCCTATGAATTCTAGGCCCCACTGTTGAAAAGGAGCTTCAACAGTGATTGGTTGTAAAGGTAAAGGAAGGAGTTTTCTTTTGCCCTCAAAAATTTGGCACTTGTGACAGGCAACTATCATTTTATGGACATCTTGGAAAAGGGTGGGCCAGTAATAGCCAGCTCTAAGGATTTTATTGGTAGTGGTTTTCTAGTAGAGATGGCCTCCACACTCTCCTTCATGAAATTCATGCTTGATTCTCTCTGCATCAACTTCAGGAAAACATTTAAGCAATAAACCATTGGCATTTTTCCAATACAAACATTCATTCAAAATGCAATAATTTCTAGCTTTTAATTTCAAAAACCTTGCCTTTGTCTTAGATAAATCAAGAGGAGCATTAAGATTTTCAAGCACATCCAAGACATCAACATACCAAGGTGAGTTTTGGAACTGCTCTTCAACAGTAGGAGTAGGTAATCCTTCATGTTCATCCAATGCATCTACCATATTTGTGTCAAGGGCTTGTAAGTTAGATTCAACCATTAATTGTGCTAAGCCTTGACCCTTGATGAGCTTAGTGGGTTTGATCTCTAAATCGTACTCTAGTATCACATCAATCCACTTGCCTCTTTTCCCATCTGGATCTTGTGATAAAATGTCTTTCACCACTATGTTAGGCACAAAGGCAATAATATGGGAATGTAAAATGTACATCCTGAAATATTTTAAGGCCTTTACCAAGGCATAAGCCTATTTTTCCATGATGTTATATTTCAAGGGTGCATCTCTTACTGCCTTGCTAAAGAATGCAATTGGCTACTCTTTTCCCTCTAGATTTTTCTACAATAGGACAGCAGCCACAGTATGTTCTGAAGCAAATGAGAATATAAGGAAATATTTAGAAAAATCTGGGCTGATGATAACTGGCGCTTGGGTGAGTGCATGTTTTACCAACTCAAAAGACTTCTTGGCTTCTAGAGTCCAATTAACTCCTACTTCTTTTTTAAGCATGTTAGTCATGTTTCTAAGGATTTCTGCTAAGTTGGGTATAAACCTCCTCAAGAAATTAATTTTCCCAATAAAGGACTGCCATTCCTTGATGTTTCTTGGGTGGCTAATCTGCAATATTCCATCAGCTCTCTTTGGGTCTATTTTAATCCCCTTCTCATATATAATGTGACCAAGAAGTTTACCTTCTTGGAGACGAAACACTGTCTTTTGGGGATTTAAAGATAGCCCAAACCTCCTGCACTTTTCAAAGAACTTTCTCAAATGTTTAAGGTGTTCTTCATCAGTCTTGGAATAGACTGTAATGTCATGAAGATAAATTACAATGAAGTACCCTATTTCTTCAGAGAATGCAATGTCCATAGCTCTTTGAAAAGTGGCACCAGCATTCATTAATCCAAAAGGCATTTTCACATACATGAAAGTGCCCCAAGGAGTGGTGAAGGTTGTTTTGAGTTGATCTTCTAGGAGTACTAAGACCTGGTTATGCCCTGAAAAGAAATCTAACAATGAAATCCTCTTAGAACCAACTACCTTTTGTAGGATGTGTTCCATTTTGGGTAAAGGGTAATTTTCTTTTAGTGAGGCTCTGTTTAAGTTTCTAAAATCAATGCATAGCCTAATTTCTCCTGTCTTTTTCCTCACAGCCACAAGGTTAGATACCCAATCTGAAAACATCACAGGACTATGATTCCAGCTTCATATATTTTCTTAATTTCCTTTTCTACTAGGGGTAATAGTACTAGGTTGATTCTGTGCATCTTTTTCCTAAAAGGTTTATGGTTTTATTTCAATGGAATCTTATGCTGGATGATCTCTATATCATAATATTTCAAATCCTCATAACTCCAAGAAAAAACATCAGCAAATTCTTTAAATAGATCAATGTATTTCTGTTTGATATGTGTTGGCAAGGTTTTGGATAATTTTATCATTTTAGGCTTGTCCTTGCTGCCTATATTGCATTCTTCCACATCGGATTCAGTGGGTTCTATAGTGGGCTTCTTTGCCACATCATTAAAATCAAAAAGGTCTTCTAGGGGTGCTAGTCCTTTGGATATGATTTTGTCTTTAGGCTGCACTACCTATATGTCTTATTTATCTGTGTTCTTGTATTCTTCAGTTTGATTTTCAAATTCTCTGGTCAACATGTTTATTTCTACAATAGGGAATGGTTTATCTTCATCAGGGGGTTCTTCATCCAAACAGTCTTCATCGGACTTAGAGTTTGAATCTGGTACTTCAAACTCATTCCTAGAAAGCAAGAAGTCCTCTATCTGTTTGTCACCCTCAAAGACCTGCCAATATTTTTCATTATCTGGTACTACTGGTCTATGTTTTGTTTGAATAATGAGCTATTTGTCACTGAGTGGTTTTAGATTTGAACTAGCAGCACAAGCTAATCCATTAGCAAGTATATTTTGGCCTCTAGGGACAAATACAAGCTCATATTCTACAAATGTTTGCAGAAGATCCATGGCATCATTCCTATATGCTCTTAATCTGGGATGTTTTGCAGTGTACTCCCCATTTATTTGTTTGATGACCAGTTCTGAGTCTCCATGAACAACTATTCTCTCAGCTCCTAGTTTTTTCAATAAATGTAATCCTAAGAGGAGAGCTTCATATTCAGCTATGTTGTTTGTACATTTGAAGTTTAGCTTGAAAGCATGACTCTCAGTGTAATCATTTTCAGTATTGTGCAGCCATACCCCCGCTCCTGCATTTCTTCTAGTGCAAGATCCATCAAAACACATGTTCCATAAGGGGTTGTTTGCAGATTTGTTATCAGTTTCCTCCTTACTTTCATCTTGTTTGTTGAGGTTAGCAGGTTGATGGGTAATCTGCTCTCTACAATCTTGTTTCTGATTTTCTAATTCTGCAAACTATTCTGATGTTTCTCCCCTGTTTTCCTCTGTATCCAGAGCTACCATTATGTTCAGATTAGTGGCCTCTACTCTGCTATTTGGACCTTCATTCTCTAGCTCTTGTTCATATGTAAAATCATCATTGTAAAGGATGAAAGAGTCTAGGTCTGTATGGACAGATTAAAGAGGGGAATTCTCTGGTTTTTCTGGGCTTCTAACCATGAATTTCATGTGGGCTTCCCTATACAATCTTCTAACTTGGCTAAAAACAGGAATAGTTGCGTATTTCATGTCCATTTGCATTGTACCTTGTAGCTTGGCACCCCATGATCTTGACAGCAACATGCCATACTTAGGAGGCACATCAGCCACTACAACATCCATTACCATGCACTTGGCTGGGATTTGGGTCAAATTCACACAGAGATCTGTGATCAGGCCTAAACACTTTACTCTGGTAGAGTCAAAAGAATATAAATCCTTATAGGGTCTGGTTATCTCTAGGCCTAATCTTTCCATGATCACTTTGGGCATGAGGTTGTGTGAAGCCCCTGAGTCATGCATAGCATTGTGTAAGATTTTGTCATGGATGTTGAGACTGACATAGAAAGGAGGTACTACTCCTTCTTGAAATTTCCCTTCAATTTTTGGGCCAAACAAGAGAGTTGTTTGATCATCATTGAAGTTGACAGAATCATTGTTTTCTCCTAAGTTTAAAGCCTTCAAAATTTGACATTTATATACATCTTGGGTGGCCAACTCAGTGAGAAGTACAGAAATTTTGATTTTGGAAATCTCACTTTCCAGACTGAAAGGAGACTAACTCTTTGAAAGGCTCAACTCCGTTTTGTTGGTCACTGTTTTATTAGCAGAATCAGGTTATTGATTCTCAGTATGTACATTATTTGAAACTGTTTTATTAGGAGCATTAGCTGCAATGCTAGTGCTACTGGTTTCTTGACTTGGTTTATCAGTGGATTGGGTATTCTTGACTTTAGTTTTACCAGAACTTTCAGCTAATGTCTTGGCATTTTCAGCAGTTTCTTTGGGAGTATTTTCAGGCCTTTTCTTGATAGTGACCTTAGGGGTTTTGGGTTTGGGAGTTTCTGGGTTCTTTTTACTTCTGAGATCATATTGTTATCGGACCTGCATGATGGTATTCTCGAATCCTAACCTATATTCTTCAGATTCTAACCCTTCCTCATCCCAATGTGTGTATGAGGTTTGGTTGTCTTCTGTGGAAAAGGTGTGATCTTGGTTATCCACTTCCACCATGTTTATGGTAGTTCCCTCTAACTCTTCTATTATCCCCTCATCCTCATCAAGGAAGTTCTCTTGGAATGGAGGTATGACTTGTTGGTCAGAGCCCCTTTGTCTATTTGGAGGAGTGTTTCTCCTAAATTTTTGGTTCTGGTTTTGAGTCCGATTTCTATTCTGATTATTGACTTGGACAACCATCTTCTCCATCATTTTTTATAGCCTATTCATATTTTTGGCTATATCATCAAATTTGGAATCAGATGTAGAAGCTATGGTGTCTTCCCTATAGGTCACCTTCTTTTCAGCCCTCATCCTAGCTCTTTTTTCAATCAAGTTTGCTTCTACACTCACTGCTCCCTTCTGCATGTCTTCTAATGTGTCATAGTCCCTCTCCCTTAGTTGATAGGCCATATCAACATCAAATCCTTCAGGATATTTTACTAAGGTCATGCCTTGGGGAGGTTTCATGTGAGGTGGAAGGGCATTGTAGACACTATTAAATCTAGTGGAGTAATCATGAACACTCTCTCCCTGATTTATTTTAAGATTCTTATACTCTGCTAGTATCTGGAGAGGGTTGCTTTTGAATTCCCATATTTTTATGAAAGTTTGATGTAAGGAGGGAAGGTCATGGATGCTATTAGGAGTTAAGCATTTAAACCACTTTTTTACTTCTCCTCCTAAACTCTGAGCAAAGATTCTCATCTTAATGGTTTCATCTTCAATTTCCATGTAATCAAAAGCATCTTCCATCCTATCTACATGGTGTTGAGCTGTGGTAGATTATTTACCAGTGAAATGAGGAATTTTAGACAAATAATCATTGGGTAAAGGAGCTAGAGGCTGTGGCAACACTAGGGGAGCATACCATGCTGCCATGATAGTGTTTTGTGGAGGCAAATGATTGGCTTGAACAGCAGGTATATGGATGGCAGAAATATTTGGACCAGCTACAAACTGTTGAGAAGATTTAGGGTGAGAGAGACCCTAGTTATGAATGAAGTGGATATCAAGAGGTGTTGAAGGAGGAGTTTCTATGTTCCTAATATGTTGACCACTATGTGGTGGTGAACTTGAAGGCTCAAGGTATGTCTGATCTATATCACTGAGTGACTTAGTTCTTGGTAAGTTGCTTGGTAAATCTAAGTCGACTTGAGTATCTGATAGAGCTGCAAGGTTTTCAGGTGTTGAGTTAGCTCTATGAAAGGGTTTGACAATAGTTGGATCCCTAGATGTGAAATACTTCCTAAGAATTCTCTCAGGGTTATCAACTACTTCAGGAGGATTTGGATTAGGATAAGCTCTAGTATGGATTGTTCTTGAAGCCAGTATGTTAAGTTTCATATCCGAAAAGGAGAAAGCTAGCCAGATATGACAGTCTTTAATAGGTAAACTATCCTTAAACCAAGAAAATTAATCCTCAGAGTTTCCTTTAGTATGGATGATTTTGTAATGAAACTGGTCTCCCAGTGGAGTCTTGTGAAAACAAAGATAATCAGCAGGCCTACTGATCACCAGTGAAGTCTTTTGGTCATTTAGGAACTGTGGAGTCGCCAGGTGGAGGGTTTAAAGTGTTTCAAGAAGGTTCATTGTCCACCACAGTGATTAAATACCAAATTTAGGCTAATTGGTCTTCTTTGAGTTCTTAGATATGTTTTAAGGAGTGTCTTACTCAAATATTCCCCAGTCGAGTCACCATTATGTTAGGGTTCCTATGATTTGGTAGATCTGGCAATACCAAATGACAAGATAACATCAAACCACTTTGGGATCTTCGGATCTAGCTCTCCTGGATCCAGAGAGGGACCTCTCTATAAGGTAAAGAAATAATATATCTTTAAAGGTCAATTTAAGGTGTTAGGCTAGTTATAGGGCACGAGGGTTGTTGTTTGTTTTGTTTGTTTGTTTGTTTGAAAAACATGAAGGGTTCAGTATAAGGTAAAGGAAAGGGTAGATAAGGACTTTGGCAATGGGGAGATAATTCAAAGAGAACACAAGTCCATTGGGCAATGGGGTCATGAAAGGGTTTACTTGCAATTCAAGTATCCAAGGCTTTCAAAGGGCTAGGCATCTAAAACAGAGGATCTCTTAAGATGAAAGTATGGGATGAAACAATAAGGAAATGAAATGGAATGACAAGGAAAATCTTCCAAGGTGACCACTTCGGAGTAGGTCTAAGGACAGGACAAGCCTTATACCTCTATGATCCAAACTCCTAATGATGCTAACTTTGAAGAAAAAAATACAGCAGTCCTCCTGACTGCCTTCAGACAATGGAAAACATTAAGTTTGACACAGAGTGAAGTCTAATATCAGAGAAATACTTTTAACCTTCTCTTCTTTTGGCATTCAACTCAAAGGGATCTTATAAAGGCCATTTATTGCATAGGAACTTAGGGGACAGGAATAATCACTACAACTCCCTACTCTCCTATATTTTCAACAAAACCAAACAAGAACATCTAAGAAAAAAACTCTAAATTCATACATCAGTAAGCATGGACAAACCAACTTCTATACTGGTTAAATTATATGAAATTTTTTCTAAGATACATAATTAGCAGAAAACATATAAATAAGAAAAAGCAGTAAGCATTAGGGTACTTGCAGCAGTATATCCTAAGCTAAATTTACTATTTTCTTATCAGATAAAATGAACATGATGTTAAACAGAGGGAAACAATAACGAACAAAAGAACACATCACCACTGATTTAGATCAATCCAATGAACATGATTGTCATATTAGAAGAGCAAACTAGTCACATACATTCTTGTCCAATAGCTTGATATCAACAAGAAATTATCTCCCAACCTATTTACAACTACTACTCACAGAACTCTAACTTAGTGAAATAGCATACAATCAGTGATTTTCAATATTCAACCAACCAACCCCTTTCAATGTATTTCTTGGAAGTTCTTATAGAAGCGAGAGTGATAGTAGTCGTAGATAGAACTTAAATGGTTCATTTAAAACAGAGGGAGAGGCGTATATGAAGCCCATTCTGTCTTAATATCTTTACATTGACCTTTAGTACCCTTTAGATGAAATAGGGGCCTTTGACAGATTGATATTAACTCCCTGGGTATGTTCCTTGAGGTACTTTCTGGCTGTTGGCACTCTATTTGTACTTTGAGACAAGAAAGGATGAAGATTTGCCTTTCAGGTCTTCCATGCTTTGTAACTAATGCACTGACAATTATTTAGGACTTTCTGTCAGAATAGGTAACTGCTCTGGGCTCGATGTGGAATAGGAAATGCTGCGGGAACTTGTACTTTTTAGAAAAAGAACATTCTGCTGATGTGAAAACACTGATATGGCTTGTTTCATGTGTTTTTTAGGCTTCATTAAGTCTTCTTGATCGTTCTTATGGTCTTCGTCTGTGTCTTTATTCTTTAAACACTGGATTACAATCATTAAATCTTCAATAATGGTCTTAAATCCTTTAATTCTCTCACAAATACACTTTGCCACTTCTGCTGACTGTTTTGGTGACTGTACAGGTTATGGAGGTGCAAGAAGTTTTGAATCAGGGTTTATAGCCTGATATTTAATGAAACATTCCCTCAAACCTCATCAAGGACCTCTTTTCTGCTATTTTAGCTCTGGAACATGGCATTCTGCGCTCTGTATCACCACCACCATGATTGTGGGAACAGAACGAAATCACGACCTTTGGCACCTGCAAAACATGATAAACATATTAAGAAATCCATGTGGGAGTGAGAAGGGATGTGGGGAATGAAGGAAATGCGGTGGGAAAGGTGTATGCAGTAGAAAATGGTGAAAAACGGGTTGATGAAGGTTTGAGGCATCGTGCATTCTGGACTGTCAGATTAGAATAATCCATGGTGATCTACGGTGGAGATTCATCGATAGGATCGTTCGGAGGATGGATGGATGGAAAAGGGATGGGGACTAGGTTATATCAGAGCCGTCAGATCATAATAATCGACGGCTATGATCACTTGACGGGGTCCTTTAGAAGGTCAGATGGAAGGCAGACAATTGAAAAAATGATATAACCTGGGCCGTTCGATTAGAAAAATCGACAGCTACGATTAATATGAAATTTCACTGTGGAGGGAAGTAAGCAGAAAACCGGAGTGATTTTCGCATGGGCTTCGGGGTGGTAACCGGTTTTCGAAAAAATAATGTGATACCATTCATTAACTGACACCTGTCCCACCTAAAACTGCCCATTTCGCAAAACTTTTTTGTGTTAAACTGTTTTCGCGAAAATTTTGCGAAATTGAATGTTGGCCGTCAGATCTCTTGGTTTTGATCGGACAGTGCGGAAAAACTCCAATGGGGAAGCTACACGGATGAGGGAATGGCCATTGGGTTTATCTCCAACCGTCGGATCATCTGCAATGGACGGTGGAGATTTTATATTGGCGGGAAGGGAGAACAGGCGAACAAGCGAAGAAATGGTGAGATCTTCGTCGTTGGTCTTATGCATCCAATGGTTCAGATCATTCAAAACCACAATGTCGGGGAATGATAAAACAAAGGGGAAAAGTGCTTCGGGGAAAGGTTTTTTTTTTTTTTAGGTTTTGGCAACCGATTATTGAACTTCTGGTCATGTGGAGGAGGGGTTGTATGAGATAAGCCCTCTGGGGCTAAATTCTTTCATGGAGCAGAGAAACTGCTTTTATAGGCCTTTTTAAAGGGATTTTGGGGTTTTTAGCACCCGTTTGCGGGCTGGGGTTATATGGGGAATGGGGCTACAGCATATAAGCCCTCGGGGCTCAAACCTGCTATAGTGCAGATAGGGTGTTTTTAGGCCTAAAATCAATGTTTTTAAGCCAAATGAGGGGGTTCCGGTAGGTAGAAAAGGGGACTTTTAAACCAAATAAAGGGAACTATAAGGTTTAAAAAGGGGATTTTGATGATTTAGAGGGTTAATGAAGGGATTTTGGGGGAATTTTGTGAGGGAAAAAAGTGGTGAAAATGGAGACTTTGTGAGAATGAAATGGAGCAAATGGAGGCCTTTTTAAAGAAATATTTTTCACAAAACAACAGGGATTTTCAATGGAAACAGCAGTGAGGATTTCGTCAAATGACATATGACACATGAGGGCTTCAAGAATGATATATTTTCAAGGAAAATGTTTCTCTTGAAGACTTAGAAACACATTTGGCCACCTGTTTGCTTGCCAAAATTTTATAGTTGGCTAACAGGAATAAAACCACTTCTAATGTGGATGTGGATCCTCATATCAACTAGATAAAGCACCCTTATGTGTGAATAGAGGTTGAAGTATGTGGATGGGGTCAATTTTGACCAAATCAATAGCACTAGTATGGAGGGAGTGGATAGTTAATGAGGGACAATGCAGTGTTAGTGGGAGGAAGTCTCCATGAGAGTAGTGACTTTAATGAGTGGGACTCAAGGTGAGGAAGCTCACAAATCATATAAGGAAGGGAATGGAATCCATAGAGGGCATGATGATTATTGTCTATGTCTTGGTATTTCTTGACTTCTTGCATGCTTCAGATGTTTAGCAGAGTCTGTTGTGTTGTTTAGCACAAGGGTGTTTCCGAGCAGAAATCCCATCCTCGTCCTCGGGGGACTTTGAGTGCCTACTCAGGAGAGGTTTATTGAGTTGAATTCCACCATCCGGAATCAGGCCAAGCTTCATCCATTATCCACATTTCAATCTCCTTCAGGACTGTGTTTTTTTGCAGGGCAGTAGCAGTGGAGGAGGGATAGATTCAATTTATGAGCTTGTTTTCTAGTGGAGGGATCAGCCCTTCATCTAGGAAGCTAGCAAGGAAGTTCTTTGTGCATATTTTGTCATCTAGCAGTAGGCCAAGTTGTTACCATCACCTACAGTGCAGTTTCCTTTAGGAACTATGTTATCTTGATGAGAAGATGCAGAGGAGGTGTCAAGGCCCCAATTGGTGAGTTAGATTTCCAGTGAGGAGAGAATCCCTTCATCCGGGAGATCTATTGGAGGAGTATCATCCATTTCTACATCAGATCAGCCATCTCCTATCATCTATCTATTGTAGATATTATTCAGCCCTAGGGTTTCATTTCATTAATTTTTATTTTGTGTATTTCCGAAAACCCTTTCTTGGTTGTCTTGGAAATGTGCTTGGGAGCTTAAATCTCCCTTCTCGGCACTTTTTGAGCCATATATCAGTTGTTCTAAATCATTGTATTTTCTAGCTAGAGTTGTTCTCACTGGGACTCTGCTATATTGGTTCTCCGGCATTTTGAGTAGCAGCAACATTTCATAATTGAGTGTGTTTGATCATCGGGGGCTTGTTTTGCTTGCTTGAGTGACTTGTTCCTCAACATATTGTACTTATTTTCTGCTGATATTCATAATAATATGGATCTATATTTGTCTCATATTTTTATGTATTGATATTCACTGTTATTTCTATTTTTATGTTTAGTTTTTCTACTTTTCCTATTTTGGAATATTACAGTGGCTCATTTCATATGGTTGGTGGGGCACAATAAGATCCCCACTTGGGACAAAATAGTAAAGCAGGGCTATGAAGGGCCATATATATGTGCTCTAATCTAGGCCTCAGAGGAGATGATGCAACACCTATTGAAGAATTTTCCAAATTTGAAGTATGTATGGGGGAAGATTGATGAAACTTTTGGACCCACGGACCATGGACAGGAGGATATTTGGGTAACCATTGAATAATAGAAGACCTACCGCTTTCGCAACCTCGTTGTGAACCGAGCATGGAATATTTCCCTGGGTTTTTCTTTATGGAATGTCTGGAAGGATTGTAACCGAGCTACGTTTCAGAACCATCCCCCCTCTAGCTCTCTTGTTTGGACTCAAGTCAAAGACAACATCCGGGAAACCATCCTCTTAGAGATTTGGGATCATGAAGATTGGAAGGCTAATACAATAGAAGCTCATATTATATCCTCCCTCAGCCTTGCCCTCGCTCTGATTTTCCCTATTAATTCCTCTTATAAGGCCCCTATCTTGGCCTCCCCGTCATCTTTCTCTCCCCACACCAAGGGATCCATCCAAGTTAATTTTGATGGGGCCTCTGAAGGGAACCCAATCCAGGAAATTTTTGGAGGATTTCTTCACGATCATTTAGGACAACCTATTGGTGCCTTCATAGGATACTGTGGTATAAATACCAATAACGTGGCTGAGCTAACTTCCCTCTAACATGGTCTCATTATAGCACAGGATTAGCATCAGAAAAGGCTTCATATTTTCAGAGACTCCATGATGATTATCCAACATATCTAAAATATCATTGATGCATCTGCCATACCTAAAATTACTTAGAGCTGGAGGCTGAAAGCTCAGCTTGACAGGTTCAATCATCTATTGTTGGGTTTTCGGTATGTCTTTACTTGCCACATCTTTCGCTCAGGAAACAGAGTGGCGGATTGGCTAACCAACTGGGGAACCATTAGTCACCATAAAGACTTTACACCATCTTGGAGGGACTTAAGAAGCAAGGTATACCTAGACCTAGGAGACCTTCGAAATCTCCAATATCTTGTGGATAAAGACCTTCATATCGCCGATGGGGGTGCCTTAACTAAGAAACAAGTGGTGGGAGATATGGTGACAGACCCTGTCCGGCCTCCACGCGTGCCACACCCTCAAGTTTAAGTGATATGATAGCGTGGTTCAGCTTGCGAGGTTGTCACCCACACATTAATATGGCCTTTAAAACTTGTCCTTGGATTTGGTTATATATTTCTTAGTCAAGGTGGGAGATGGTAAAGCTCTGCAGTAAGTTAAGGGTGTTGGAGTTCCTATACGCCTCACTGAATTCTAGGCGTTGGCGGAGAAGTTAGATACTACTGCGCAGCGCGGGGTGTGTTGGTAACGTTGGAAGGCCCTTGGGACCATGGAACTTTCAGGGACAGGGAATCAATTGGTATCCTGATTAGTCCAGCTCGTTTGCATGATGCAGCAGAATTCATAGGAGAAATGCCAGGGTAGCTAGACCTTGGCCACACTTTAGAGGAAAATCCTCTTCAAGTTTGTGTGCATTGGAAAATTTGCATGGGCGACTGGTTTTTTGTTCTTGCGTGGCACTGAAGGAAAATCCTTGAGTTCTCTCAGTCCTAGAGAGTTTTCACTTCTATGAAGGACGCGGTAAGTTAGTGGAATTACACTCTGGAATTTGCAGCAAAGGGTTCGGTTGGTTGTGTACATTTTCTAAAGCCATGTGCTGCGGAAATCTTGTTCCAACTTTCCTGAGCGTGGGGAGTGGATTTTGATGACAGCGGGTTCTGGATAGCCCCACAATTCTCTTGGGGGGCAGTGATGATAGCCACATTATTTTTTGTTGTTGTGTGGGGTTGGGTGGGTTTTGGCTTCTGTCACTCACTCAGGTATTTTGGGAACACAGGGATATCGTGACACTGTGGGAGACTGCATCATGGGGGTGGAATTTTGTTTTGAAACCAGCTCCAAAAATAGAAGAAAAGAGAGATCAATGCCTTATAATTCAACCACTTTGAGGGGACAACCTCCTTTGCATTACATAAATGAACACTTCTTGGATGATATAAATGACAAAACCTACTTTATATATATATATGAGTCCATGGGGTCACAATATAATCCTAGCCGACCTAAAAATAATGATGTAAGGGCACAATCATAAAAATATGGGGGTTACAGGGGTACAACAATAACAATAAGGGGGCTACACTAACAACAATAAGGGACTACACTAGTAATATAGGGACCTAACATGCCCCTCCTTCAAAAAAGTGTTGTCCTCAACGCTTGAGTAGCTTTCGATGCTTCTGTATAAACTTCTCATCCTCCCATGTAGAATATTTAGTGGGTAAGTTCTTCCACTTTATGAGATACTCTGAAATTGATCGATTTCATAGCTGTCGAGTTCTTGTTTCCATGATTTCTTCAAGTTCCAATATGATTTTTCCTTCCTCATCAAGTTGTGGCAATATTTTTTGAACTAGAAGTTTGTCACCTGTAACCTTCGTTAAGCATGAAACATGGAAAATTGGATGCACTTGAGTAGGAAGCTCCAATTTGTATGTCATAGTACCAATATTTTGCAACACCTTGTAAGGACCATACTACATTGGTGATAATTTATTATCCTTCTTAGCTTTCTTGATGGAAATTTGTTTGTATGGTTGTAGCCATAAAAATACCCAGTCTCCTACATCAAAACTTCTCTCGCTACGATGTTGATCTGCCAGTTGTTTCATTCAATTTTATGCCAAATTTAGGTTATCCTTTAAGAGTTGGAGAACTTGTTGTTGATGCTCGATGTGATCTTCCACTGCTTGAACCTTATAATTTTCTCTTAAAGACAATGTGATGGATGGTGTATGATATCCATAAAGTGCCATAAATGGGGTCATTTTGCTACAATATGGAAGGAAATGTTATACCACTAGCCAGCCAAAGGTAACCACTTGACCCATTGTGTTTGTTTATCAGATACAAAACAACGAAGATATCCTTCCAAACATTTTTTCACTATGTCAGTTTGCCCATCGGATCGAGGATGATATGATGAGTTATGAGCTAGTTGAGTACCCAAACAAGAAAATAATTTCGTCCAAAAATTTCCAGTAAAAATGGGATCTCTGTCACTTACAATAATATTTGGGTTTCCATGTAGCTTTTGAATTGTTTCCATAAATGCAGTAGCAATTGTACTTTCTTTAAATGGATGAGAAAATGCACAAAAGTTTGCATACTTGGTAATTTTATCAACTACAAACATGATGACACTCTTTCCTTTGGACAACTTGTGATAATATCCATTGAAATATCCTCCCAATGTTGACTTGGAATGGATGAAGGTTGTAGAAGACCAGGGGTCTTAATTGTCTCAACTTTATTTTGCTAGCAAACCAAACATTCCGCCACAAACTTTTGAATCTCAGATTTAAGGCCATCCCAAAAAATTCTTTCTTCACCCTATGGAAATTTTTTAAAAATCTTGAGTGTCCTCCTAAGGTAGAATTGTGCAATTCCAAAAGAATATTTAGTTTTAGTTGGGAATTCTTACAAATATATAAGCAATCTTTGTACCATAAGGAATCATTTTTCCAACTAAATGTATCATATGTAATAGGATCTTGTTGCAACTTTTGAATGAGTGTCCACACGTCTTCATCCTTCTTCTATTCATCCCTTGCTTCGGTTATCCAATCTGGTTGGATAATAGAAATGGCACAAATAAATGCTTCCACCTCTTCATCCTTGCTTGAGAGTGCATCTGCAACAACATATAGCTTCCCTTTTTTGTAGATGATTTAAAAGTCATAACCCAACATATTTGTGACCAATTTTTTCTTCTCTTCTAAAGATAGCATTTGTTCCAAAAAGTATTTAAGACTATCATGATCAGTTTTTACCTTGAAGTGTCTTCCCATTAGGTAAGGTCGCCATTTCTTTAGTGCATGTAGTATTGCCAACATTTCCTTCTCATAAATGGCTTTCTATAAATACTTTCCTTTGATTGGACGACTTTCAAAAGCAATGGGTCTTCCTTGTTGCATTAAAACAACACCAATTCCATTTCCTGAGGCATCACATTCCACAATAAAGGTTTTTGTGAAGCCTGGCATAGCTAAGACCGATGCTAGGCACATTGCCTCTTTAAGATATTCAAAGGCCTTAGTTGCTTCAGGAGTCCAAGAAAATGCATCTTTCTTCAATAATGTTGTTATAGGTGTTGCTACTCTCCCATAATTCTTAACAAACTTGCAATAATACCCTATTAACCCAAGAAAGCCTCGCAATTGCTTTATGGTTGTGGGGACTTTCCATTCCTTAATGGCGTTATTTTGTTAGGGTCTACCTTAACACCCTCGTGAGATACAATATGACCCAGAAATTCCACCTCTTGTACTCCAAAGAAACATTCGAAAGTTTTTGCGTATAATTGTTTCTCCTCCAATAGTTTTATCACCCTGTCAACATGTTGAACATGATCCTTCCAAGACCTGTTGTAGATTATTATATCATTAAAAAATACTAACACAAGTTTTCTAAGGAAGGGTTTGAAAATTGAATTCATCAACCCTTGAAATGTATAAGGTGCATTGGTAAGGCCAAAAGGCATGACCAAAAACTCATAATGAGCCTCATGAGTTTGAAATTTTTTTTTCGAAATATGTTCAGTCTTCATTCTAATTTGATGATATCCTTAACAAAGATTCAACTTGGTAAAATAAATTGCTCCATTTAATTCGTCCAATAATTCATCAATCACAAGAATGGGAAATTTATTTTTAATAGTGAGCTTATTGAGCTCCTTATAATTTGGACATATGTGCCATGATCCATCCTTCTTGTGCACCAATACTATTGGAGCAAAGAAAGAACTTTGAATCGGTTGAATTATACCAGCCTCTAACATTTCTGCAATCATACGTTCAATTTCACTCTTTTGGACATAAGGATATGTGTAAGGCCTGATGTTTGGAGGAAAAATTCTTGGAATCAAATGAATAGCATGATCATGATCACAAATAGGTGGGAGTCCTTTGGGAGTTTCAAATGTCGTGGAATGATTGTCCAAGACCTTTTGGAGATCTAGAGAAATAGATGATTTTGATGTAGGAACTTCTAGTGAGCATACTTGTGAAATTATGCCTCATTGTTATTTCTTCAGAAGCTTTGCCATGACATTAGAGCTTATTATCTTTCCTGGTTTCCCTACGATACCCCATAATTCAACTTCCTTTCCTTCCGAAAAAAAAAAAAAAATTCAAGGAAAGTTCTTGAAAATTAAAAACTATCATCCCCATAGATTGTAACCATTATACTCCTAGTACAACATCAGCACCTCCCATTGGAATGGAAAGAATTGGGCTATTCAATACATATTCCTCCATGGTTATCTTTATATTATGGCATTTTCCAGAGAAATTTATAGTTCCTCCATTTGCAACCATCACTTGAAACTCTGATGCTAGGTATAGGAAGTAATTCAATTCCTTGGCTACCTTACAATGAATAAAATTATGGGTACTACCCAAGTCAATTAACACTACTACCTTTTTCTTCTTGATATGTCCTTCTTTATTGAGAGTTTGAGGAGTGGTAATTCCTACCAATGCATTACAATATATGGTCAAACTCATTTCTTCTTTCTCTAGGGTTGGTTCCTGGTGTATATCCTATTCTTTTGAAGTTTCTTGTTCATTTTTTTCCTCCTCTTTACAATCTATGTAAAATAATTTCTTCTCAACACACTTATGACCTTTAGTGTATTTTCTATCACAACTGTAACAAAGCCCTTTTGCTCTTTTTTCTTCCAATTGTTGTGGTGTTAACCTTGTAGGTTGTGGAAGTCTAGGAGTAGCAACACTTCCATCTTTATAGATGTGAGTGGTAGGTTTCCTTGTCACCATAATTTTACATTCATTTTTCCTTGCCAACGCAACCTAAATGCCTTCTCCAATGAATTAGGTTCCCAAATGTGAACCTCATGTTGGACGTTATCATTTAAAATCCCTATGAAGACATTAATCTTGTGTTCCTATGGAATATTAGCTACCCTTATATTCAATTTTTGGAAGTCCTTAATGTGCTCCATCACTGAACCCTTTTGTTTGAGATTTATCAATTAGCTAAAGAAGATGTTTCTCTTTGTATCCTCATAATGTGATATCATTTCCTCCGTAAAATAGACCAAGTGAGAATTTTTTACAGGAGTAAATCCATTGATACCATACAAATGTATTTTGTTCTAAATATAAAGTTGCAAGGCGTACCTTTTGTGTTTATTTCACATTATTGAGATCAAAATATTGCTCCATCTGTAGTATCCATGTTAGAGGATCCTTGCCATCAAAATTCTTCATATCAATCTTTGGAATTTGGTGGGTCTTCAACCCAACATTAGAGTTTATGAAATCAGATTAACATTTATTTTGTTCTTATCATGAGTTTCCTCTACTATCATTTCGCCATTAAGAACCATTTCTTGTATCACATTTCTCAAACCTTTTAGATCATTCTTCATGTCTTCCATGTTGTCTTTAATTTTTCTTCCATTTCTGCTTTTAGATCATTCTTCATGTCTTCCATGTTGTCTTTCATTTTTTCTTCCATGTCTTCCATTCCATTCTTCAAACCATCCATCCTAGCTTCCATACATTTCTTCAAACCATCCATATTAGCTTCCATGCCCTTCTTCAAACCATCCATCTTAACTTCCATGCCTTTTTTCAAAACTTTGATTTCATTTTTTGTTGCTCTTTGCGAGAACGAAATTTCATGCACTTGCTCTTGTAATTTTGATATATCATGTTGCACTTATTCGTCTTCATGAGTCATAGTAGAGTATTCTGAGGGATTGATGGGTGTTGAAATATTTTTAGGGGGCATTTTAGAACCCAATACTGATATCTATGCTTCAATATGCCCTTGGAATCACTTCAAAATGATTTTTCAAATAAGACTTAAGCAATTTGAAAAAGAAAATACACACATTTTTCTTGCTTTTGAGGAGCTCGATATTGAAACTGAATTATCTCTATGATTTCGGTTCTTCAATATCTGAACTTTAGTCTTGTAGTAGCGCTCTGAACCTTATTTCGAATGCCATAGGTCTGACCTAATTTGGATGCTTCAAGACAAATTTATGCCCAACATCCCACAATGACCTAATTATGGACTGGTTCAGTAGAGTGCACTTGTACAGCGTGCCACGTGTCACTGTTTCCTCCTTTGGCTTTGAAATTTACACAAGAAACTATAGTCCATGTAATTTCAACCACTTTTTTATAGAATTCCAATTTGATGTTCAGAGAGAGAGAGAGAGTTATGAAAATTTTCCCACGGTCACCTCTTTTAGATGAAATTCGGGAGCCTTAAAAACCCCTAACTTCCACAAATCATATCTCTGAAAATATTGCGAACCAAGATCTGAAATTTTTACACGAAGTTCCTCAGGATGTCGACTTCTCGTGGTAAAAAATTTAGCTTTTGAAACTTCGTAGAAAAAATATTTATAGTGAAAATTCCACGATGACCTGTTTGGAGCAGCGAAACCCTAGAATCGAAAGATATGATACCAAATGTTATGAAAATAGCTCCAAAAATAGAAGAAAAGAGTGATCAACACCTTAGAATTCATCCACTTCGAGGGGGAAACCTCATTTACATCACATAAATGAACAATTATTGGATGATACAAATGACAGAACCTCATTTCTATATATAGGAGTCCATGGGGTCACAATATAATCCTAGTCGAGCTAACAATAATAATGTAAGGGCACAATAATAAAAATATGGGGGTTATAGGGGTAAAACAATAACAATAAGGGGGCTACACTAAAAAAAAAAGGGGAATACACTATTAATATAGGGGCCTAACAAATTCTATGGATATCAGTCCAGCCGGGAAGGGATGTGGATGCCTGGTCAGGCTCTTCTGATAGCCAGGAGATAGAGGAGTGATTTTTTGGCTCCCTGGGGCACGTGGAAGCTCTAGCATCGCCAGAGTCTGTTACTGCTCAAATCTGGAACATTCAACTAAACATGGAAAACCTTAGAAATCAGAGGTATGATGACCATAAGGAGATGATTGCTTTCGTAAATGACATTCAATTTGTCCATAATGAAATTATGGAGTAATTGGACAGTCTTCATCTCCAGAAAAGGCGCACTAACAACCACCTTCGCGTTCTAGAAGCAATGGTGGAGCATATTCATTTCCATATGCATGAATATGTTGGATATTTCACATCTCCCCCTGTAATCCCCCCAAGCCCCCCCCCCTTGATATGATGCCTTATGTTTTGGTTCTCTTTTTGTTTATAGTTTGTATGTCATGGCCTCTAGGCTATCTGAAAATAATGTATGAAGTTCATACCTCACGTTATCCTCTAGGCCCCAATCTCAACAAGTCTGGTCGGACTAAGAGAAAGAGGCATGTTGAGATGATTATGGTACTCTACACTTTGATGATAATATAATGATGGAATTTTGAATGAAAAATAAATAAATTAATTGAAAAATAAATGAATAAATAAATAAATAAAAATAAAAATAAAAAATACTGATCGACACAGTGATAACACATCGAAAAAATGTAGAGAAGGCAAGTTCTTTGTAAATTCTTTACAAAATTAATATGTTTGAGCTATATGTAAGTTTAACTAATATATATTGTTTGGTGCATTTCATGCAGAGCCACAAAATGAACAAGGTCGATAATATTATTTCTCATCTAAGTGTAGAAGAGCGTAAAAGTCTGATAGAAAATTTTCATAATGATGAATCAGGTGAATGAAAAAATACTATTCAATATAAGTTTTTTTTTCATTAATAAATACTTAAGAATATTAGACAACATGTTTCAAATAATCTATTAATTCATATATGTTTAATGTTCTACAAGGAGCAACAACGAAGGAAAAGATCAATGTCCTTCTAAGAAAACAAAATTGATAAAACATGTAAATGACGATGAATTGGGCCTTAGCTCATCTAGAGTGGTACTCGAGGTTAATGAAAGGGGGAAAATGTTTTACAGAACTATGAGGGATCTAGTGGTACGAATGTATAAATGTACTTTCCACTTAGAATAAAAAAATCAATCCAATTGTTCTAAGAACCAAAATATATCTAAACTACAAGAAGCGTTTCCAGAGAAATGGTCAATGAGACATATCAGACTTGCAATATAAAAAACATACAACAAAAAAAAAGAATCATTCAAAAGGCAATATTCCTAATTGTATAAAATGATTTTCTGGATTTGTATATATATATGTTACTACAAACCATTAATTTATTAAGATCGATTTTGTTATATTTAATTTTTATATATCATTATAAAAATGGTTTATTAATTTTTTTTCGAAGATTATGAAAATCCCAAATGATCAATGCGCCGATATGTGAAACATGCTAGTAGAAATGTCCAAAGAAATGTATAAGAATATGGTCAAAGAAATGGACATAATTTCATCACATGAGTAGACATCTCAACAACAATGTGCTTCAAATGTATGTAATCATGATTGAATTTGTACATATAAAATAATAATTTAGCATTAAACATTAATTTTCAAGTATTTTCTTGCATAAAAGAAAACAAGATGGAACTCATTCAACACATAAAACATGACGACAAGGAAGAAAAGGGTTGATTTCAAAGTTTGTGAGTAATTGTTAATATCTCCTTATAACAACTCAAGGTTTCATTTTTTTATATCTTAAGTTGTTTTACAGCAACCATTCTTGAATGACTTCAAATAGGTGCTAACATACAAAGAAGAGTCATCAGAAGAATTGGCTGACATTGGGTTAAATAAGGGTTGTGAGTATATGTTGTCATATCAAAAATTATTTATGGAATTTCTAAATATCGATGTTGTTTCACTTCTCTAATTTTATAATTAATAGAACCAAAAAAATTTATATTAAATCTATGATTTATAATGGGTTTTAAAATGTGCAGGTAAAAAAGTATGGAACTACGGCAGCAAAAGGCTTGTTGCAACAAGGCATGAGACTTGGTTTTGAAACCATGTGCACAATTTATGAGTCACTTCTTGCTATGGTACATTGCTATATGATTTACATTGATGTATATTATTTATTTCAATTTTCATTATTCTTACCAATGTAGATACACTCATTACACTTTATTATTATGTTTGCATATAGAACTGCAAGATCAAGAAGACGAAAAATATTGATGCAATCAACAAAACATTCCGCCAAATAACCCAAGTCATGGAAGTAGCTCGAGAAATGACAGTAGTTCCAATGAAGAATGATGATCAATTTGGATATCAATGCAACCTATTGTATTTTTTGAAATAATTGTCTATGAAAATAAAACATTTTGTTTAATGTAATGGACATAGTGTCCCAATTGAAAGCAATCCCCTTTTGTATGACAAATAGCCTCTTATTGATATATAATAAAATACATTTTAATTTATTCTATTGTGTTTTCTAATGTCGTTGTGAAATGTTACACCATTGATTAAATATATGGGTGATTAGATATTATAATGAAGAGATGTGAAATATGATAATATGAAAAATTAATACAAACATCATATACAACTGCACTAATCAAATTTTACTTTTTACGAATATTGTTATAAGATATATTTCAATTTTTCAATGAATAACGGATTTTAAAAATTACAATAATTTCACTGTCACATGTTGATCTTTCCAAAAAAGAGAAAATCTCATTCAAAAAATTAGTGTGTCTATAACATAAAAAGGCATCGGTGTGTTGTGTCATATAAAATCATTGTGATGGCATATTTTTGCATGTTCGGTGCCTTTTAAGAAAACGAGAGCATCGATGCGTTTATCACTTGAAGCATCGTTCCTATTTGAGACTAATGCCCCAGTGCATTGTAATTCTTAATGCACTAGTGATTTCATATAACTAACTCCTCGGTCCTACAAAATATTATTTCCAACTCAGTGCTTTGTGAAAACTAACAACACCGGTCCTTTTGTATAACTAACACACTAGGGCCTTTGTACTAATGATGTGCATTGTCGCTATAAGTTTTAAAAAAAACCTCAGCACAACAATTATTTTTTATGTGCCCCGGTGTCATTCCTTAGAAGAACCCCCAAGGATTTTTTATCTCTTAGCACCGTTGTATTATATATTACGCACCATTGTTCTTTTCATTCAATGCATCAGTGCTTTTAGTTATGTATGTCATCTGGTTCTTTTATGAATGTAGTGCACCAGTGCTATTTGTTCCATTAAGAGCACCGAAAAATTTAAAAAAAAAATAAAAAAAAAATAAATAAATAAACAAACAAACAAACATCCACTAGAGTCTCTGGCCACCTAAATTTTTTCAGTTTTAAACCTCCGCTATCCCAAACATATGTTTTAGTGGATGTTTTTTTGACAATTTTGGCCAATTTTATAACACTAAAAACCTCTGCTATAACCTCGGCTAGAAGGTATTTTTCTTGTAGTGACACAATCCTGTCAAATACATATAACTAAAATCATACCACATGTGATATAAATATCGAATGGTCATATCATATAACATCGATAAATGTGCTACCAAATCTAACTCTATCACAATATAAATCATAAGTTCTTAACACATCATGAGAGCCAAACAGTACTTGTTTACAACCATCATCAAATTGGAGGTATACATATTATGAAATACGCAATTCCTTTAATTCCAACTCAACATAGGTCCCACATTGATGCAGATATATCAACCAAGAGCCAACATAAAAAACCAGACTTTGCGTCACATATCATTCATATGAATTTCCAACACAGAGTTGAAATATATATCATAATGTTTGGAAGTTAAAATCTCATTGTATGCAACATTCATAGTGTAATGATAATAGCATTAGGGTGCTTATGAACATAGGGTTGTAATATAGTTTAGGCATACCAAATATGCACTTTCGCAAACTATGCACTTTCGCAAACTATTCTTTTAATAAGCATGATTTCCATGAATAGTTTGCAATGTAGTAGCTTCATCAGAAATGTATATTTAAAATAGTTGAGCTTATTAATATCCATTTTCTGTGGTTGCAGAAGTAGTGAAATAAATATAATAAAAGTGTGACTGCTGCAAACATAATCAAAAAATGAAATTGATATCCAGCTTGAGAAATATGCATATAACCATGAGCATGTGTACTCCTTCTTCCTTTAGATAATGAATTTGGTGTTGTATAGAAAGAGGGAAAAAATGTCTTAGTGGTGCTCCCCTTCTAGTCATGACAATAGAATCAAAACTCACAAAATAATGAAAACAAGGTTATTGGAGGACAATAGACGTGTGGGAAAGCATGACAGACGTGAAAGATTTTGAAGATTATTACAAAATCAAAGGATTTTAGAAATAGGTTTCAACATTTGGCGACACCACGGGGAAATATGGGCATCCATATTTAACTTAGAATATGTGGTTTCACAGAGAAGGAAAGAAAACATGAGCAAAAGTAATCCCAGTTTCTCTCCCCCTCAAAGAATATTTTTTAAAAGATACACTCACCTGTTGATTTGTTACTTCTCATAACATATGTTCTTAGGGTGACATTTTCTTAGAGAAAATGGAAATTGAATATATCTTGCTAGAGTAAAAATAAATCATTGTATATAATTGTTATTTCAATGTGATACGATATTAAACTCTAGTTGTAATGCCATTGTCTTTACCTTTTGAGCAAGTTGCAGCAAAGTAAAAGATTTTGTTGTTGTTTGAACTAGTATTACTTAAATATACATATTTGACATTCTTTTAACACTCAACAAGGAATAAAAATGCAAAAAACTAAAATAAAAGACATAAAAGGAAAGTAATGAAAAAAAAGAACAAAAAATAAATAAATATAGACCAAAGGTAAATTCATAAGTGAAAAAATCTTGTGGTAGGATCAGTGAAGTGTTTAATGTAAGAACCATTGGTAGGATAGGATAGCAACCTATCATCATCTTTTAGCAGATATGAATTAATTCTGATCTTAGCAACAATTTCATATGGACCAATCCAAAGCTTCTGAAATGTAGACACTCTTTCCTTTTCAACATGCGTTGTGTCCCATAAAAGGATTTTTTTTCCTACTTCAAAGGTGGTATCTTTAGCCCTTTTATCATGACATTTTTTAACATTTTTTTTCCTTCTTTGGATTTTATTCAGGGATGAGTTTCTCTATTTATCAAGAGCTAGGAGTGTGTGATAAAGATTGATTAAATCATATTCCTTAATTCTTCAGTTTGAAAGGCAAGGTGAAAAGAGCCTAGTTGTAGTTCAATTGGAATGATGGATTTTTGCCTATAAACAATATGGAAGAGTGTAACACTAGTACTTACCTTAGTGGTAGTACGATCTCCCAACAAGGCTCAAGAAAGAAAAATATGTCATTATCTAGGATTATAAGAAATGGTATTTTTAAGGATATTTAAGTATGTTTTTATTTATTGATTTGGCCAGCCCATTTCATTGGGGATAGGAAGAAGATGAAAAGGTATGCTTGATAGTGAATTTTTTGCAAAAAAAGAAAATTTTGTGGAAATGAAAGTAGGTTTTTTATCAGACACGATGTGAATAGGTGTGTTTAATCTAAGCATCATAATTACTTTAAAGAAATCGATTATTAGATCTTCGGTGGCCCTTTTGAGAGGAATTTCCTCTCACCATTTAGTAAAATAGTTTATTGCAGTTAAAATAAAAAAATGACTAGTTGAGGAATATGGGCTAATTGGGCCTATGAAATCAAGCCCACATTTAAGAAAGCGAAAAGTGGAAATTATAGGCTCCAAAGGAATTATAGAATATTATAGTTTCCATGTCGCTCATTGAAATTCATTACATGATCTGACAAACTTGAAAGTATCTCTAGAGATCTGCATCCAGTAGTAACCAACTCTCGGAATTTTGTAAGCAGTGGATCTTGTTGCAAAGTGACCATCGATATGATTAGATAGCTCTGAAGAGTTGTGAAAAGTTCTAAAAAAATGATTTCATATCTTTCATCTATGCATCTCATGGATACTCATTTAGTAGATTTTTAGAATAATATATCATGTACAAATACATATTTCGAAGTGTCTAATAAAAATTTTATTCTATGGATTTTGCCTAATTTTTTTGGACTATCTAGTGACTCGGATAAAAAATGATGTTAGCATACCAAGGATGATGATAAATTTTAGATTGCTTATCTCAAATGAAAATAAATCTGAAATATATTGATTTTGAGATTCAATGTCCTTAGTATGATCCAAATCCTGAGAAAATGTAGAGCTAATCCCTACCCTTGATGGTGTTGGTAGTAGTTATGGTAAGGCCATTTTCTGTTAGAAAATTATATATTACAGAGCAATGGAACACATAAAATATGCGGAAACAAAAACACATAAAACATATAAACAAGAGAGACACAGATATATGTGGTTCACCCAACTTGGGCTACATCCACGGAAACAACCAGTCCTTCCTTTATATTATCCAGCAAAATGGGAGACACAACCTACAACGAATCTGTTGTAATCTACTCTTCTTACTCACACAGTCCCCCTTTCTATTTCTCTCTCAGAGTATACACACAATCCACAGACGCAATACAATATCCTCATAAAACAGGGGGGTTTCCTTCTAGGGAAAAAAAACCTTAAATTAAACATAACTTCTACTATCAGATCATCTGCCTGATGAACGACCCAGATTGACTACAAAATTACAATATTTTACAAGTAAAGTTTACATATGTTTTTAGCTTCAAGCTCCAAAATGTCACCGTTGCCCCCCCTGGACCCCCCTGACAGTGATCAAATGATTGGAGGTGTTACCACCCCAGTAAGAATAGGGCTCCAATGTGGCGATACATCTAAATAAAGAATGTACTAAATATGCTCCCACACCCAACAATCACTTGGGTACAGTTGAGCTCGATCTTCTTCAATTTGTTGGAAAATTACTCCACTTTGGACCTGGTTGTTTCTCATATTCATCATCATACTTGAAGAGCAATTGAAAATGAGCATAATCTCAGTTTCTCCCTCGTTACAACTTTTGTTAACATATCTGCAAGATTGTGGCTAGTGTGTATCTTTTCCAGCTTCAATTGTCCATTTTCCAACGTTGACCATATGAAATGGTACTTGAGTTGTATGTGTTTAGTCCTGGAATGAAATGTTGAGTTCTTTGCAAGATGAATGGCACTTTGGATGTCACTGTATAACCTGCCCATCTCATGCTTCTTACCCAATTCATCCATAAACCTTTGTAACCAAATCATTTCTTTATTAGCCTCTGTAGCAACAACATACTTTGCTTCTATTTTTGAAAGTGTAACAACACTTTTCATTTTTTAAACCCAACTGACAGTTGTTCCACCTACAGTAAATACATACCCTATACTGCTCCTCCTGTTATCTCTATCACTTACCATATCTGCATGAACATATCCCTGTAGAGCAATGTTTGAACCACCAAATCATAATGCTTTATTTGAGGTGCCTCTCAAATATCTTATAATCCATTTCACTGACATCCAATGTTCTTTTCCTGGATTTTTCATGTACCTGCTTACAACTCCCACTGCATGTGCAATATCAAGCCTTGTGCAAACCATTGCATACATTAAGCTTCGAACTGGTAATGCATATGGAACTTTAGACATATAATCCATTTCTTCTTGGGTCTTGGGGAACATCTCCTTACTCATTTTGAAATGGCTAGCCAAAGGTGTACTAACTGTTTTTTCATTTTGCATATTAAATATTTTCAACACCTTTTGTATGTACTCATTCTAAGACAATGTTAGCTTGTGATATTTCCTGTATCTATTTATTCTCATACCAAGGATTTGTTTTGCAGCTCCCAAATCCTTCATTGCAAATGAATTTGCTAATTTTCTTTTAAGTACATTTATTTCCTTCATGTTAGACCCTGCAACAAGCATGTCATCTACATACTATAACAATATAATATATTTGCTATCATTTTTCTTTTTTAAATAAACACAATGATCAGAGTGGCATCTAGTATAACCTTGTTCAGACATAAACCTATCAAATTTTAGATACCACTGCCTTGGAGCCTTTTTTAAGCCATACAAGCTCTTCTTTAACTTGCACACTAATTTTTCCTTCCCTTTGACCTCATATCCTTGTGGTTGCTGCATATAGATCTCTTCCTCCAAATCTCCATGGAGAAATGTTTTCTTTACATCTAACTGTTCAAGATGAAAATATTCCATTGCTACAAGAATTAAAATAGCTATGATTGAAGTCATCTTAACAATAGGATAAAATATTTCATCAAATTCAATACCTTTCTTAAGTTCAAACCCCTTCACCACAAGTCTAGTTTTGTACCTTTATTTTCCTCCATCTTCTTCCTTCAGCCTGTAAACCCATTTATTCTGCAATGTTGTCTTACCTGCAGGCAACCTGACTAAGTCCCAATTCTGGTTATGTATTAAGGAGTCCATCTCTTCATTCATGGCTAGCTCCCACTTCTTCCTGGTTTCGAACTGCATTGTTTCTTCATAACATTCGAGTTCTCCAGAATCAGTCAATAATAAAAATATAATGAAGGAGAGTATTTTTCAAGGTGTCTACTTATCCTGGAAAATATTCTAACACTACTTTCAGGTGTTTGAGCTGCATGTTTTTGTTGTGGTGGTTGTTGCTGTTGTGGTTGTTGATTATTATTATTTTCAGGCACCTTTACTTTTTCTGTGATCTCATCAAGAACTGTGTATTCTTTGTTTAGTTTTTCCTGTTTCTTTTCCTATAACTGATTCTTATACAAGACCTTTTCATTGAATATTACATCTATGCTCCTAATGATTTTGTCATTTTCATAATCATATAATCGATAACCAAAATCATTAACACCATATCCAATAAAGGAACATCTCTTTTATTTTTCCTCAAGCTTTGTTCTATTTTCTTTATTAATATGGACAAAGGCCTCACAACCAAAAGGCTTTAAAAAGGATTAGTTTACCTTTTTACCTGTCCATGCCTCCTCTGGAATACCACCATCCAAGGAACTTGAAGACCCTTTGTTTATTTGATAAATCGTAGTATCTACAGTGTTTGCCCAAAATTGTAAAGGCAATCCTGCATGCAATCTCTTGCACCTTGCACGCTCCATTATTGTTATGTTCATCCTTTCTGACACACCATTTTCTTGTGGTGTTCTTGGAACTATATTCTCTCTGTGAATTCCATGCTCTGAACAGTACCTATCAAACTCTTTGCTGCAATATTCACCTCCATTTTCTGATCTTAGACACTTCAACTTCTTTCCTGTCTCAATCTCAACCAAAGCTTTCCATTTCTTGAAAGTATCAAATACATCAAATTTATTCTGAATACAATAAATCCAAGTTTTTCTAGTTGCATCATCAATAAAATTAACATAATAAAGAGAGCCACCGAGAGATGATACCTGAGCAGTTCCCCATACATCTGTATGCAAAATCTTTAATTTTTCGCTCTTATTTTATTTCCAACTCTATCTAACTCTCTTATATTTTCCGTAAATACAATTCTCACAAAAATCCAAATCAATACTCTTCAAACCCGGAAAAAATTTTCTTGAGTGAAGAATCTTCATCCCCTTCTCACTCATGTGTTCGAGCCTATGATGCCATAATGTTGCATCTGCTCCTTTGGAAGTTAAATCATTAACATAGATATAAATACCAATTCATAAGTACAATGTACCAACCTTTTCTCCTTTTTCTATTACCAGGGCTCCTTTAATGACCTTCTAGGTTTTATCTGTGAAAGTTGTCACACAACCTTCACTTCCTAACTGCCCTATTGAAATCAGATTTTTATTCATATCTGGAACATGCCTTACCTCCTTTAATAACTATTGGTTTCCATTATGCTCTTTTACAATAACTTTACCCATTCCAATGATTTTATAGGGTTTCTCATCGCCCAAACGAACCTGTCCAAAATCTCCTTGAACATAGTCATGAAAATATTTCTTATCAGGTGTGGCATGGAATGAGACCCCTGAATCTACCACTCAGGAATCAATAACATTTTCTAAAGAAAGAAACAAATCATCTTGTAACACATCACCTATCACATTTTCTTCATGATTGTTTTCTTGTTGTGTGTCTCCTTTTTTTCCCTTCCAAGATTTACAGTCTTTCTTCAGATGTCCTTTCTTTCGGCATTTCCAGCACACTATCCCGGATCTAGACTTGGATCTTCCTTTCCTTGATTTACTACAATATTTTGAGCTCTTCCCTCTTTCCATTTTTATTCCCCTAGTCTCTGCACTCAAAGCATTACCTAATGTCTCACCGGAGCATTTCTGTCACATTTCCTCGCTAAGGATAGCACCGAAAACATCATCAAACTTTAAAGTACTAAATCCAAGGATAGAGTTACTAATGGCCATAACTAAACCACTCCAACTTTCTGGAAATGAGCATAGAAATAACATAGCCCTAAATTCATCATCAAAGTTTACCCCTACATAAATTAACTTACTAGTAACCATATTAAATTAATTTAAATGGTCAGCAACAGATCCACCATCCGAAATCTTCATATTAAATAAATGTTTCATAATAAATACCTTATTTGAGGCCGATGGTTTTTCATATAGTTTTTCCAATTCCTTAGTTAAACCCTCTATTGTTGTTTCCTTCGAAATATTGAAGTCTACCGATGCCGTGAGGCACAGCCGTATTGTTTCGAGTGCCTTTCTATCGAGAATCTCCCATTCTGCGTCTTCCATACTTGACGAATTCTTTGTTTTTCCACTCAATGGTAGGTACATATATTTCTAATATAGATAATCTTCCATTGGCATATTCCGCAATGGTTAGTTTTGGTTGTTAAATTTATCGACCCTAAACCTACCATCTTTCGCCATTGCTCCCACTCGAACCAGGAACCCTTCTTTCCTCCGAGTTTATCAACCAAATAGACCTTCAACTCTAATACCAATTGTTAGAAAATTATATATTACAGAGAAATGGAACACATCAAATATGCGGAAACACAAACACATAAAACATATAAAACAATAGAGACACATAAATATGTGGTTCACCCAACTTGGGCTACGTCCACGAAAACAACCAGTCCTTCCTTTATATTATCCAGCAAAATGAAGAGACACAAGCTACAGCAGATCTATTGTAATATCCTCTTCTTACTCACACAATCCCCCTTTCTATTTCTCGCTCAGAATATACACGCAATCATAGATGCAATAAAATACCCTCATACAACTGAGGGGTTTCCTTCTAGGGAAAAAACCCTTAAATTAAACATAACTTCTACCGTCAGATCATCTGCCTAATGAACAACCCAGATTGACTATGAAAATATAATAGTTTACAAAGCAATTCTACATATGTTTTTAGCTTCGGCGGCACTGCCCCTGAAAGCCCCTGCCAGGGGGGGCTCCAAAATATCGCCACCCCCCCCCCCCCTTGACCCCCTTGACGGCGATCAAACAACGGGCGGTGTTGCCGCCCCATTAAGAAAAGGGGTCCAACGCGGCAATACGTCTAAATAAAGAAGATAATCAAGCTCCACACCCAACATGTTCTTGAATTTTAGTCAAGTAGTGTGATAATTTACCAAGCATTAAATTTTGGGAAAGGAGTAATTTCACAACTAGTAAGGAAGTTCTTACCTCATTATGCTTTCCAAGGATAAGATTCTTGAAATTTTCAACAGCCTTAACAAGAGAGTAAGTGTGTTTCTTTCTTAATTAATGAATATTTCAAAGGTTCATCGGAAAGGAAAATTGATTGGATACCTAAAATACATTTCTAACACAATCTGAACCAAAATCAAGAGGATCTCCAACCCTTGTATTAGATAATTAATTACATTAGAACAATCTGCAATAATTTTATTTCATTAACTTTTTTAATAATTATCCTAGTCATGTAGCATAGTTAAGAAAACAAGCAAGAAGAACTCACATCTGAATTGAGACTAAGGGAACCTCATTCCCTACCGAACATCCACACTCCCCTCTATAGAAATTTATTATATATCTTATATGTTAAGGAATTAGGTCTATATAAGGTGGAACTGGGTTTGACTTTCCATTCTTGTTGTTTCCTATTCCACATTAGGAAACTGGTATTCTTATTGATAAAGAAAAAACTAGGAAAACATGGAACTCAATTATACCTTTAGTAGACTTCCATTTAATAAATACTAGTACACAATTTATTTCATATTAGTTTAAAGTCACTTGCATGGAGAAAAAACCTCAATGTATATATAATTCTAATTGATTACACAAAGGATGTGAAAATTAATGGCAGAAGTGTCCTTAGACACGTAATTTTATTAATAATAGGAAAAGAAATTACATGAGAAAATTGCAAGAGTTTACACACGTAAACTCCAACACTCTTGCAATTAGGAAAATGACCGATTTATAAGCTACATGTCCTAACTTATTTTATTTATGGACCACTTGATAAAACAACAAGTGTCCATTTACAATAAATATCCTTCTAACCAATCTACTAACTTTATTCCTATTTTAGAGCCTAAGACATGACACTATTCTAATGTCATATCTTTTGTAACAATATTATATTTCTAAGAGTCTCTCATATTAATTTAAATATTCTAATTTAATAAATATTTTATCCTAGCTTTAAACTATGATATTTGGATCATCTAACAAAAATTGTTAAGTTGGGGGTCTGATGAGCTAGGTAATTACCCTACTTCTTCTCGTATATTTGTGCAATCAGTTTCACAATTGATCACATGAACATCCCTTTTTCATTCCTTTTTAACCTAACATATCCATCATCCTTAAGAAAGCACAAATTCATGCTTGGTTTTCATGATTAATGGATGATTTTTTTTCAAATTAAGGATAGGATGAATTCATGTTTGGAATATTTAGTATTTTTATTACATGTCATAGGTTGAATCCAGTGTCCATTTTTATGGAACTTATTCAAGCTTACAGATTTCCAAGCTAATTTCACTATCATATAACATGTTGATGACTCACATAATAGCATATATATAATTTTTTTCAAAGTTCCATCATGCATTGACAAGTTTGAGATTGTTATTGAGCTTTTGGTTAGGTATTTTAGGGCACATATGGGCACCTTAGGCCACAACTACATCATTGTCAATTTTGAATCATAACTTTGGTAACCTTAAAATTCCACAAGGAGTAGTTGGATTGCATCCACCTTTTGAGGAGACAATTTATCCACATTTCCATGATATTGATATAAAGAATATATCCAATAAATAAAGGAAAACCATGTCATGGTTAGTTAGTTTATTTTATAGAGAAATAAGGAAATAATTGGTAATAGCTTTGAATTAAATTTTATAAAGGAACACAAAATAACCATTTAGGTTTGTTTAAAATTTTAATAGAAGAAAACAATTTTTTTTCTTTTATTATTGAGTCTTATTTTTATTTATTGAGTTAAGTTTCAGAGCTCAATATTTATAAAGGATGTAAAACAAGGGCCCACTCTTGTGACATGCAACTAAATGATCTCTACTAGTCTTTATTTGCTCCAACATTACTACAATCTCATTTTACTTCTACAAATCTTAAGTTTTATTAATATAATTTTAATTCTTGTTGGTGTCATTAAATTAGTTCCATTTTTATAATTTAAATTTTTTCTATTGTTATTAAATTAGTTTATTTCTATGAGTTCGATTTTGATTTATGTGCCTAGTTAGTTTTACCCTTACAATTTTATTTCTTGACTAGTTTTCATAATTAATTTGTATCTCTTGCTTTTCATTTGTAGTAATTTTACATATGCGGCAAAACGCTTTAGAGTAATTCATTAACTTCGTCTAATTTAAAGCCTTAAATAAGAATATAAGATCTAAGACTTTTGTGATCCATAATATAGATAAAAGAACTTTCGGATTAATCACATCATTAGGATTAGGTCGACATTTCGAACCAGCTAATGTGGTTCATCCTCAGGACAAGGTGGAGAGACTAGTTCTTAACAACTAGTCTTAATGACTAGTTTTTAACAGCTAGTTCTCAATGGCTAATTCTGGGCAATGATGCATCTCCACTATTTATTCATTGAGATTGATTAGTCTCTCCACCTTGTCCTGAGGATGAACCACATTAGCTGGTTCGAAACGTCGACCTAATCCTAATGATGTGATTAATCTAAAAGTTCTTTTATCTATAAGAATATAAGACTTAATGATTTGAAAACAATGAAGACCCCCTAAATAATGTAATCAATAATAAGCACCCAAGAACTAAAAGCTCTATAAAATATGCATATAATGTAGTTGTTTTAAAAGTTTATGTTCATTGATTGATAATTAAAGTACATTCTAGCTTATCTTTGGTTCATTAATCCCAAATATTTCTTGGGGCTACTAGAAAAATGCATGGAAATAATAATTTATTAGCAAATTGATTGGATACCCAAAATACATAACCTAAAATAGTCCCAATGATCAATTGGACTCCAAACAATTGGGGTGTTTCTAAAATCATGTCACTTGCAATAAAAAACATCAAAATGAGAGAAGATTCAAATGTTTAAGACTCTTTTAGGAAATCAATGCCCAAATTTTCTGGAAGGAATTTGCACTCATGAGTGAGTTAGTTTTAAATATATAATAGAAATTCATAATCCATGAAAGAAAAATTGACAAATGTACCTTAAAAAGAGAGTAGACTCATTTTCACCCTAATTCTTAACATCTAATATAAGCCATCATATTCTTACAGGATTTCATCAAGCCACTTTAGAAATCAAAACAACATGGAATTTAATTTCAAACATTTTTTTTTTCTCCTCCTTATTCAAGTCACCTTCTCCTTTTATAAAGAGTAGGATGGTAGCTGAAAAGACATAATTGTTTCCTATATTTGTATAATAAATACATTTTTGAAAAATATTATTAGTTATTGGATGGAAAACATTTGGAAGGTCACTCAATCAAATATGAGTTTAGGCACTTAAGAGAACTAAAGATCAAACCATTTGACTAGTGTGCCCAATTTTTATCCTCAATAAGGAATACATTATTAGAGATTTCATAAAATAATATCTTCCTTCATCAAACAATTTAATAAACTAAATTATTTGAACATCAAATACGGACAACATGAAAATATCCATATTCATTATCTTTTGCACATTAATAATGGCATATGCATTAATTATTAATTATTTCATCTAAGCATTAATAGTTCTAAAAATTAAATACATGTCGATTAACAATCCATTTCCAGTCATAGTAGGTCACACATGTCCACAAACAATATCAAAACATCTAGTCAAGAAGGTATCCCATTAAATAAACCATAGCCAAGTGCAACTTTATTGAAGGATACCACATCTCCATTATGAGTGGGCATCGAAGGCCACTTAACATCAAAAACTTGATTTAATGCATATTTTCCTTTACTAGTTGGGAAGGCCAAAATGATCTAAAGGTTTCCACCCTTTTCCATCATGATTTGTTTCTAGTATCTTAAACTACACCATGTGGATGCAAGTACAACGCTTTGGCATGCCTAAGTCTAAATGCAACTTCCTCGATATAAACAATCCACATAATGTGACCTTATTCATGAAATAAAAGGTGCCAATAAGGGCCATCATCTTGACCTCTTCTTGCACTCAAAATAATCCCACATTAAAATATAAAGGAAAACTAGATACCACCAATTTGAGTTTCCTTAACTAGCAATAATTAAAGCTACATTATATAGAAAATGGCACTCTTTATACCAACAATATATGAAGCATAGTGGGCTTGTCCATGCTACAAAAATTGAATCATGAAAAGGCTTCCATCAATTCCTTAGAAGGAAAGGTGAAACCAAACAATGAATGAGTTGAATGAGGTAAGTTAGAGCTCAATCAACCAATATTGAATATCTAACATTGGATTAATATCCATGGACCATATTTTATAACTATGATTCATGTGTGGGTGGCATGAGGTTGACATTAAATAGCCCGTGTACAAGTGGCTCAACCTCCTGCCTTTTTGAACAACAAATTACAAGGTGGATTCACCATCAAGCTTGTCAAGTCAACCAAATGCTTTTAGAATTCAATCAATAAAGGAGGTCATGGGGGGTCATAACATTAGATTTTATCTCGAAATACCAATGCTAATAGTCACCATTTTCCATCAAACTTTAACCCTCTACACAACATAGAACACTTAGTGAATCTTGTAGGACAAGTCCTCATTTCCATTTTTCTTAACTTACACACTAATTGTTTTTTTTGCAAGTACTAATATCAATATAAGCATTGGGAAAGTATAAGAAAAATGTTAACTAAATTCTTTGTAAGAAAAGGAGAATAACAATTTCATAATTGCACCAATATTGACATCATAATAACATACCGCCATCATAAATATAGCATCATGATAACCATATCCATCACATTAAATGAATAATTGAATTGTAAATTTCATGAAATATCATCATAACGGTGGAATCATATATACCATGTTTCCATAATAAAACCATCAACATGCTTATTCCTATAGTATGCACTAGTTATTGAGATTTTTAATAGCTTATTTAGGGGAAAAAAATAGTAAGACTCAATAATTAAAGTGATGTTCTCATTAATATATATATATATATATATATAGTCGCACTTTATGATCACTTTGGTGTTAATAAAAAAATAGGTCAACACTATCTATAATACACACATTTATATTCATAACAACAATATGAATAAAACACGAAAATAAAAACGTTCACATAAAAAATATATTAATATATAACAACATTAATATATAAAAAAATCATAAACATCTTTCAAAGTAATTTATAATAACTTTACACTTCAAATTATGTACCATTGCCTTCTAAAATCTTCATTACAACAATATAAAATTTATCATATTTTCAAAATCCCAATATATCAATAAAACATAAACCCTCTAAAATCCTTTAAACATTTCATTAAAACATTACAAATATATAATATAATATCACATATAATAAGAAATAAAACATAAACCCCTCTAAAATCCTTTAAACATTTTATTAAAACAGTACAAATATATAATATAAGATCACATTTCATTAAAAAAAAATACAAATATATAATATAATATCGCATTTAATATTAATAATGCAAATATAAATGTTCTATTACTATTACTATTCATGAATATTACTATTACTATTCATGAATATATAGTACATAATGCATCACTTGCTCACATTTTGAAAATTTATTTAAAAAACCATGTTTAAAGCACATTCCATTTTTTCCTTAATTCTATTTTATGTGCCACTTGCATTTTGAATATGTATTTAAAATATCATGTTGACGAGCCCATTCTTCTCTTTTTCTTCCTCCTTTGATTTTGTGTTCATTTTAAGTAAGATATCTTGTTCTGCAAATTACCTAACATAACCTAAATGATGTCAATGTCAATTTGATATCTCAAGATATTGCTTCATTAGCTTTAGCTTCCTCCTAAAAGGGGAGGGTGTAATAAACTTATTTTTATTAAAAGTATAGAGGGACACCACGCACATCAATGGCATGCCTCAAATGGTCCAAATACCATCCCACATGTTAAACAAAGTAATGTTTTCCCATGATGAATAGATCATCAACATATATGGAATCTTTATAGTCAACTAGAGTGAAATGACATATGATAATAAGATTAATTTGTGAGAAGATGAACCGAAGACACTAAACAAGTGACCATGCCCTGCATCATTTTGTTTGTAGGAAAGCATTGAATCTCAAAAATGCTTAAAAAAAAAAAAAACATTTAAAAAAAAAAACAAATTGGTCTATTAAAGTTATGGTTGGAAAGTTGAATCAACTCCAAGTTTGTTTTTTTTTTTTAAATATTATAAATGGATTTAAGGATTATTTTGATGGTAGATAAATTTTTAAAATGTGTAAATTTTAGAATCAAGTTTTATTTAATTAATTAAAATTATTAATTGATATTTCAAAAGGTGGTCATTATTATTGTTTATTTTAAAAATTGAGGAAAAAAAAAATTCCACATATAGTTAGCAAGTTACTAACATTTTTATTTAAAAATAGTTAGTTTTTAAATAAATGAGAGGCTATCTTTTTCATTAGAAAAAACACAAATAGTTATAAATATGTGTGTGGGACAAATTAAGAAAATATATTATATAGTTTGATTAACTTTGTCAATTTATTTATATTACAATATTTTAATCATTTTATATGTGTGTGTGAGATTTACGGACATCGGAGATTAGTGATCACTACATTCACGGAATATTTGTACCAGGTATATTCACTCGGAGAGATCACTTCTTGTTGGCTAAACCACAAAGCTTATCCCAAAAGTGTCCAGAAAATTGAACCTCTAACTTCTTAATAACAAATATACTTTAATGATAAAAATTTGTCTACTTAAACTAATCCTCAAACTATTATTATTACATTAAAAAAACACTTTACAAATTAATTATATATATATATAACAATATTTTAATCATTAAATTCAATTTTTTCATAAACATTTAATTCATTTCATATACATGAATTGATGGACATGTATTCACTTCACCATTGAAATCTTGAAAGGTGACTTGCATTTTTCTTATATATGTATATTTAAAATACATTGTCTACTATAAACATATATGTACAATGTAACTTATTTAGTCATATGAAGAGTGTGTGATTGAAGAGTGTGTGATATTCTTAATAAAGTAGTTAGACTCTAATTATGTTAAGTAGGAACGTTGAATCTATCATTGATTTATATATTTTAACCTTTTTTTTCATTGGTTTTTAGTACGTTAACGATACAAAATTACAAAACGAGTATGGTTGGTGATCGTTTTTTAAATAAGATATCTAAATAATAATATTTAGTATTCATTCTAGTTATTTTTTATTTATATTTTGATATATAAATTTTTTAACATATCTTAAAAGTCAAATGAATATTTAAGAGCCTTAGGAGGGGAGGGAATATTTAAGAGCCTTAGGAGGGGAGGGATTTTAATCAATCTCGTTAGAATAATCAAAGAAAAAGAAAAAATTGGGGTCTTGGAAGAAGATCGAATAACCAAGTAGAGATATATGGTATTTTGCAGGGTCTATATATCACTAAAGGAAAAGGAGTGGAAATTTTATCATATTAGGGGACTCTCTAATAATGATTCATCATCTAAATTCAGATAAGTTCCCAAAAGACAACTCCCTAGCTAGAATTCTCCAAAGAATCAAAATTTTGATGGCAACACTCCACTACAGGGACTATTATCATATCTTAGAGCCAATAATTTAGAAGCAAATATGAAAGAAAACCTGACCTGCACTTTCGAAGAGAATGAGCTGGGATCCAATTATTTGATTCCCTGAGTACAATAATGACATCAAAAGAATGGATTAAGTGCCACTATCATTGGAATTAGGAAGTTACATTACACAATTATATTAAATCTCTCAATCCTCTTAATCCCTCAACCCGTTTCATAGTTGTATTGAATAATGATTGCAATCAGGTGTATGAAAAGATAGTCATTGGTGTTATTTCCCCTCAATATGTGTCCATTTATCTCTAGTCTCATCGTGCTCCTCTAGTTTCCCCTAGGTCGCATGCTCGAAACATCAAAATTAACTGGCTCAAGCATTGGAAAAACATTTCATCCAGAGTAATGATGAATAATATTTATCAATGCCCAGAGAAATTTATTGCAGTGATGATGAAATTCGTGTGGATGGGAAAGCATGGTAGTGTTATATTAGCGAGGGATCTTCCCTTAAATCCATTCAACTATGTGCTCCTTCCTCTGAGTTTGCTCCCATCCCAGGTGTTTGAGAATTCAGCCTTGGTTCTCCACCTAGCCTCAATTATGGCATCAAGAAGGTCTCTCTAGTGGGAACTCTATGAAGAGCTCCATCTCATGCTCCAATTTCTCCTTTGGACTATAACACCCTCCTCCCACATCTACCTAAGTAATCGACCAATCGAGGTAAACATGCGACGAAGAGTTACTATGATATGATTCAACTCCCTATGTGTCAGTTAAGGAAGTGGAATCGACGGAACACAACAACACAGACCTCCTGCACATGCTACAGGACACCCACAAGTCATCCAAACCTTCCAAGTGGATAGCCCCAAAATCAAACTATACTTTTAGTTCATCAATATCTTGGTCGCTCCCTTGACATGGGCAAGAGTGAGAGTGGAAACCTCCAGTCGCTCACACAACATGGGCATGTGTATGACTGGGGACCTTTCTAGGTAGTTTTGTGCATGCGACCCCAATTTTTGTGCCACTTTTTCAGGCCCAGGGCTCAAGTCACAGCCCAAAACTCCATAAAACTTCTAGAAATGAAAGATAACAGTGGAATAATAATGTAAATGCAATCACTTGAACATGGAATTTACTGGACCCCTACTATCCATGACAGGAATTTCGTCAAACATGTCACAAATATGTAATCTAAGCATAGATCTAAGTTTAACCAATAGATCTAAGCATAGGGGTCTCATAATTATCTCAGAATCGCTCGGAAGCATTTTTTTCCTCGTCATATTAACCACATTATCCTCTATTAGGTCATAGATTCATTTTTCATTCATTTACAAGTCAAAACATGATGAGAGCCATACATCATCACTATCATAAAACTCATTCATAACCAACATATAAACAACGGAAACGAAATTTATAGAAAAACCATATAAGCCACATAATAACAAGCATATTTACCCATCCATACAAGATGAAGAGAGCTCTTATTTCCATAAGAAAAATGCAACCAAGTCCGGGACTTCCACATACCACCCGACCATAGACATGTTTGAGCCAAATCTCTCTTCATCCAGTCACCCTTGTGCCATATTCCAAGCATGAATGTGGGATATCATAAAACACATCAGTCAAAACCAAACCAGGGCTTCCAGAGGCCAACCACTTCAACCCTCAACAAGTGATTCCACCTCACGGTCGGACATCACTAACCATCACCAAATCGATCTCTACCTAAGTTGTCCAGGGCTCCAGAGCATTTTTTCCAACCAGGGCTTCCAAGACTAGTAACTCAACCCATAGCTATTGTCAGGCTTCCATAGTGTTTTTCCAACCAGGACTTCCAAGACTAGTAACTCAATCCACCAAGGGATTCTAAAGCATTTTTCCAACCAAGGATTCCAGGACTAGTAACTCAACCCAAGTTGTTACAGGGCTTCCAAAGTGTTTGTCCAACCAAGACTTCCAGGAACTAATAACTCAACCCACAGCCAAAGGCACAAGAAAACCAACCAAAAACAAATTTAAAACCCACAAAACCATAGTTATCCAATAAATAGCAAGGCTAGGAAAAACCACTGTCAATCCAGTCAATCCTCCATGAAAATGAAAGATCATAAAAAATAACCACATGCATATGCCATGCATGCCAAAAATAGTGAGGAAATCATACATTCAACTCAGTACCTGCAAGAAAACCCGTTGTAGTTGTTGATCTTGATGTCCTCTTGCACTTTCTTGCTCTTCCTTTTCCTTCTTTCTCCAATTCCCAAGTGCACCACACTCCTCCAAGAGTGCTCCAAGAAAAATCTAAGTGTCCAAGAGTATGAGAGAGAGAGAATAGAATGAGAGCTCTAAAATTTAACTCACAAAAGTTAGTGAATTGATCCTCATAAACCTTTTTATTAATGAGGCCTCTAATTTCTTAAATTGTCCATTATTTTCCTCCTCACATGCAACCTGTGACCTTTCACCTTCATTTTCTCCTAATTTCCATTATTTTCATAAATAAATTCCAATGAATGCCACTTTTCCTTCCAAAGCCTTAGTCATTACCTTTGCCAATTTCCATAGCCATAATAAACCATATGAACACCCACACTAGGATGTTTTTCCCAACATTAACTTTGGAATACGTGTCCCATGACCTTGGTTATCATTTTTCCTTTATTAACTTTTATTTCATGGAATTTTCATCAGGCTTGTTACAGAACCCTCCCCCTTGGGGGAACACCGTCCTCGGTGTTCAACAACACCTACAACCAACAATATTGTCATAAGAAAAACATACTACCCATGGATCTTTATAACTTAGCTCGTCAGATTATTTACAATGATCAACCTACTAAGGAGCAAACCAACATGACAACCATAATGAAATGACACCCATACTGCTTATTGGAGCTTTATTACACATCTCATGGTGGTATTTACATCCATATACATATGTACATATACCAAAACATCATACCAATCATATACCAAAATACATGCCAAAACATTCACTCAACCAGTGAATAAGGAAGGATACATAGCTTGCATCTGATCTACCATCTCCCATGTAGCTTCATCGGGCCCAAAGTGCTTCCATTTCACTTTAACCTGCTCGATTGCTTGGTCTCGGAGCATGAGATTCTTTCTCTGCAAAATGCACTGAGGTTCCGACGGGAATTATTCTTCTGGACCCACCTGCACTATAGACCATTCAATCACATGATCAACATCTTTAACATATTTTTAATCAATGACACATGGAAAACATCATGGACTTTCATTGTCGGAGGTAGTGCAAGTCGATAGGCTACTGGTACAATCATCTCAAGAATCATGAAAGGTCCACAATATCGAGGTGTCAGTTGGAAAATGATCCAATTCACAATGAGCTCTTCTTGGGCTTGATGTGCAACTACACTTGTTCCCCAACCTGAAACTCCATAAACAACCTATTCTAATCTGCATAACTCTTCTACCTATCCTGTGCTACTTTCATATTCTTCTTGATTACCTACATTTCTTGTTCCATTTCCGCCAACATGTCCAATCCAATCAACACCCTATTAAATAGATCACTACAACTAATGGGAGTGTTGCAACTCTACCCATATAATGCCTCAAATGGTCTCATCCTCAAATATTCTTGATACCCATTGTTGTAAGCTAACTCTACTAGTGCAATATACTCTTCCCACTTTTATTTTTGATGCATCACATACATCCTCAATATGTCATCCAATATGTTGTTGACCCTCTCTGTCTGTCCATTTGTCTGCGAATGATAAGTTGTACTGAAGGCCAACTCGGTGCCCAAACCTGCAAACAACTCCCTCCAAAACTTGGAAGTGAACTTTGCATCACTGTCTAACACAATCTTCTACAAAATACAATGCAATATGATCACATCCCTGATGAATACCTGTGCTACATCATTCACTGAGTATGTAGACTTCGTTGGAATGAAGTGTGCTACCTTTGTCAACCTATCTACCACAACCATGATGGAATCATGTTTTCTAGATGTCCTTGGTAAACCTATGATAAATTCCATGGAAATTACCTCCCATTTCCACTCTATAATCGGAATTTGTTGTAGTATTCCACCTACATGCTTACACTCTGCTTTAACTTGTTAACAATCCAATAACCTAGCCACAAACTCTGCTAAGTCTCTCTTCAAATTCGACCAATAGTAAAAATCATTTATTGTTGTCAGCGTCTTTTGATAGCCAGGGTGACCTGAATACAGTTTCACATGAAACTCCCTCAAGATCACCTTCTTGAGTTCACTACTGTTTGGCACATATATCCTATCTCTAAACTTGATCAAGCCATCTACTGTGAGATGACAATCTACATCCTGTGATCTTGGACATGTACCTGCACAACTACTTGTACGTGTACCTGTACTTGTACCAGTAACTGTACATGTACCTATACCACTACCTGTACCTATACTCTGATGCAATCTGTGCCTAAGATCCATTTACCTGAAATCTTGTTGACCTGCCTACAAGATCCTATCTTGTAGATCTGTCCCATAGGAACTCATAACTGCTATATGATTCACCTGTATCCACCTGCTAAGAGAATTTTCAACCATGTTCTCTTTACATTTAATATACCTAATCTCAAATTCGAACTCACTAATTGTGGCCAACCATCTATCTTGTCTAGCATTAAGATTCATTTGGTCAAATAGATACCTCAATCCACTATGACCACTCATCAGTACAAGCCTCCTGCTAAGAAAATAGTGCCTCCACATCTTCAATGCATGAATGATCGTTGCCAACTCAAGATCAGGTGTTGGATAATTCTTCTCTTGCTCATTCAATTTTCATGACTCATACCATACTACTTGACCTTCCTTCATAAGAAATCTACCAAGCCCTCTTTTTCAATAATTTTTGCATACCACAAACTCTTTGTTCGGATATGCGATCTTTAATACTAAAGCATGTGTCAACAACTGCTTTAACTGTTCAAAACTGGTTGCACATTCCTTTTTCCATTCAAACTTCTTACCTTTCATTTGCAATGATGTGATAGGATAAGAAATCTGTGAGAATTTCCTGATGAACCTCCTGTAATAACCTGCTAACACCATAAATGATATTACCTCATCCACATTCCTAGGAGTTTCCTACTTCATGATAGCCCTTATCTTTTATATATTATTGTTGTGCCTTCCTTGGAGACAACATGTCCCAAGTAATGTACCTATGTTTGAAAGAGATTTCATTTACTTAGCTTAGCATACAACTGATGCTCTCTTAGAAATCTCAACACTAATGCTAAATGTTTGGCATGCTCTTCCTCATTTTTAGAATATACCAATATATCATCAATTAACGCAATAAGAAACTTGTCCAAATAAGGACACAACACACTATTCATCAACCACATAATTGTAGTTGTAGAATTAGTCAAACCAAAAGGAACTACAACAAATTCATAATGCCCATACTTGGTCCCGGAAGTTTTCTTGTAGATGTCTTCTTATTTAATACATCCATGATGATATCCGGATCTCGGATCAATATTCGAGAACATTGTTGCTCCCTTAAATTGATCAAACAAGTCATAAATCCTTGGCAACAAATACTTGTTCTTGATGGTCACTTTTTTCAACTCCCTGTAATCAATGCATATCATAAGAGTACCATCCTTATTTTTTACAAAAAATATCGGTGAACCCCAAGGTGATACACTTGCCTAATGTATCCCTTGTCCAAAATTTCCTTCAACTGTAGCTTCAACTCTACCAACTCTAGTGTTCTCATCATGTAAGGTGCCTTAGATGTTGGTGTTTCCCTTGGTACCAACTCAACAGAAAATTCTACTTACCTGTGAGGTGGAAATTATAAAATCTTTGTGGGAAATACATCCTTAAACTGTTGTAGAAATGGGTACCTGGTGAAAACATCTGCATCCTCAAATTCCTTAACTTTCTCACTAGAAATGTGCACTGGAAATATCACACACCCTTTCTTGCAACTACGCTTGGCCTGCATAGTTGTAACCAATCTCATTGATGTTGCTTTCTTCTTACCCTGTAAGACTCTTTGTTCCCCATTGTCATCCAAGCACTCAATAGTCTTGTCATAACAATCCACCTTGGTCGTGTGAAGATATATCCAGTCCATATCCAAAAACATATTATGTGATCCCAATGACAGTACATTCAAATGTTCTGATGTAGGCATACCATTCAAGTCAAATGCACAAGCTCTTACCCAATGATGACTCCCTCTTCTTGGTACCTTTATCCAACTTCACTAACCAAAATTTTGCACGCACTTCTTTACTCAAACCACACTTATCCACCAGGTCAGGATTGACATAACTATAATTAGTTCCAGGGTCAATCACAATAGAAACAACTTGATGACAAAGCTTATTGTCCATCTCGATAATATATGTCTGGTGATCTGCCTGCTTGTTATCCAGTGTTGAATAGATATTGGGAATACTTTTTCCAGCATCTACCACTATTTGTGCCTCCTGGGCAATATAGATCCGTGGTCTACCACCCTAATCATGTGGACAATATCTCATGCAATGCTCTCCTCCACAAGTCCAACACTGCAAAGGCTTCCAACCTTCATCCTTATTTTTCTCCTCATATCGAAGTCCTCGCCCTTTGTCATATGCATTGAACTTCTTATATGGTGTTGCATTATCTTTATTACCTATACCATGAGGTATTTCTCGATTCTTGTCCCATTTTCATTTGTTCTTAGCATTACCTTTCTATTCATGCTTAGTCTTATATTTTCACTTTGAAAGCTTGTAATAATGCTTTAGCTTTTAAATGGCCTCCTCCAATGATTAAGGCTCATCAAAATCAATCATGTCTTTGAATGCTACTGGAAACCCATTGATGAATCTCTGAATATTAGTCTTCTCCTCATTGAGGTAAGGAACATATCTCAACAACTCCATAAATATGCTAGTGTACTCCTCATCAGTCATAGATCCCATCTTTAGCTCATAAAATTCATTTTCCCTATCATCATAGTACCTCTCTGATAGATACTTCTTATGGAATAGCCTCTCGAACTCACTCCAATTCAGTTCCTCCTCACGGATACCCCTGACATTCTTCACATATTCCCACCAAATATTTTCTTTACCTTTGAGGTTGAATGTAGTTATTCTAGCATTCATGTTTTCTAAGTAATCATGCAACCTGAAGAACTTCCTCATACCAAGAAACCATGCTTCTACATCTTGTGATTTATTCATCTCTCCATAAAATGTAGGTGGCTTTGCTTTCTTAAACTCATCTGGAAAATATCCCCTATCACTCCTCATGTAAGGATGATAACGATGGCGATCATAGTGTCTGTCATAACCATAACTGGAATAGTACCTGTGTTTGTCACCTCTCTTATCTGGAGTGTCCAAGAACCTGCCATCTCTGATCATGTCATCTCTATTTAACATGTGACCACCATGATACCTACTTCCATATACCCCATTGGTCCCATCCTCTTGTCCATATTTGATCCGGAGTGGTCCCTGTTGTTGCAACTCTGATAAACTCTGTATAATTACCACATTAACTTCTGCTTGTTTTTCCTGTGCATGTATGATTCTATAATTATCTTCTTTACAACTCCTTATTTCTTTCTTCAAACTTCTCAAGGTGTGTGCTAAGTCAAAAGAATTCCCAACACCATGTTTCTCATCTGATTCATAGGTAGAATCTTTGTAGTCTACCATCTTGCTAGTCATCTTAGTTTCTTTCCTGCAATGCATATAATGTCAGTTAAACCAAATCATAAACAAACCAATGTACCTAGCATAATTCGGGGAGGATATATCCTACAAAATCAACCAATCAACGTAACACATGTATACACATAATCATAAAAGCGTGTAATTATATAGCATATAGACAAAAAAACATATAAAAATCATTCAATGGCCATAGCCCAGTCATCAATGCACAACCATATCATACATACCATGACCTCATGCATGACACCAACAACCATACCAATGTACACTTGACAACATGTAAGCACTTGACATGCATATACAATGCATAACCAATCATACACTCATGATGACACATTCCACACCAACCCCATCAACCTTCACATGGCGACATCACTGCAACCATGACCAACACCATGCATATGCAACAAGAATATAGACCACAAGCATAAGTAACACATGCAATCGAGATGAATGCATGGCCAACACACCACCCATCTAGTTTGAGGGGTGAGTGATGCTCTGATACCACTTTGTAACACCCTCCTTCCACATCTACCCAAGTAATCGTCCAACCAGGGTAAACATGTGACTAAGAGTTACTATGATATGATTCAACTCCCTATGATTCATTTAAGAAGTGGAATCGACGAAACACAACAATACAAACCTTCTGCACATGCTACAAGATACCCAGGAGCCATCCAAACCTTCCAAGAGGATATCCCCTGAATCAAACTGACCTTTTAGTGTACCAATCCCCCATTCACTCCCTTGACATGGGCAAGAGTGCGACTGGAAACCTCTAGTTGCTTGCACGGCATGGGCATGCGTGCGACTAGGGATTTTTCTAGGTAGTTTTATGCCTATGACCTCGATTTTTTTGCCAATTTTTAAGGCCTAGGGATCAAGTCTCTGCCCAGAACTCCATAAAATTTCCAAAAATGGAAGATAATAACGTAATAATGATGTAAATTCAATCACTTGAACATGGACTTGTTTGGACCCCTACTAGCCATGACATGCATTTCGTCAAACATGTCAAAAATATGTAATCTACAAGTTTAAACAACATATATGAGCATAGGGGTCTCATACTTATCTGAGAATCACTAGGAATCGTTGTTGCCTCATCACATTAACTGCATTATCCTCTATTATGCAATAGATTCATTTTTCATCCATTTATAAGTCAAAACATGATGAGGTCCATACACAATCACTATCATAACACACATTCATAACCATCATATAAACAATAGAAATGACAAGTATAGAACAACCATATAAGCCACATAATAACGAGCATTTTTACCCATCAATACAAGAGGAAAAGAGCTCTTATTGCCATAAGAAAAATGAAATCAAGTCTGGGACTTCCATGTACCACCCGACCATAGACATGGTTGAGCTAAATCTCTCTTCAACCAGTCACCCCCATGCCATATTCCAAACATGAATGTGGGATCTCATAAAATACATCAATCAAAACCAAAACATGGATTCCAGAGGCCAACCACCTCAACCCTCAACTAGTGATTCCACCTCACGATCGAACATCACTAACCATCACCAGATCGATCTCTACCCATCCTATCCAGGACTCTAGAGCGTTTGTTCCAACTAGGGCTTCTAGGACTAGTAACTCAATTGTCGTCGGGCTTCCAGATAATTTTTCCAACCAAGGCTTCCAAGGCTAGTAACTCAACCCACCAAAGGCTTCCAGAGAATTTTTCCAACCAAGGCTTCCCGGGCTAGTAACTCAACCCAAGCTATTACAAGGCTTCCAAAGCATATGTCCAACTAAGTCTTCCAGGAACTAATAATTCAACCCACAACCAAAGGCACAAGAAAACCAACCCGAAACAAAAGTAAAACCCACAACACCATGGCTATCCAGGAAATGGAAAGGGTAGGCAAAATCATTGTCAATCCAGGCAATCCTCCATGCCAATGATAGATCATAAACAAAAAACCACATGCATATGCCATACATGAAAAAAATAGTGAGGAAATCATGCATGCAACTCGGTACCTACATGCAAAACCCATTGTAGTTGTTGATCTTGATGTCCTTGTGTGATTTCCTTCTCTTCTTTTCCTTCTTTCTCCAAATTCCAAGTGCACCACACTCCTCCGAGAGTGCTCCAAGAAAACTCTAAGTGTCCAATAGTATGAGAGAGAGAGAGAATAGAATGAGAGCTCCAAAACTAAACTGACAAAAGTCTATGAATTGATCCTCATAAGCCTTTTTATTAATGAGGCCTCCAATTTCTTCAATTTTCCATTATTTTCCTTCATTTTCCTCCTCACATGCAACCTATGACCTTTCACCTTATTTTTCTCATAATTTCCATTATTTTCATAAATAAATGCCAATAAATGTCACTTTGCCTTCCAAATCCTTATACATTTCCTTTTTCAATTTCCATAGCCATAATAAACCATATGAACACCCAAACTAGGATTTTTTTCCCAACATTCAACTTGGAATACATGTCCCATTACCTTGGTTATTATTTTTCCTTTATTCACTTTTATTACATGGAATTTTCACCAGGGATGTTACATGGACTGTGACAATGTGGGTAAATCACTCTTGTTAGTGGGAATTGTGTCGCTCGGGGCTTTCTAGTTTGGAGGCCAACCAATTGGACTTAGGGAAGTTAGGTTTTAATCAATTGAAATTGAAACAGTTCTCTCTCAAGGAAGGTACCTATGTTTTATCATTCTCTAGCTTAGTATTTTTCCAAAACTTGTGTCTCGATAACGACTCCTGGGAAAGCTCCTTCATTTGGCATAAACTAGATATTTGAAACGTGCTAAAATTTTGTATATTTTTTCTTGTGAATTTGTTACTTGTAATTGGAAACTGTGACAACCTTTTTTGTTTCTTGCCAATCCTACTTTGGGAAGGTATCAATAGAATTTGGAATCCACTGCCTACTACCTCCCTTTTGGGTCTGGTTGATAGTCATCATAGAATTATGAACAAAGATTCTTGTTCAGAGACCTCTTCAGCTGATAGCCCTTGCTCACATTGTTTGTCCTCTCATGAAGCTCTCCATCGGGCTGACTACGATTTGCAAGTAAAATTTTTAGATGTCTCACTCCCAAATTGAGTTTCCAGACAAGATTTTTTCCTTTCAATATCAACTTTCTTGACTAGTTGATGAAGTTGATGCCTTAAGGAATATGGTAATGGATTTGAAACTCGGTAAGGAGGCTTATGTGCATTCGGAAAATCAACAAGAGGACACCAGAAAGTGCAAGAACGGCCTCAATAGCCCAACCACCAACAATGAATGATATTTCCTGATAGCCCATGAAAGGCATCCTTTGTCTTTCTACATGTAGGCAAAGGAATGACTACATAGCCTGTTTGCAAGCAGTCCTTTGTTTTGTAATCATGAAGTTATGATAAGGGTCATTCCTGGTCATGTTATTAGAAGTCTTAAGGTTCAATATTGTAATACTGCAATTGTGTCAAGTGTCGATCGTTCATCAATTTTTGGGATTATAGGCATATAAGAATAGAGTAGTTTTTGATATCCAGACTAATCTAAAATTTGAAGATATAACCCTGTGTATTTTGTTGCGACCAGGTGCAGACTTAATACAACTCTACTCATTTTTGTTAAAAAAAAAGACAAATAAACATCCCATTTTGCTTACCATTCAATTTTAACATGACAATTAAAAAAATACTCCTTAACTATTCTCTTCCATAATTACTTTCAAAATTATATATTCTAATATATTATATATCTACTTATTTATTATAAGTATTATAAGTTTTATCGATAAATAATAGTTTTTTATATTAAAATAAATATAATAATATATCTTAAGGCTTCCTTCATGCATATCTAGAACCATAAAAGCTTTAGACAAAGTTAAAAAATAGTTATTATATCTTTATTAGTTATTATAGCTATGTTATTTTACCTTTTTAAATTATATAAGTTTTTCTTTTTAATTTAACAAAATATATATATTTATTTAAATGAATTTTTATAGGATAATGGAAGTAATAATTGTTATGTATTGTTTATGGGATTTTGGATAGACAATGATTAGGTGTGCTATTAAGGAACTCTTAAATGTTAAATTAAAAATTCAATTTTTTTTTTTTTTAGTGTTATTCTTAATCATAACCATGATATAGCTTCATAACTGCCAAACTTTAAAAACAAAATTATATATTAATAATTGTCTTTTATTATTAAAATAGATATTATAATAAATCAAGGTTCCTATATCTTATACAAAGTTGGAAAATAATTATTATATCTTTTTCATTACAATAATTTCTTTAAAAATATAAATTTACCTTTTAGCTATCACTATTATTTATATTTATATAAATAAAAAACAATTTTACACCATTAAAATGGTAACATAGTGAGACAAATCAGAGTGAGACAAATCATATAGGTTCTTACATTCTTCACTCCTTTAATAATCACATATTTTATAAAGTTGATAATAAATGACACGCTGACAAGAACCTAGGCAATTATAAGCCCTTCGATATATTATATGTCTTATAACCAGCTTAGTAATTACATTTTCTATAAAGTTGATTATATGTCATATGTTTACAAATGAATTAAACATTTTATTAACAATTTATATATTTATAGTTTATTTATATAACTTTTATAAAATAATGATTTAACATTTGTTAAAATTATTTATATATATTCAGTTTTTCCATAATATAATATAAATATCTAATTATATATATTTTTACAATAATATAATATAAATATCTAATTATATATATTTTTACAATAATATAATATAAATATCTAATTATATATAATTTTACAATAATATAATATAAATATCTAATTATATATATATGAATTTTAATGTTAAATTTTTATTTTTATAAAAGAATTATATTTATTTTAATTTTATAATTTAAATATATTATATATATGATTTCATATTTAATTTTCTAAAGAATAAATATTTAAAGATTTACAAATTTAAAAGTTGAATATGATATTGATATTTTAAGTTAGTTTGTTTTTTCTTTTGTTTTTTATAATTAGGTCAAGGCTAGGTCAGGGCCAACCTGCTTATTAGTTGGGAGAAGATTGATTTACCTATGATGGGATGCTTATTACCAGGATTGTACAAGGCTCAATTGAGCTTGGACACCCCTTGGGAAGTTTAATTCTCTCAAAGTGACTTCTACTCCTCAGCCCCTCCCCATGAGGTTTGAAATTGTGACCTAGTGGGGACTAAACCCCACATAAACCAACTGGTCTATACCTCATGGGTTGATTTTTTTAAGTTAGTTCAAATTTGTATTACTTTTAACAAAAAATACTATATTCTAGGGAGCACCTCAATTGGTGATTGTTGTGATAATGAAGTGTTATGTACCAAGAGATTTGAGATTAAAATCTCCTTCATTTACCCGTGTGTGCGGAAGGGGAATACATGAGCACCTAAAGGTTATAGTGGTAGTGGTTGAAATCAACCCTGTGTAACACAAGTATGAAACCAACTTAGTTTCTTATTCCTCTAGTCATAAAAAAAATATATAGTATCTCTGATTTTCCACTAGTGAAACCAAACCAATATAATAGGTATGTTGTCTTAGGCCATAAGACCAATCTAGAATTTTTAACTTTGTTATACGATATAAAAATTATGCTAAAGTATATAAAGGTGTTATGGTGACTAGGCCTTTTTTTTTTAACCAGGAGAATCAACAACTAGGTTGGGCTCATACTCACGTGACGCAGGGTAGGTATGTTTCCTTGGGCCATAAGGTCAATCTAGAATTTGCAACATATTAAGACGAGATAAAAATTATGATAAAGTATATAGAAGTGTTATGGTGACTAGACCTTTTTTTTTGTAACCAGAGGAATCGAAAACTAGGTCAACTTCATACTAGCATGACACATAGTCGATTCAAATTGCTACCATTATACCTTTGGGTCCTACTACTTGTCCTCCTATCCATAAACCATGCTACTTTTGGGTGATTTGAACCTTGGATCTCTTAGTTTACACAACATTTCATATCACGACAATTTCCAACTGAGTTGCACCCCAGGGATGGTGACTAGGCCTATTACTATCTTAGATAACTTTACTATTGTTCAACCAAAAGAGACTGGAAATTTAAAAATTAGACATGCATATGGTGGGGGAGTCCATCTATATGGGATCAAGATATGTTATGTCATCCTCGGAGCCAGAAAAATTCAAATCATTCAACTTCTTCGTTGTAAGAGGGACTTGAGTGTTCATTTTTTTGAGCTAAAGTTGCAGTTCATTAATGTTGAGGAGGATCTCTTACTAGGCTTTAGACCTCTCCACTAGAACCTTTCCCATTATAGTCTTGATATGTGAATATATGTCAATGGTCTCAATGTAGTAGGTTTGTCTTGTGTATGTATTCCCTTTATCATGGATCCAATGTCCAACCTATTCTTCCACTTCAACATCAAAGATAAAATAATATTCCACTTGATCAGCTTCATGTTCAAAATTATGGTTTTCCTGACATATAGTATGGGTAGTGTTCTCCCAAAGTACAGTTTCATACCTCTCAACATTCAGTTCAACTCTTGAACGAGTTTGATATCTCATGACTTATTGACCTTGAAAACTTGAGGAGGGACTAGACCTTGGCATGGAAAACAAGAGGAGAGGATCAAGAGATGAAGGAAAGAGGAACAAAGTTAAAGACAGGGAGGCAGATAGGAGGTATGAAGGACCACAAACAACAATTTGATTGCTAAGGATGAAAATGAGTGGGGTGGAGGTGACCCACACAAGAGGAAGGTTCTGAGGATTCGAGGAGAGTATATAAAAAATAGAGGACGATCAAGGAGATAAACCACTCTAGAAATGACTTTCTGGAGACAAATAAAAAACAATAGCCAACAACATAAAGAAGCAGAAAGATCCTATACAGAAAGTAGAGAAAAATCCAAGTTCAAATAGGAAAAATCATCGAACGATGGCTGAAAGTAAAGGCATTCAATCACACTTCGAAACCACTGCCATGGGTGAGGGCCTACATGAAGGAGACATGAAGGAGACAAGGAACAATTATGTATTAGAGTGGAGTGAAACTCCCTACATTTCAACACAGACTATGTTACAAATGAGATTATCAAAATTACAGTATGCATGTCCTTGTTTATCACGAGAATATTGCATATGAGTGATGTTTTATCCATAAAAAAAAACTAACAATAAGTAATTAGCATATTCATGGGAGTTGTTAAGAAAAGACACCCACCATATAGAAACCATGACAATTAACCTTTATTATTAAAAAAAATTTATGTCTTACTATTTTTTATTTAGAAATATTTAATAAGTTAAAAAAATTCTTTTACAAATGTATAGACATTAATAATTTCCTATAATTATTATTAACAATTCAACAATTTATATTAACTAGAATACCAACAACATCACAAACTCTTAACATAGAGATAATTCCTTTTTAATTCTATTCGAGCTACCTAGTCCTTTTGTTAAGCAAGACCATTAGCTTTAACTATAATATCATGATAATATAAAATCATGAACATAAGCTACCAACAACCGTTATAATGGACAACAATAATAGAACATAATTATCAACAACCACAACTAATAATAGAGGAGTTTCCTATCTAATAATTAGATCGTGATATTCGTGTTCCTGCACCATAAATAGACGAGGAAAATAGTTAGAGCAATGATATAATATATATAGACAAACCCCAAAAAAAGAGTTGAACATCATAGTATTAAGGATGTTGTAGTGCGGTATTGTTTATCCGTAAGCAATGATACACATGTTGTCATGTCTACATACTTTTCCATTCCCCTCATTTATTTTCACTGCTTAAAAGAATTGCAAAAAGTGCCATAATGGTTGAAGATAAATGACTATTAAAATATATCTTTTGTGGTAATCTACTTTGTGTTACCTTTTTTAATTCGGTTGACCACCTTATATATCATGTACATGTAATTTGAAATATTTTAATATTATTGTTTATGCTATATTAGATGGAAAGGCATCTCTAAGTTCCATCCATAACCTTTTGTTATAAAAGAATCAAAATTAGAAGCTCAAAGTATGTTATATACACACGACTCTTTACTTTGGTAATGATATCATGATGCCCACCCATTATGTGGGTATGAAAATACTATTAATTTTGTTAAAGTAATTATAAGTAGGGTTTTAATCTCACGGGTAGTTTATTTGGTAAGTTTGTAAAAATGTAGGGTGGGTGATGTGATTTATGTTTAATTTCTTTGGATTAATTTATGTATGTGGAAAGAGTGTACATATACATTTAGGGGTTATAATGGTAGTGGTTGGAATTGATCTCGTGCCACACGAGTATGAAATTAGTTTAGTTGTCAATTTTCATAGTCACAAGAAAAAAAACTATAAATAGGGCTTCAACTTCCCTAGCCCCTTTCTTCTTAGCCAATAGAAAGTTCATTCCATTTTTTAATGATAAGACACTACGTCTTAGAAAGAAGTAAGCTCCTTAGTTTTGATGAATTTACGTAATTGAGAGGGTTATGCCTTGAAAAGGTTAGTACTATTAGAGATTTACTTCTTGATCTAAAGAAAGCTTCCTTTGTGTTCTTTTTTACATGGGAGCTTTACTTTGTTAATCAATATCTTATCAGATTCATTCATAAAGGAGATTCTAAATTGTGAAAAATAAAGTCAATACATTGTAGTTATCGCAATCAAGGGATGTGGGGTATCGGGAGTTTTTAGGTATTGCAGGATATAAAAGGGATATCTAGTGAAATTAAGGGTATTCTTTATCTGCAATCAATGGATATTAAAGAATACCCCTACTTTAATTTAAGAAGATGTATTATTAAAGTATGTATCACTAAGCAAAGGGGATCCCTTTCCCACAAGCATGGGGGTTTAATACATCAATTTAGCATCTAGCTATGCAACCTTAAATTAATTTTTATACACATAAACACATACACCAAGGAAAGCCTCATGGGGAAACACAAGAGACGTTTCTTCATATTCATGGATGGCATCTCTAGTAACTTGTTGGTGTAGATTAAGGTGCCTTAACTAAGTGATTTAAACTAGACAACTATTGGCACAAAACTCGTCATCCACTAAAGTGGGGTGCGCGTACACACACACACACACACATACATATATATAAGGAGAGAGATAGAGAGGGGGGGGGGACCGCATGGGGAAACCGAAGGGATGGTTCCTCACATTCGTGTATGGCATCTTTAGTAAAATCGATGTAGATTAATGTGCCTCAACAAGGGGATTTAAACTAGACACCTAGTAACACAAGACTAACCAAATGCCTAACAACATTGTTAAGAACAAATTGATCTAATAACTTGGGCTATAAATATCTCTTTTGAGGAAAAAATCAAGTTTGTTTAGTCCAAAGGCTATTAACAATACTTACATTGGTCAAACTTCTCTCATGGAGCATTCCCCCTTCTTATCTAAAATTTTAGGATTGAAAGCAAATTGAGCATCCAAGACTCCTCCATATTTGAGTGTGCAACCTCTTTGTAAATGTGCCTTCAAAATTCACTTCAAAGATATTACATAACTCACCATGTGAATTAAATCAATTGAGGGTTAGCTTAAATAATTGACATACTCATAAAAGGGCATATTGTGAAGGGAAGTTGTGGGAAAACTAATGGTTCCTTTTAGGTTACTATTTGGTTGTCCATTAAATGGTTAATCCACCCACTATTTGAATATTTTGAGGAAATCGGAGAAAAAATTGACAGGCTATGAAAAGGACATAGTGTTGAGAGAGGCTGTGGGAAAACCAATGGGTCCTTTAGGGTTATTAGTTGGTTGTCCATTGAATGGTTAATCCACCACTATTTGAATAATTTGTGGAAATGAGAGAAGGGTACTCTCTCTCTCTCTCTCTCTCTCTCTCTCTCTCTCTCGCTATATATATATATATATAATCTAAACATTCTATGGTTGTGCCATTTTTTAGGCATATTTTACAATGAGTTTTGCATGAAATTTGGCAAAAAATTGTTGGAATGACATATTTAAGTTGTTAAATTTGTATAAACTAAGTGCTTTAGGATTATTCATGGTTTTGTATTTAAAAATTCATTTCAAACAATGAAAAATAATGACCTTATCAAGATCACGAAATTTTGGTAAAAAAGGAAAAAGTTAGATCTCTCTCTCTCTCTCTCTCTCTCTCTCTCTCTCTCTCTAAGTGTTTCTTCTTCTTAAGAGATCATAGGTTCAGTTTAGAGGGGGATACAATGTGTACACCTCTGTAAACTTTAACAATCAAATTGTAGCATGGAGGTGGGTCTCTTGTCTCACAAATAAGGGGATCTGATATACCAATTCAGTGTCTAAATTAGTCGTGACCTTCACATATTTTTTCTAAATTAACTATTTTTCAGGTGGAGATCATTGGGAGATCATTGAGAGATCATAATTTTAATTAAAATGACATTCCTTTAAGTTAAAAAATAAATGTTGTATATGAACTGCATTTACTTTTGATATTGTTATTATTATTAACCATAATTGAAAAATATTTGTATTATAAACCCACGTTTAGGGCATGACCATATAGCAAAGGTTACAAAAATGGAAGCTCATGCTTCGACAATCTTCAAAAAAGGACTACGCAAATACTAATAAAATCCTACTCTTGCCTAGAACATATCTGAAAGAGAATAATAGACTAGTTACATAGATTCTCCAAAATGAAGCCAAAATTTTGATGCACCTGAAGACCATACAGACTAAATCAGGAGAGATACCCTCCCATCCCTTCATTGAATCCTCCATAAGAGGTGTCATTACATTTAAATCATATAAGTTAGATCAAATAGGACTAAGAGAAACTTAGAGGATGATTTATTGAACTGCATTTGGATCATCAAGGCTTGGATGTCCACCAGTTGTTGATATAGAGAAGCCAATTCGTCTTACATGTTGTGCATTTGGCCCTTGTGTTCCACCAACAACTCCATTACCACTGTTAAAGACGATGTTGATTGATTGTGTTGAATTTGCAGGTGGTATATATCCTTATGAAAACTACCTAACTCCTTCGTTTGGTTAGGATGAATATTCTTCCCCTATGCATGATGTGCCATAATTTTGTAATGATAAGAGTTACTAATAATAAAACCTTGATAGCTCCATAATAGGGAGGAACCAGGGACAAGGAAAATGCAAACTGGCTAGTAAATAGAAAAATTCCCTAGAGGATGCAACAAACAATGCTCAAGCTCATATAGGAAACTAATAATAGTAAAGAGACAAGTCCAAAAGAACAAATAACCTGATAACTAGAAGATGAGTGAACACAAGAGAACCCTGAGAAGAAAACATCGCATTGGGGAAGAAAACTCACTAATCCAAAAAATAGATAGGGGTTGAGAGTAGAGACTTCTAGGGAGAAGCTCGCTCCCACAAACTCAAACAAAATAAAGTGCTCCAGAATCCCCAAACCTAAGCACAAAAATTAAATTCTCGGAAGAATATCCCAAACCAGGCCCCAAAAGAACAACCATTTGAAAAATAAAAATTAACCTACCCAACTAAATTCCACCTAACAGAATGCATCCTTAATATAGAAAATGAGTCACTAAGGAACTAAGAGAAACAAGCAGACACATAATACAAATCATTATGACAAGATTGATAATCAACAAACCAAAATGATCCCATGAAGGCCATAGTGAGCGAAGCCACTTGAAATTCCCAAGATTTATAGTTTTGTTGTTAATGCACCATCTTCCATGATAGGTGAATGAAAAAATTCATTTCCAATTCTCATCGCCTCACAAGCTCATTAATGAAAATTTGTGCCAGTTGAAGGTTGATCCCCTCCACACGAGCATGTGAACATTCATTTGAACTCTCCTAATCCTACTTTTACTATCATATCCAAATTTAATTCATAGATTATATTGTAGTCTCACATGATTCTCCACATCATGTAATATGGCCACACTAGAGGACGTCCACCTTGCCAGCATGTTGATGTCAAGGATAATAGAAACGTGACATCCACCGACCCAACTTTAACCAAGTTGGAAACCCTCATTTTGATCCTTGAGGATGCAACAAAATCATCTTTTATGTGCTCCCTAAAATTCATGGAATGGGGAAATATAAGAGATGTTCATTTATTAATAACAATTCTAATGCCATGGATATAACTTGTAGAAATTATACATACATATGTATATCAATGGATTCAATCTGATCAAGCAATGTACTAAAGCTAGATACTGAATCCTTCTACAAATCAATTGCAGAAAATAAACACGATCACCAATCACAACAAGTAAAGAAGGAAGCCAATCTAAACCACAACACATATGTTTTTCCTGGGGAAATATTGCTGCTCAAAATCCCTCTATCTATATTGTATATTCAACCAAGGAATCATGAAACAAGTACAATTCACTATTCTCACAAGAGTCTCCTGCACTCTACCTATCATCTCACACTGATCCAGACAAAATCGAGCCAAAACTTAGCCAATTCTCAACCTGTCTTCAGCCTTCCTTGCTCACACAATTCCTGAGGAATGCAATCCCTATTCTTTAGGAATTTTAGCCTTCCTAAACTGCGCTGAGTATCATGGGCATCCTATGGTGTTTTAACTACATGTGGGCATATGCTAATATCACAACTGATAGTTAACTTCCCTTTAACCTTTTTCTCAATCGGGTCTCCACTAGAACTGACATGCACGCAACTATTAATAGTAAATCAACAGTTACATGGAAGATCACTGCATGTGAATTAAATCTGATTTAATTCACTTGATCTCTCACTAGTACAAAAAACAGTTACAACTGGTCCAACTGACTTTAACTCACTTAATTGAGTTAATTGATTTCTCATGTATCAAACTCATGCACTTAACTGCAAATTGAACTCTAAAACACATAGAATCACTCTGCATGCCTCACCAACCACCCTCAACTTGAAATTCATGAGCTAACTGAGTCTATCACACTCAATTAACTATTACAAGTGTTTATGAGATAATATTACATTTGATTGTCCAATTTAATTAAGGGATAAATGAATTTGACACATATCCAATTTATTAAATAAATTGAATTGCACACTAATGTATCGCTAGGACCCATCACTACATGACCTGTGGTCTGTAGAAATTTGCTGAATAATGAAGTTTATTCGCTGCAATTAACCTGATCATACATCAATTCGAATTGCTTGTACAACACATAATTGCTTCTACAAATTAATCGTCACATGCGGAATAAAAACAAAGCGACAGAACATTAAATCACACACATAGAACGCAGCATGTACGGGGAAAGCTTATAGCTGAAAACCCCCAGCTATATGTATCATATAATGGATGAGAAACATTCAACAATACATAATACAATACTCCTCACAAGTACTCAGTACTATCTCATATGCTGAACACAAAACTAGCTAGATCTGAAACTAGTCACAGGTTCAAATCCTTCTGCTGCTCTGCCTGCCTCTACTGCGCAATCCAAAAAGTGAATATATCTGAATGGAATTCGAATTCACTTAGTTGTTACAGCGCAATCATCATTGGCATCATCATCCCACTGATTGTGCAAATCTCATGCACAACTATTGTACAACTGCTGTCAGTCTCACCCTTTCATCTACCTCTTCCACTGGTCTTTCACTGAACTGTCCATGCACTGAGTTAACTGATGTGTTCTTTTAGTTGAATAATAAGTTAATAATCAGTGAATTAAATAATATTTAATTCACCCAACTCATCGCCAGTGTAATCTGTAGTTAAACTGATCACAACTAGTTCAACTAGTTAACCGGAACACAATCTCCACCAACCTTTAATAACCCACCAAAACTCGCCACATGAGTCTGGCTCCTAAGTCAACTATGCACAAATAACTAACTCCATAGGAAATTCGAATTTCCTTGTCGTTCGCATGCCCCACCTCCGGGTCAAATCGCAAGTGCTCCAAGATAAATCGAAGTTTAGTAGTCCAAATACATGGGTAAATAATATTTGACTGCCTGAGCGCAGTTCTGCTACTTTAAAAATAGAAACCGCCCCAATGTCTAAAAATAGATGTCCATCTATTTTTACCAACTTGACCAATCATCTAAGAATAGCATCCCGCAACTCCTAGACCATGCTCCATATGTCTAAAAATAGAATTTTCGACAAAAATCACATGTGTGGTCCCCACCTAGTTTAGGTGATCACTTTCCAACTAGGATCAGGAAAGATGTTTCAGGAGGCCTCCTTCACTGTTTCTTGTTGCCATTTTCAACATGGTCCCACACTACTGTAGGTGTTGTCATGTTGTTTATGGATGCCAATTTCACCGTTTCTTGTTGCAAACTTCAACATAATCTTGTTTACCATTTAATCTAACATATATATATTTTTAGAGGATGTGAAGAAATTGATCTTTGAAAACTGACCCACAAGAGACCTGATATGATGGAAGGAGGAGATAAGATGTAAATCTCTTGGGGAAGCACCTTTTTAAATACTAGCCTAGATCCATCTTAGCTCCAGATCTACCAAGTTCCAAGAGGGATCACATCTCTTTTCACTCTAAAAGAGGTTTGCACCTCAAGAGTTTTGATCCCTCTTGATGCTTGGCAGATACAGTGTTAAGATGGATCTAGGCCGATTTTAATTATTAATTTCATTTTTATTTTATATAATTTGACCGAGTCAAAATGTTTAACAGAACAATACAAGACATTACAACATGAATTTTATGCCTTTAAATAGGCTACATTAGAGAAGAGAAGAACCATGGGTTGTCACAACCTGGAGCCAAAAAACTACGGACGGTAAATTGACTAATATACTTCAATTTTGTTTGTTTGTTTGTTAAGTTGTCTGTGTCCTCCAAAGATGACTACAGACTTAACCTTTGGCTTAAGAAACTGCTACCCAGGGGCACCGTTGCCGTCAAAATCACCTGGGAATCACACCCGACCTTGGGCATACCAACCCTTAACATGATTGGAATTTTACCCATGGAGTTTCGAATAGATGACCTTCACATCACATAGTGAATTAACAATACAGCCCATCACCGTCTATTCTACGCCCTCTTTTGGATACTATTTAACTTCGATTTTATTTTAATTATTAATTTCGTTTTTTAATTTAATTTGACCAAGTCAAAATGTTTAACAAGACACGCCAATATATTACAACATCTCTTCCATATTATATTTTAGAACACCTCTCTGTAAAATGATCTATAACGAATTTTGAATCACTAATAACAATTATGTTGAGTGAAAAACCTGAAACCTTAGCCAAAGAAAGCCCTTAGAAAAGACTATAAAACCCTTAGAAAAGACTATAAGCTTTATCCTAATCTCTAAGGAAAAATTATTCACTTATCCTCCCAAACCAAAAAAAAAAAAAAAAACCACAACACTTACCCCTCCTCCTTGTAATATTAGAAAACCTAAAAAAAAAAAAAATTCCAAAATACATTTTCCATGGAAAAAACGGTCAAATAAAAAAATATATATATAAGAAATGCTCACATGAAAATATATATAAAAAATTACAAAGTCAATTGGAAAAAATCAATTATAAATAAAATCATGAACGGGGTATTCATTTATTATCATAAAGAGTATAAATACAAATTCACATGTCTAGATAAAGACCCGGGGATATGATTTCTTTGAAGGGAAATGATAACAAAAAAATATATATATATTACTATGATAAAATGTTTATTAAAAAAGAAAAAGCAGCGTAAGAAACCTAATAAGCAAGTAAAGTGATTCTCTAATTTAAATATCCACATATACATATATATATATATATATATATATATATATATATATATATATATTTTTGTTACGTATATACACATTGTATATATATACAAATATCTTTAAGAAAAGACGGTGAGCGTTCCCATTAAAGTCAGAGCAATACCCTACCGATACGAGAAAGTCGTGTCCCGTTCCTCTCGTCTCTTCCACTTATTGTAACCATGATGTCTACTGGTCAGTTAAATGGAATTATTAAATGAGGTGTGATTTTCGTACAATGACCCCATGGTCCTAATTTCAAATAATTTACCCATGTTCTCCTTCCACCTTACCCCCTTAACTTCGGTTTGTGTGAGCTAAAGAATTCTCCTTTCCCTCCCATCTGGACAAAAGCACTTATGACCTCCAATGTGCTTGTCCACTTCTGTCCTTATCTCCTTCACTTTACCCTACGTATTCCATCACCCACTACTTTTTTTTTCAAATTTCCACATTACATTTGTCTCCCCACTTACTACTGTCTTTCAAGCCCCACCCCACACCTCACCTCATTCGTATTGCCTCCTAAATTAACGCTCTCCTAGCTGGCTCGCTTACACCACCCAATACCCCCTCCCCCCTCATTCCAATGACTTCACCCCTCACCCTTTTACATGCAAATATAACATTTAGACCCCACTCTCATCATATTGTCCTTACCTTACCATATTCCTACTGCTACCCACCTCATTGAGAAGACATACATACAATAGCAGGGAAGACAGGTCATGTATTGTTGCTTTATTCATTATTAACAGGATTCCTCTTTAAATTACCTTTGAAATGATATATACCACTTACATCCCATAGATTATGGTGGTCTCTACTGCTAATTTCTTCATCATTAGAAGGTTGTTAGATGTGATCATGGTCATGCTACAATTTTCACACTGCTCATTGACCAAATCAAATCTTGACACATCATTAGGTGAAAATTATGCTCAAAGTGGAAAAAACACAAATTCAATTTACAACCAATCATAAAAGGAAGATAGCATGTAGGGTCATATGTGTGTGCAGGTGGGTTTAAAATATGAGGATAATGGTCACAAGGATTGGACTTCCTTGCCTCCAACTAATAATATTTTAATGAATTTACACTTTCTTACCAGGTTCAATCTATTCTATTCTAGAAATTCAAATTGTCAAAGGTTGACTCCACATCACACAGTCTTTAACTTCCATGGTTAATGGTTAAGTACTTTAAGTTTCTCCCACAAGTTTCAGAATTTTAATTTTTTTTAAAATTACCAATTTATAATAATAATTATACTTGGAATTATCTTCTTAACTATTAAATATTATTACATATAACATTTGGATTTTTCCTTTTTCTCCATAAAGTATACCCAATGTCCCAACTATGAAAACCTTTTTGTATTTTCGAGAGAAGTAAGTCCTTTATTTCAACTTTATGTACATGCCCTCCCCCCTTTAGTCCTCTTCAAGATCCCCCATATTGTCTAACATGTGATAACCCTGTGCCATTAAAATAACTCATAATGTGGTCTCTGTAAAGAGGTATACCTTTCCCTGGCCTCACCTGGGATTCTTTCATATACTTTTTCTTTTACTCACATATTACCTTTTTCATTATTATTGAAAACCATGGTCTAAGTTTAAATACCAAGCACCCTGTAAATTAACAATACCAAAACATCCAATAAATAGTTTGGAGTAGTTTTGGATTTTGAATTTTTCCATTTTGCATTTATAGGTTGTAATGTTATTAATTTTATTTTGAAGTAACAAATGGTTTATAATATTTAAATTAATTTAAATATTAATTATTTAAAATAGTATAAATATTAATTATTTAAAATAGTTTGTAATATTTAAAGTTATTAGTTTATCTATTTTATATATAATATATAAAGTTATTAGTTAATTAATTAATTAATTTTACATTAAAAAATTAATTATTTTAATTTTGAATTTATTGTAGTTATGTATTGTTTAATTTTAATTATTTAAATTATATATAGATTAATTAAAACAAAATAACTATAGTTTAAATATAATTTGTGGGTAAGAAGTTAAATTTTACTTATGCCGAATGTTTTTAGATCTTGATTTATGAACCTCCTTCCCATATCAAAATAATAAACTCATAATAAATTATAAACAACCCTATTAAATCACACTCCAGACCCTACCATTATTATATTTATAATATTTAAAAAAAATATAAACTTTTATGGTTCATGAGGCAAAATATAAATTTATAAAATATTAAAAAAATAACATATCTTCTAATAGTTTTATATTTTGTTTTATTTATTTATCAGAACATTTATTAACTATAAATTGTTTGTTATAATTTTTTTATTTAACAAAATTGTTATATGTTAGATTTAAGACTTTTGTGATCCATAAATTAGATAAATGTCTTTTGGATTAATCCAAATCCTAATAATGTGATTAATGGGAAAAACATTTATTTATAAAATTGTTATTATAAAAAATCAAAATTAACTAAAATTTTAAAATTCTATTTTACTAATATTTTAATATAAATAAGTTAATAAATAAACTTATTTTCAAATAAGTAAATTTTATTTTAATTGTTCTTATTATTATTATTATTATTTTCAAATTAATTTATATTCCATGTTTTTATCAATTTAGCTCACAGGGCATAAAATAGATGGTGATGGGTGTATTGTTAAGTCACTTTATGATGTGAAGGTCATTCGTTAGAAACTCCGTAAACAAAAATCTAGTCAGGTAAAGCGCTGGTGTGGCCCAGGCCAAATGCAATCCTTAAGTGATTTTGACAACTTAGATGCCCCTTGGATAACAGTTTCTCAAACCACAAATCCAACCTGATATAAACTCTAATAAATTCACATCACTTCACAAACAAAAAAACATTTTCATTAATTAAAAAAAATACATTTTTTAACTTCAATTTTAATATTACTTTATCATTGAATCACTTCATTAACACTATTTTTCAATGTAATTATGACATCCAACCAATACAAAGTTATTGATATTTAACATTACCCATTATTGTTGAACTATGTGCCCAATGCCAAATGTGAATCTCTAAAAGTCAAAACAATTTCAAAGTTATAAATGGATATCTCTATATAACCATGATAATTATGTAAAAAAGAGTGTACTTTTCAATAATCCTTCATTAATTTTTGATTAATAAAATATTTTTGTTTTTATTTTAAAACAGTAAATAGATTCAAAAAAACATTATGTGATTAATCCGAAAAACATTCATCTAAATTCAAACACTTCAAAATCTAAAACAAATTAATTAATTACACAATTAAAATTAAAATTATTTAAATAATTTTGAAATCAAATTTCCATAATCAAAAGTATTAATTAAATATGCAACAAATTTTTAATAAAATTCAAATAAAAATTAAAAAAATTAAATTTATTAATTTAATAATTTACCCACAACCATTTTTTATATAAATAAAATAAAAATTAAGAATAAATAAATTTATTTACTAAGTCAAATTAAATTACACCACCTTTCTCCGAGGGTTATCAAACCTCTAATTACCCACCAAACTTAGTTGTTCAAGGTGCAGAATCAAGTCATGGTCATCGGCATGAGAAGTAAATAGGCAGCCACTGGGCCCCACTCTCCACAATGGGCCGCTATTGGAATAGTCAAGAACAAAGAAAAGACTCGCCCAACTTTTCCTCAGCTTATGGTTGTAAACTACTCACCTCGGCTCCCCAGTTTCGTTCGTCATGTGACCGTGCGGGGAACTAAAGATCCGGAACTGCCCAGGTGTTCGATACTGATAAGAGTAGTCACAAGCTGCTATTGCTGCCTCCCCTCGCGATTTCTCTCGTCTTCTTTTCTAATATATATGTGTGCTTAATTTCTTCCCAACTGCCATTGATAAACTTTCCACAGCCTTCCATGTCCTTTTTTAATTTTTTTTTCCTTTGAAAGTTTGCCATTTAAAACACACTTTTTGTCATCTCCAATCCTGTCGGCGATCATACGCCAAGGATTTGGTGCCCTCTATGATCTGGGCAACTGCCCACATGCTATTTCCAATTGGTGTGGCTCTGGTCCCCGGTACCCACTATATTTAGCGCCTCTGGGGGGGCGAGAGCGATTTAGAATGTTGAGCAGAAGCAGCACTTTGATTTGATTTGATGGGGGTTTGGCTTTTTCTTTAACCATTATGCCCAATTCAATCTGATATAACTCGGCCTCTGCAATCTGATATAATTCGGCCTCTGCAAATGCTTATGGGAAGAGAGAGTGTGATTCATTGAGAGTGTATATATATTTCATGATATGTGGGCAAATGAGAAAGTGTTGGAAGGGGGGCATGCTGTCGAGCACCAGGGATTGGTCACCAGCTGACTGACTTCCTGCAATGCAGGGTGTAAAGGATGGATGTGAGTTCTTCCTCTGCTCTTCTCTTTTTATAATTAATGCCCATTTAGTTTAACTTCAGTACCATGGTGCCAGTTTCCCAGATGGTTGGATGCAAATTATGGAAGAAATTTTCCGCTTTTCTCATGAAGCTATGAAATATATACAAATTTTGGTATTTGGATGTATTTGCAATTTTGGTCATGGTCCGTAATCCTGCATCTCTGCATGATTGGAATAAGTTTTTCCTGCATTGTTAATAGGATCATGTGAACAATCCTTACTCTCATGCAAGTGTGGGTTACAGTCTCTGTTCATGTAATTTCCAGTTCGGAGTCTTTCTTTAGCATGTTGTGTTTTTTATCGTTGCCATACTTTTACTGTCGGGACCATATCTGAATTGACAGTCTATGTCTCTATTCTCAGTCTGTTATATGTTTTCTTGTTGTTTGATGTTAGAGTTATGAATGTATCATAGAGGTCTCCAACAGTCTTCTTGGTGTATTCAAGTATAGGTTTCAAAAAGTCTTCATGCTATATTCAATGATAGGTCTCGAACAGTGCCCATGTTGTCGAAGTGGAGAATCGCGATCTCTTTCACCAGGATGGCTAGAGATTTAATGATATGCGGGGGTGTATTGAGAAGACAGACTGTAAAATTCGAAAATTTGGATTGAATGCAACTAGGTCTTTTCATCATCGTTGCGTTTCACATTATTTGGGTTCTTATAACTTTTAGTTGAGGAGTCAGCTTGTAGAGTCATGTCTTTTTCCTTTATTTCTTATTCTCTGGGTCTCTCTTCTTAGTGTCTTATTCTTCCATATGACTTCATTTCTCAAATCTCTGCTCTAAGCGTCTTAATGTTTCATATGACTTTTCTTTTTGTAATATGTGGGATAACTAGGTCTGTTTTCTTCTGCTGTAATTTCTGTTCATCTACTTGCGTTTGTTCTCTATGCAGAACACCTCACTTTCTATGTAATTTACTTACAATTTCCCTTATAGGTTGCTTATTTCTCTTACAGGCTTCTTATTTCTAGGAAATCACAGAGCCTATGGGTCTCTAAATACATTTTTCATTTGTACAACTCTCAGGAGTAGTGGTATAGGTTTCTAGTTTGATCATTTTCTGCCTAATTCCTCCCTTTATAAGTTTAGTCATGGACTTTGGTCATATGAAGATGTTAGACATTTCTATTTTGCCCATGTATTCTTCACATTGCTTCTTACCTTTTTTCCATAGACAGGGCTTGTATATAATATCACATGTCTATGTTTCTCGTGCGTTTGTTGTTTTCTTTGAGCAGTGTTTTAAGCTTCTATTCTTTGCTTTTATTTTCCCCTTTTTTGTTTGACTCAAATACAATTTTTTCTAGTTGATTTTTCTGCAGTAATATTTAGGTCCCTGTTCCAGGCATCTATGTTCACAAAATTTGTCTTCAATGTCATATTTTGCTTTATAGTTTCTGTAACCACGGTTATAGGCGATGTTTGGACAGTAATGTCATCTGTCTTTGTTTTTAGGGTGTTGTTTTTCACTTCATTTCCTTTTAATTATAAACCTTCTTTGTATAAAGTGTATAGGACTCCATCTTTAGAATGAGGAACATTTATTGTAGACTGTTTACCTAGAGAATGTATAGAGACTCTTCTTCCAGGATGATCGCTTCAGTTTTATTTGTGTCCTTTGTCATTTTTAGTGTTGTTTGTGTTCACGTATTTTTGTTATAGTGTTCTCATTTGAAGATAAGCTTCCCGTTTTTATTCTCTGCAATTTAAGTAACAGCGTATTCTTGAAGTGACGTTACAAGTTATAACTTGGCAATGTGAAAGATTGTTTCCCTGGCAAACTACTCTCCTCAGTTTTTAAGATTTTTATTACAGATTGTATTCTCACAGTAATGCTATGTGTTTCTATTTGTGTACATTTTTCTTTGATTATATTTTCCATGTAATGTTTGTTGTGCTGCTGCTTACATGTTGTATGCCTTTGTTATCAGGCATGGATTCCCATTGGAATGTTATTGGTGTCTGTATTTTTCCATCAGGACGATGTTTTACTTTTATGTCTTGTTATTATTGCCACAGGAGTTTTTCTCTCTTCATATAATTTTGGCAGTGGATTGCATTTTGTTACTTGTTGTATGTCAACTTGGAATTTTACTTATCACATCATTTATTTCATTGTGATTCTTGTTCCTGGCTGGGATTTTATATCAAGGTTATAGTGCTCTACCCGGAGGAGATTTCCTTGTGACTTTGTCCTGTACAGAATTCCTATTGGAATAGTATTGAACTCTATCTTTGGGTTGCTCTTTTTACTTAAGGTTTAAAACTTTATTCATACTACTGATATTAGTGGTAGTGGTCAAATAGGGTCAAAGTTGGCAAAGCTTTCATAGCATTAGTATGTATATTTTTTTTTTTATGATATGCTTTGGGATTTTTTCCTTAAATGTAAATACACAAGGATGGGTGCAGTTTGGAGCTCTGGGAGGTGCAGAAGCATACGGGCAAGATCATATGCAAGAGGAGATAAAGTGAGCCATCTATGGCAGCTCCAAGCCATCCACAAGAAGATGAATTGTCTGCAAAGACACTGCAGAAGCGGTATGAGGGGTTGGTGACAGTGCGCACTAGGGCAATTAAAGGCAAAGGAGCATGGTACTGGATACACCTTGAACCTATTCTGTTTCAAAATCAAGATACTGGAGTTGCCAAGGCTGTGAAATTGCGTTGTGGGCTCTGCAGTGCCTTGTTTTCTGCTTCAAATCCTTCTAGGACAGCATCAGAGCATCTCAAAAGAGGCACTTGCCCCAATTTCAATGGAGCAGTTTCTAATCCTATTTCTTCTGTGCCTCCAAAAACAATTACGCCTGCTAGCACTTCCCAGAACAGGAAAAGAAGTGCTCTTACCTTGCCACAAGCAGCTATACCTCTAGCCATGATTGGCACACCTCGCCCCAGTTCTGAAGCTGTTCGTTTTAGTAGCCCAACACCTCTACTGCTTTCTGGGGGAAAGGAAGATCTGGGTGCACTTGCTATGTTAGAAGACAGTGTGAAGAAACTAAAGAGCCCAGGAGGAAAAGGAGGTCCAGGGCAAATCCTTAGCAAATCTCAGGTTGAGACAGCACTCAATTTGCTTGCTGAATGGCTCTATGAATCTTGTGGCACAGTTTCTTTTTCTTGTGTAGAGCATCCAAAATTCAAAGCTTTTCTCAATCATGTTGGTCTCCCACCTATCAGTAGAAAGTATGTCGCTGCAGAAAAGCTGGATGCCAAATATGAGGAAGTAAGAAACGAGTCTGATGCAAAGCTTAGGGATGCCATGTTTTTCCAGCTTGCATCAGACGGTTGGAAGAAGAAGAATTTGGCATATGGTGATAATCTTGTAAATTTGACCCTAAATCTCCCTAATGGAACTAGTCTTTTCCGAAAGGCCCTCTTTACGAATGGGGTTGTTCCTGCCAAGTATGTGGAAGAAACTATTTGGGAAACTATCACAGGTATCTGTGGTGCAACAGTAGAGCGTTGCGTAGGTATTGTTGCAGATACAGATAAGCATAAGACAAAGGCACTCCGAGAATTGGAACGTAAGAATTGTTGGATGGTGAATTTAACATGTCAAGTTCAAGGTTTTAGTAGCTTACTTAAAGATTTTCATAAACACTCTTCTTTATTTAGATCAGCTGCTTCTGATTGCTTTAAGTTGGCTACTTTCTTTAATAGCAAACATCCAGCTAGTACATACTTTCAGAAGTATCAGATGCAAGAAATGGATCATATAAAATTGTTTAGACTCCCTCCTGATCCTCCTTTTGCTAATAACAATTTCCCCTACAATTATGCTATGATGGAAGATGTTGTTAATTCAGCGCGGGTGTTGCAACTTACAGTGTTGGATGAGTCCTTCAAGGTCTTTTATGCAGATGATCCTGTTGGCAGGGAACTTGCAGATATGATACAGGATATAAGGTTCTGGAATGACCTAGATGCAGTGCTGTCATTGGTCAAGCTGATCAGGATGATGGTACAAGACGTTGAAGCTGATAGACCTTTGGTGGGACAGTGCCTGCCACTCTGGGATGAATTGAAGACAAAGGTTAAGGATTGGTGTGCCAAGTATAACATCGATGAGGGACCTGTGAAAGAGATTATTGAAAAGAGATTTGCCAAGAATTACCACCCAGCATGGGCAGCTGCTTTTATTCTAGATCCTCTCTATCTTGTCAGGGATAGCAGTGGGAAGTATTTGCCCCCTTTCAAATGTTTGACAGCCGAGCAGGAGAAGGATGTTGACAAGATTATTACCAGATTGGTATTTAGAGACGAGGCCCATATTGCACTGATGGAGCTCATGAAATGGCGTGCTGAGGGCCTAGATCCCTTGTATGCACAAGCAGTTCAGGTAAAACAACATGATCCTGTCACTGGTAAAATGAAAATTGCCAATCCTCAAAGTAGCAGACTTGTGTGGGAAACATGCTTAAGTGAGTTTAAAGTACTTGGCAAAGTTGCTATCCGGCTGATATTTCTCCATGCAACTTCTTGTGGCCTAAAATGTAACTGGTCATTCATGAGATGGGTCTACACTCATGGGCATTCAAGGGCTGCAATGGATAAAGCTCAGAAGATGATATTTATTGCTTCACATGCCAGGCTTGAAAGGAGAGATTTTGTGAACGAGGAGGAGAAAGATGCAGAACTGTTTGCAGATGGCGAGGATGACGTACTCAGTGATGTCTTTGCAGATCCAGCAATGTAACATATATTCCTAGGAGTTTTAGGACTAATTCTTTACCTCTTGCCCTTTCTTGTGGTGTGGTTCACGGAAGAGGGTAAAAAAGAATGAGTAACGTTATTAGATTCATGTGCTCTAATATTGATTCTGTACATCAGATCTATTATTGATACTCACAGAGTCTTTCCATAATTTATCCTCTTCTTTCTAGACATGAATGTAGGTTCTTGTGTTGTAGAGATTATCCATGACTGCCACTTCTTGTCTTGGATCAACAGTTGCCATACACTTTATTACTTCCGTGACCTGTCTTATAATTGAATTTAAGAAGAATGGAAGCTTTCATTTTTGAGATTTAAACAATTTTTCCTTGACGTTCAATTGTGCAGAGGTTCTTGTGTCATAGATTTATGTATGGCTGCCTTTTCTTGAATCGGCATTCTTATACACTTTATTATGTCTCTGTCTTATAGTTATAATTAAATTCCAGAAGAATAAGTGCTTTAATTTCTGAAATTTCAACAAATTTAGTTGGCCTAGAATTTCGATTGTGCAGGTACATGTGGATGTGCATCAAATTGTGTTTTCTTAAAGTTATCTGCTAAGCCTGAGACTTTAAGTGAGGTCATTCTTCCTTTAAAATAACATTGATATGGAATCAGATATACTATTCTCCCCTTCATTAAACTTACTTAGAATGCCAGTTTTTTTGCAAATTTATTAAGCAGTTACTAGCCCCATCACTGACAGGGAATTTTAGGATCAGGATATTGAAGAGTGTATACTAGTTTAAAATGCCCTCAGATCACCTATTTCCCTCTTAACCATTTATTGACGCTGGAAATTCAGATGCAGATCTAGAAAGCATCATGCTCCTTTTGTGTTAAATATTTGATTTCGGGATAAACAAGAGAGATTGTTGCACCAAGAGATTACAACTGATTATGAATTTTGTAATTACACTTGGGAACATGCCATGTACTTCGTTTGGAGTTCTCATTTATGTTGTAAATTTAAAGTAAATCATACAGTAAGAGAGGAATTTGTCTCAGGAACTGACCTTTTACGTACTTTTGCCACTGTCATTCGAGCTACAATATTTTCATTTTGCAGAAAATATGAGTTGTAGGCTACTGTATCTCTTCTCTATACCCTGTGTTACGGTAACTTACATTTTATTCTTGTTATAAAGTCGAAACAGTAAAAAGACAGGTTTGGCTCATGGATTGCATACTAAGTGTTTCACTGACATGAATATCTTTTAATACCAGTGATATGAGGCACAATTTGCTAGCATGTAGACAGTGGATGGGCTGGTCATAGAATTTCCCTTGGAACTGAAATTCTGATCAGCCTTCGCATTCGATGATTGATGCAGCATAGTTTTTGAAAAATAGCATAATCATAAATTACTATCTGCAAGTAGTCCTGTATACATATCTTCTATCCTTCCGGATTTGCAAAAGTTATCCGTTTCAGGACCTTCTTAAAGTAGGAAGAAACCCATAAAGCTGAAGCATCCAAACTTAGCTTCTAATCTGTAACTACTGGATGAAACAACGTTAAAAATAAGAGGCCTAAAATTTAATTACTCCATCAAACCTTCGCTAATATTTAACTGGGCACCACTCTCCGCCGATTCACCAGATCAAAGTAGCATCACTTAGTGTGATTATAACAAATTATAACCAAAGTAGCAAATTTAGGCACATGATTATGATGGTACTTAGCTTGGTTTTAACAGCTACCTTGTTGTGGTCTCACTCAATTGATGATTCAAAACATACTAAGATGAAACTTGAGACTTGACTTTTTCAATAAACATGTCAAATATTTCTTTTTCAAGGAAAACCTCGTGGGGACACTCAAGGATGCTTTCAGTTTCAGTTTCACTCAATTGATGACTCAAAATATACAAAGATGAAACTTGAGACTGTACCTAATTGAGTGACTCAAAACATATTAAGATTAAACTTGAGACTTTACCTTTCAATACACATGTCATATGTTATGTTTTGTTTTCAAGGAAAACCTTGTGGGGATGCTATATCATATTCGTGTAGGGCGTTCCAAGTAAAATTGTCAATATAGATTGGTGTGCATAATCTATAAGGGACTTTGAACCAGGAACCTCAACTTATTAGCTTAGAACTCGCCAAATTAGCTTAGAACTCGCCAAATGCCCAGCAACATAGGTGATGACTAGTTGAATCAATCCCTTGGACTAATATGTTTGGAAACATCTAGCAACATAGGTGATAACTAGTTAAAGCAACCTCTTGGTTTAGAATGTTTGGAAACATCTTGCAAAACTAATTAAATGTCTGGTAACATAGGTGACAATTGGTTGAACTAAACCTCTAAGCTAAAATGTTTGGAAACATCTTGTTCCATTTTCAAATATATTAGTAAGATTATTGATACTTTACCAACCTCAATCAACATATGAGATGCAAACGTATTGCAGGTTAAGTTTGAATCTGGATGGAAAAGATAACTACTCTTTCTAACCATCAAACTAAACCCAAACCCAATTGACCATTCATTATATAATAGAAATGAAACAACAACAATTTCCAATTTAGATTATAATTGAAAGTTGTTACTTCAACTAGCTGGTTTAGATTTATGAACACCCTCAAGTTATAAAATGACTTTTTAAGGGAGGTAGAGGTTACAAAGTTGTCTCTCGGAAAATTGCCTGCAGATTAAACATGGACAGAAGTGAGGGTGACGCTCCTCCGCAAAATTTGGAACGTTTTTAAGTTGGAATTTCCAAATTTTAAAGCTTAGAGATCTCTAATATTCTAAATTTTCTTTCCAAGAGCTGATATTTTTTTACCACTCCCTGACATATCATTTTCCCAGAACCAAAAGTTAATCACAAAAATTGATTACAGCATTAAGCTAATCTGAAAATCTGAAGTAAACCTCAGAAGCTGTGAATTGTGAGTCTTAAGCTTAATATTTATAAAACCCAAATCTTTATTCATTAGAAGATATAGTTTGACCTCCTTATATTTTGAATTCAAACATAAAGATGTGTTCTAAATTGCAACGCTAATTTGTATTTTCAGAAGAATGATTCTTAATAATGCATGCCTGATACAAATGCACAGAGAAGCATCTTTACCATTTTAATGCAGATATGTTTAGACAAAATTAAGCAGGAGTGTTGTCGCTTATGTTATTTTGATAAAGCTGTCTTTAGGGTGAGACGATCATAGCAAACACAAGATCATGGCGTTCCATTTTGTGGAGATTTTTTTAGCTTTCTTATTTACAGTTACTTTATCTTATTCACAGCAAGGTCTTGGAATGAGTTGTTAGAGAAAAGGTTTTCATCAAGCTAGGCTTCGGCCCTTGTGTGCAAATCAATGATAACATTTCTGTCACTATTAAATTGAAAATATTTATTCTCTTGGGTAAAATACTGAGACTTTTGTTAGAATTATGTGAAATATTATTTTGTATCTTGATTTTGATTTTAATTAACACTGGTATATTAGTTATGTAATGTGTATAATGTGTTATATATTAGTTATGATGTAATGTGTATCCCGTGTTATATATTTGAAGATTAATATAAGAATTAACATAACATATGTGGATTTTTCCATGTTTTATCTGCTATGTTGGATGTATAAGTTTTTATTTGCATTTTTGTTGATATGTTTTGTTGTATAATGTTTTGTGTCATAGTTTTGGATTTTTTTGTATTTATTTCATTTATCTTATATTTTGAAACCATAGATACATTGTTTCAAGTGAGAGTCTTTTGTTTTGATGTTAATTTATTGGAAATTATGAAGTGCTATAGATAACACTTCACTGGTGATGTTGAATTAATCTAAAAATTAAAGTTGTTAAATAAGACTTTTGCATTTAACATGCAACGATCATGAAATGGAATCTTACTAATGAAGAGATTTATGAATAGTTTGATCATAAGTCTTTTAATTTTTCTTAGAAGAAAGTGATAATCTGTAAAGTGGATCCATTTAAATTGAGAGACAACCACATTTTCTCAAAATTGTATTTTTTAGCTTCATGATTCCCCCATCCTATTACACAAGTGGATGTTGAGATCTAGAACAGTGGACAAGGTGGGTGGATAATGAGGGAGCCCTCGACTTTGAAAGATGTGAATATTAAATATTTGCAAGAATTGCATGGACCTTGGTTTTGTGCTACCACTTTTTAGGTGAAGCATATCATCAATAGATAGATTGGGGAATCCATTCTCATTTTGTAAAACAAAGCAAAAATTTTGTATGGGCTTTAAGAGGCAGATTTGTGAGGAATCTTCCACCACTGATAATATTGTTGCTAGTTAAGAAGGGTATACATATTAAATGATCATGTAAATAAGGTGCATCATGTGTGTGGGTGACAACGAGTGAAGGATGACACCAACTTCCTAATTTAAAAATAAATTTGGCAAATGTTAGCAAAGAAATCAAAGAATCAAAGTGAGATTGGCGGGCACACTATAGCTAGATGATTTGTAAGCGTGGTGACAACACAAGCTTGAGAAGTTTCAACAATGTCAAGGTTGAGGCTAAAATAGGTAGCAAGGTGAATAACAAAGATAGAGGTAATGAAGGGTTTGAGATGTCGATCAATGATGAAGATAGAGAATGGGAAATAGGAGTCTTTTGTTTTTTATTGGTGTGTGTGAGAGAGAGAGAGAGAGAGAGAGAGAGAAAGAGAGAGATGTCATGCAGGAGCATAGGAAGAAGCTCAAATGACCATCATGAAATCAATGCAAATGTTAAAAGGTAATTTAAGAACTTTTGTAGTGCTCATCTAGTTGGTTTTTCCAATGGGTCCAATAAAGAATGAAGGAGAAAAATTAAGTAGATATTCTAGAGATGAGATTGTTGGAGAATCCTGTTGTAAGACCCCCAATTTTAACCCCTATAATATATTAGATATAACCATGTATTTGCGGTAATTATGTGACTATAGATGAGCGTCACGCTAGGAGGAATGAGGTATAATGACTTTAATGTAAAATATAATCATGCTTTTTAAATATTTTTAGTATGGAATCCAATGCTAAGTATCAGTAAGGATTGGTGGATGTCTTAGACTGTGTTCAACACCAAGTATCAATTTGAAATTCTATTTACAATTACTTTATCTTATTTTGATTTTGTTGCGTCAACAATATTCACATCAAGGTCTTGGAATGAGGCGCGTTAAGAAAAGGTTTGAATCAAGCTAGGCTTCAAGCCTTTTCACACTGTTAAATAAAAACTCTTAATTTTTTTGGGTAAACGACTATAGACTTGGGTAGAAAGATACTATCTTATATCTTGGTTTTAATTAACACTCGTGTCTTTGGGGCATTTTCCATGAAAGAGTACAAAACTATGAAATTTTGCATTGTGAATATACTATGATGTATTATGTATTTTTCTACACATTTGTAGATTAATACAAGAATTAACATAATATATGTGAGGTTTTTCTTTCTTTATGTGCCATGTTGAATATTTAAGTTTCTATTTGAACTTTTTGTTGGTATGTTTTGTACAATGATTTGTGTGATGTTTTCAGATTCCTTTGTATTTATTTCATCTACTTTATGTCTCAAAACCATAGGTGCATTTCTTCATGTGAAACTCCATTGTTTTGATCATGATATATTGGAAACCCATTAAATGATCTAGATAGCACTCCATTGGTGATGTTGAACTAAATTGAAATTTACTGCCACCAAATGAGACCCTTGCATTTAACATGCAAAAATCATGCAGTGGAACCCCACCAATGAAGAGATTAAAGAATATCTTGATCACAAGTCCCTTTATTTTTCTTGAAAGGAAGTGAATATATGGGATGGACCCATTTAAATTGAGTGACATCCACATTTTCTCAAAATTGTATATTTTTCCTTCATAATTCCCCATTTTATTATGTGAGTAGACGTTGAGATCTAGAACAATAGACAAGGTGGTAGAAAATGAGGGAGCCCTTGACTTTGAATGATGTGAAGATTAAATGTTTGCAATAATTGGATGGATGAACCTTGGCATTGTGCAACCTTTTTTTGGGTGAAGCATGTCATCAATAGATACATTGTGGAATTCATTCTCATTTAGTCAAGAACAACAAATTTTTTGTATGGGCTTTGAGAGGGAGGTTTATAAGGAGTCTTCCAATGTTGATAGCAATGTTGCTAGTTGAGAAGGATGTGGTGTATCCCCTCACATATGAAATTATCGAATAAAGGTGCCTCATGTATAAGCGACGATGAGTGAAGGATGAGAAGAGCATCTTAATTTCAAATAAAGTTGGAAAATTTTTAGAAAATAAATAAAAAAGTGAAATTGAGATTGGAGGGCACACTATAGAGGGATGATTTGCAAGCATGGTGACAACACAAACTTGAGAAGCTTCAACAATGACAAGGTTTTGAGGCTACAATAGGTAGTAGAATGAATAAAGAAGATAGAGGTGATGAAGAGTTAATGATGTTGTTGGGGCTAGTGAGCGCGGTCGAATAGGCCCACAAGTTGAGATAGCCAACTAGACTCCAATCTATATGTAATTTGAGCTAACGCTCTAGTTGAATCGACATGCCAATTGGTTTAACTTGTCTGTCGGGTTGATAGATTGAGTTAGTTAGGCAGATAAATTATTTTTAACTATCAAGAGTCTAGTGTGTGTGTATGTTTGTAGACATATATCACAAGAATGAAATGAGAGGGATCATTGTGGATTAATACAAGAGGTGTTATTGTTGATCTACCACTATTTTTGTTCCCTCTCTTTACTCTTCCTTATATATGTGATTGAATGTCTATCTTTTCTTAGAATCTTTTTGTATAAGGATATGTTGGTAACTAATGCATACATTTCACTAAAGTACAACATTGGTTTCATCGCTGGTAGTTCCTAAACTTGAGTCGATCTAAAATGCACACATAAATGTTAAATTTAGAAGAGATTTAATATTGGTGGCAGAGAAAAAAACTACTTGAAGAATTATGCAAGGAGAAATCAACTATCACTAGTAGATGCAAGGTCTCAATTCTTCACAGAGACTCATGAATAATTGATTAAGTCGATCCCCGCAAAAATGAAAAATTATTTTGACTGACCTTTGAATGCATCGTCTAGAAACTGATGTGTGATTAATGTTTAAAATCATCAAAGGGGAAAAAAATCTACCTGAGTGGGTTGAGAAAGTTCTTAAAGAATATTGTGAAGAAAAAATAGTTAAAAGTCACACCTCTGTTGACAAGATCAATGAATAATTCTATACCAACTTCCACAAAGGATTCTTTTGCATAATTCCATCTCTATTACGCAATCTCCTCCTAGATAAAGGCATTGGTCACATTATAGAGTATTCTCCCCCATTGCATGAACTAATTCATATAAGCGATCAAGAAAGGTAAGAAAAATGGGAACAATTTCTAGAAGCCTATTGTAGAAATACCAAATAAGCATGGAACTATTTTTTGAGAATATAATCATGCTCATGTCTTGTCGACCAAGAGTAAGTTAGGGCCGACAATATGAGGGTAATCATCTGTGAGATACTTCTAAAAGGATAAAAAGTCATCTACAACTGAGGAGCCAATATGAAAAGGAGCGATTCAACCAAAAATATTCTATACACTCTATGAAGAATCTCTTAAAAGAGTGGAATGTCACAAAAAATATACAAACTGACAATTGATATTCAAAATATTAAGAGGGACACATATTATAAGAGAAGAGAGGAGATGGGTAGCACAAGAATGTCGTGTCAGTCAACTCAACCAGAAAGCCCAAAGTGACAGGTCATTGGTGCACAAGACTCCTCTGAGGATGTCAAATAACACTTAGAGTGGAGAGGCATAGCCTCAACAACTTCAGAAAGGAGTGAAAGTATTTAGCTTAGTTTGAGCCCAAGAAGGAAAGTCAACCATATGGAAGTTGACGACTTTGAACTTGTAATATGAAAATCTCCTATATTGAATATAAAAATACCTAGAATATGAGAATTTCTTAATCAAAGGCTACATATTAACTCAGAATCCTCATCAAATTGGTATAGAATAAAAGAAAGTAAATCCAAACAATCAAATTCTCATAGAAATACTGACGTTAATCATACTTGGATTGGTAATGAATAAGTTGACGACATACTCCTTCATATAAGAGATCTCATGGATGATCCCCCTATTGAATTTATTAACTGTAGAAGAAAATTAAAATTTCATGAGAAGTGTCAATGAGGAGTCGCATTGTTTTACAAAACATATAGACAAGGCATGTCAAAAAGATGACACATTGTTCTTGAAAATAATTGTTGAAGTTGGAAAATAAGCGAATCTTTCCAATTTTGATCAATCCAAGGAAGTGGGAGTTGACTCTGAAGTTGATAAAACATATTTTCTATTTGAATCAATACTCCAATTTATTGACCATTATGTTGAAGAAGTCGGATCACCACCACCTACTGACCCAACTAATGTAAATTTACCATTAAAACCAACAAAGAAAACAATGGGATTGAGCCACATTCCCCTTTATGAGGGAGATGAGAATATGAAAAGACATTGGTTCACTTGTGAAATTTTTTGGGATGCTAATGATATAATTGATGAAGACAAGCATATGGTACTTTTCACAGGAGCTCTATGAAAAATAACACTTATATGGTTTATGAAATTCACGAAAAAATAGACTAAATCAAAATTTGAAATACAGATAAACTTCCTCATATTCTTCAAGGCCCAAGATGTTAAGCATCTTGCAACATGATTAAAAGAAATAAAGCAAATCTAGGAGAGAAAGTACATGAATATGATAAAAGATTTAAGGATCTTTGTAGTCAAATCCCACACCACATTGATTAAGCCCTCCTTGTTCAATGATACATAGAAGGAATTTTGCAAAGCATTTGAGGACCCTTACATATCCATTAAATCAATTCATGCGAGGAAGCCTTAAAAAGGGAACAATGTATTGAAACCGATGATGATAGACTGTTGATCTCCTTATTGACAAATATAAGGCTAGAAGAAAAGTTCGAGAAAATTCAACAAACTATAAAAAATCTTTCACTCTAATGAAATGAATTATGGTGCATGAATTGTATGAATAAAGGTAATACCAAAGACAATTCCAAATTTGTTGGTACCTTTGAACACGATTTCCTTTCTGTGCAACTCAACTTATTTTGTGAAAATTTTCAAATGTTGATCAATCATACCACACAGGATTGTCCATACAATCTCAAAAATACAAAGGAAAACGGGTGTGCCATATGCAATGAAGCAACCCACTCTATACAAGAATGCTAATTTAACAATGGAAACAAACCTAATTACATTGAAATTTATTATACACATTCGATTAATGAGTCTATGGATTTAAACATGCAAGGAGGAAGAGGAAATGCATATCAATGAAATGACTACCAAGGTCACAACAACTATAATGGAGGAAGAGGTTGCAGGGGATTCAATGAGATATTTGGAAAAGGATGAGGACGATGTTGAGGCAGAATATATTGCTTCACATGTTGGAAATAGGGTTATATGGCAACCTACTATTGATTACAAGACAAAAATTACCTCCAACTTTGTAATATATGTGGCCTAGGTGATCATTGTTTAGAGGATTTCCCTAGAATTCTAGAAAAAGTGAACAACAAAAAAATTGTAAATATATTGCACTTGATGCCAAAACATGAGGTAGATAATTCAAAAAACCTTCATATTATCACTATATCTAGGGTAGTTCAAGAAAATCCAACATGTAGTCAAATCCCACACCACATCGATTAAGCCCTCCTTGTTCAATGATATGTAGAAGGAATTTTGCAAGCATTTGAGGACCCTTACATATCCATTAAATAAATTCATGCGAGGAATCCTTAAAAAGGGAACAATGTGTTGAAACCGATGATGATAGACTATTGATCTCCTTATTGACAAATAAAAGGCTGGAAGAAAAGCTCGAGCAAATTCAACAAACTATAAAAAATATTTCAATCTAATGAAATGAATTATGGTGCATGAATTGTATGAATGAAGGTAATACCAAAGACAATTCCAAATTTGTTTATACCTTTGAACAAGATCTCCTTTCTATGCAATTCAACTTATTTTGTGAAAATTGTCAAACGTTGATCAGTCACACCACATAGGATTGTCCATACAATCTCAAAAATACAAAGGAAAACGGGTGTGCCATATGCAATGAAGCAACCCACTCTATACAAGAATGCCAATTGAACAATGGAAACAAACCTAATTACATTGAAATATATTATATACATTTGATCAATGAGTCTATGGATTTAAACATGCAAGGAGGAAGAGGAAATGCATATCAATGAAGCAACTACCTAGGTCGCAACAACTATAAAGGAGGAAGAGGTTGCAGGGGATTCAATGAGATATTTGGAAAAGGATGAGGTCGATGTTGAGGTAGAATATATTGCTTCACATGTTGGAAATAGGGTCATATGGTACCCTATTACTGATTACAAGACAAAAATGACCTCCAAGTTTGTAATATATGTGGCCTAGGTGATCATTGTTTATAGGATTTCCCTAGAATCCTAGAAAAAGTGAACAACAAAATATCTGTAAATATATGGCACTTGATGCTACAACATGAGGTAGATAATTCAAAAAACCTTCATATTTTCACTATATCTAGGGTAGTTCAAGAAAATCCAACATGTAGAGTGTCAGAAAATCGGAAAGGATAAAAGATTTTCTTATGTTGATAATTACTTGTTAAATATTTGAGTTCTTATTAACTTTATTATGTTCTTTTATATTTGTTTCATCAAGAAATTATCAAATTCAAAACATGAAGATCAAAGACACCAGATGTAGGCACTCTGCCAAGGCTAAAACCCTTATATAGGGGAAAACCCAGTCAAACTCTTCCACTAGAAAATTCAAGATGAGATAGACCAAGACCCTATACCCAAAGACCTTCGTCCTCCACCAAGTCAACCTTTCAATATAATTCAACACCCTTCAATAGTCTCTTCTTTTCCAATAGCTATGACCCAGTAACAACCCAAAATTTCGACCCCCAACAACTTAGAATTTCAGCCCAGCTTCAGTAGTGCAGTTTCAGCCCCTCCAGTAGCTCAACAAATTCACACACGTGTGTGTGAGAGAGAGAATTTTGACTTCTTTTTCTTGATAGAGATCTCCTTCTCCTTCACTAGCCCTTTCCTCTTCTTCCCTTTAATTTCACACTTTTTCTGGTCCCATAAGTTTCAGATCGAACTTGACGAGTGAGTGATCCAAATGAGGTTGAGTTGATTCCTTTATATAGTATTTTTTTTCCCCTCAGTTAGGTCGACTGAGTCTAGTTTGAGGCCGACTTGGTGTAGGAGGCCTAATTGAACTATTTCATATTAAAATAGATTTATTTCTTGACAAATAAATTCCAAGAAGGGTCTTTTACATTATGGCATGGACAAGGACATTTGACATAAACCCTATAAGCCTTTAATGGAGGCTTTGAACTAAAAACAATTGACCCAAGCATAAAACCATGCTTTAATAAGTCAGTTTCTTTCATAATAAAATTTATTTTTATTTCGTTTGACAAATACATTACATCATGACTCAAATATAATTATGAAGACCAAAAATAGTTACATTATTCAACACTCCCTCTTAACTAGGGAGGTATTCATAATTACATATATACATAGGTACAAGGAAGATCTCAAAATGATATGCTTTATGAAGAGTTATAGCACACTCAATGTTGCAGACTAGATTCCTAACCAGTGTATTTTATCCATGATCTGAAAGGACTATATTAGTTTTGCTGTGCTAATTGTCTTTTCAGTTTATAATTGTGTGCATTCTTGTCTCATAAGTTTGCTTAAGGATTGAGGATTTTAACCATGAATTGTAGATGATTTTAGTGAATTAGAAGCATGAAAATAAGCAAAAATAACATTGAACAATAGTGTAAAACAGAGAAATAAGTCACCACATAACATTTACACATCAGGTATGATGAAGCAATTCACCCCTCTTGGGCTACATCTGCTGGTCCAACTCCCAATGGCATGTCCATCTTTCATTATACTCAAAATTTTGAAAATACATGTAGTTACAGTTATCTAATGGCTGTTTTCTCTACACCAATGGCTCTAGAATTCTCCAATTAGCTAAGAATGACTCTTCATTCACTCTAAATGGGCGAAATTTGAGTCTCCTACTCATTTGCTCAGTTACACCTAGAAAAACTTCACTAAATGTGGAGGACTCCACTTAACTGGAGTCAAAATAGTAAATCTTCCCAAAATTTAGGTGCGTTCTAAACCTCCACTGAATTAACCGATTAAATTTAATGTTATGGTTAGTGTTTGGGTGGCCACATGCCAACCCAAACCACGCGGTGACCGCAACTGCAGGCAGAACCCACGGCTTGAACCCCTGTTTGAACTCTGTGTTAATCTTATCCGCGCAGAGATAACGTTAATGGTGAACGTTGCATGTGACAAGGTTTGTGAAATGCTAGCGGGTTGTTAGCTGTCGGTTGTAACATCTATTTTGACATCGCCATGTGAACGCTCCTCCGGAACCGCTGGCGGGTTGGGACCACCGACGGTTCCAACCCCCAATGTGTAACGTATTAAACTTGAAATACAAGTTGACAGCCTATAAGGTTAATAAATTCTTGTAGCTCGGTTGGTGGAGACTTATGCGTGCATGCCGGAGGTCGTAGGGTCGAGCCCTGTAGACCTCCACAATAATTTTAATACACCACTAAGGGGACACATGGTGGCCTTAGGGCTGGCCGTGTCACCCTCTGATTGGCCCAAAAAATAAAACATACTACCATTGACCAATAAGAATATGAAACTTGTCAACCCATGGTTAGCTCTGAGGAAGGAATATTCCTCAAAATATTCCTTTCGCTGACTGTGAAATCCACCATGCTGACTAGGCATCCCAGTCACCTCTGTCACAAATTTTACTTTTTGGGATTTCGATCAAAACACAATATCTCCCTTATACAACATCATTTTTTCGAACCATTCACAACACCAGAATCAGGAAGACAAGATCTACGCAACCATCCTAGTGTCAATCCAATCCTGTAACTTTTAATTTTGAGAAAAAAATATGAACACCTGATCAATCCTCCACATTGGGAAGCTTTTGGACCCCAAAAGACTTGATTACTTGTTCAGTAGATGAGGCTACAACTCCCTCACCTTTCCAACCTCCATCCACTTTGCCTTGCTTGGTTTAGTGCCTTTGAGCCCAACTCAAAGGTAGCCAACACTTCCCCTCTTGGATGCTTTTGTCCTCCTGTCAAAAATTGTATCTTCTTTGAGCTCATCCAGAAATTCTGGCAAGAAATATTCAATAGAAGGTAGCTAAACATCACTTCCTTGATCATCGATCAAAGGTGGCTCATGCAAACATAAGTTTTCAACATTAACAACTGAATACATTTGCATATATGAAGGCAAGTCAAGTTGAAATGCTTTATTACCAACTTTCTTTATGATCTTGAATGAACCATAGCGAATGGGTTTGAGATTTTTACCTTCCCCTTGCATCCTTTCTTTGCTAATGTGCAACCATACCTCATCTCCCTCTTGAAACTTGTGATCAACTCTATGTTTGTCATGCCTCCCTTTGTATTTTATTTGACTTTTCTCAAGCTGTTCTTGAACTTGTTGATATATAATCTAAATTTTCTCAATGAAATTTCGAGCCTTGTCAATGTCACAATTGCAACATCCTTTCCAAAGATGAAGTCTAATGGCGATTTTGGAAAATACCCAAAGCATACTTCAAAAGGTGATGTTTGAGTTGAGGAGTGCTTTGCTTGATTGTAAGCGTGTTGAATGTAATGCAGTTGCTCATCCCACAATTTAGGATGTTTTCTACAATATGCTCTCAATTGATGCAAAACGATTGTGTTCACCACCTCAGTTTGTCCATCAGTTTGCGGATGAAAAGCAATACTCTTTTTCAACTTTGTGTCCATCATACTCCATAGATTGGACCAAAAATTCCTAATGAACCTGGAATCCCTGTCACTAACAATAGAAGTTGGCAATCCAAAATGAACCCAAACATGTTGAAAATAAAGTTCAGCAGTTTGTTCAACAGTAATGGTCTTCTTACATGGCATAAGTATACACATTTTACTGAATCTATCCACAAATACGTAAATATAATCATGCTTTCTTCTTGACATAGGTATACCTCCAAAAAATTCCATGGAGAAACTATCCCATGGCCTTGATGGTATCGGTAGTGGCGTGTACAACCCAAGCTTCCTATTACTATGCTTACTTGTTGCACACATAGAACAACCTCTTATAAAATGCAACACACTATCTATCATGTGAGGCCAATAGCAATACCTCTATAGATGCGCCACTGTTTTGCTTACCCCAAAGTGTCCAACAATAAGAGATGAATGAGATTCTCTCATGACACTTAGCCTCTTTCCTTGTGGTATACAGAACTTGCCTAAATGAAACAACAAATTGTTATGCATGTGATGATCTTTTTCTTCAACTTGATTCACTTCATTCAAACTAGCATACACATCTTGAAAATCAATTTCATGTGCATATTGTTCTATGTAGCTCTCATGTACAACATAATAATTTTTGAGTAAAGTAGAAGCACTAATGATTGGTCTTGAAAGCATATCTGCAACTTTATTGAAAATACCTTTCTTATACCTTATAACCAAGTGAAACTGTTGAAGAAATCCCATCCACCTGAAATGTCTTGATTGCTGCAATTTTGTTTCCGACTGTAAGCACTGTAATGGTTGGTGATCGATATGCACAATAGTCTCTTTACCCATCAAGTAGTGTTTCCACTTCTTGACACTTTGTATCAACATATATAGTTCTTTGTCATATGTAGGATAATTAGTCACAACACCATTAAATGTTTCATAATGAAAAGCGATAGGCTTACCATGCTGCAAAAGTACTACGCCCATGGCATAATCACTAGCATCAGTTTGTATCTCGAATGGCTGTCTCAAATTTGGTAATGCAAGGACTAGAGCTGAACTGACCTTGTCTTGTCTTTTAAAGCTTGTTTTCCTCCCCATTGGAAGCCTTTCTTCACACTTGTCACTACATGCATAGGAGTTGTGATGGAAAAAAAGTTAGCAATAACTTTCTCCAATATTGAGCTGCACCTAAGAAAATTCTTACCTCGATTATTGTTTTGGGTGTGGGCCAATTCACAATGGCTTACACATTAGAAGGATAAATTCTCAACTCTCCTCCTCCTACAATATTTTCCAAATAGACCAAAGAAGTCTTTCCAAACTCACACTTTGACATCTTAAGAAACAATTTCTCTTTTTTCAAAATATCAAACACTCTATTCACATGCAAGACATGCTCTTCTTTTGTTTTGCTGAAAATAAATATGTCATCTAAGTAGACAATAACAAAATAATCAAGGAATGGACGCAAAGTGACTATCCATTTCATGCATGAAATTTGCTGGTGCATTACACAAACCAAATGGCATAACTAACCACTCAAAGATTCCTTGTTTGGTTTTGAATGCAGTTTTCCATATATCACTTTATGCAATTCTTAATTGATGATATCCACTTCGTAAATCTAACTTAGTGAAAAAAATTGCTTCTTTCATTTGATCAATAAAATCATCTATCCTTAGGAGTGGGAAACGATTCTTTATCGTAATCTTTTTCAAAGCTCGGAAGTCTACACACATGCACCAAGTCCCATCTTTCTTTGGTATCAAGATTATGGGTGAACCGCATGGCGAGGTGCTTGGCCTTATGATGCATTTTTCCAACATCTATTTGATTTGCCTCTTTATTTCAACATTCTCCATTATCGACATGCGATACATACCCATGTTTGGAAGAAGACAATCTTGCTGCAACTGAATCTCATGTTGAATCTCTCTTTTTGGAGCAATCCTATTGGCTCCTGAAACATCTCGTGATGTGCATTAACTACATCATATAAATATGTTTTCAAATTAGGATCACATCCCTCAAATGATCCATGATTAACATCAGCTTTAGGCTTAATAATTAGAAGAACAAAATTCATACTTGAATTTACCAGCCTCTTTACCTGTCCAGCATTTACCATAGCAATGTTTGTCTTCTTGCGATGTGCTCTAACAATGTACTCCTTGCCATCTTTGAATAAATGATATTTTTTCTCATGGCGATGGAATATTACTTTCCTGTCATACAAGTAAGGACTCTCCAACACAATACTTGTTATGTCAAGCAGAACCACATCTAATTCAACTGTGTCAATAAAATTTGCAGTGATTGCAAACCGCATTATGCATTTCTTTGAAACATGTAAATTTGCATCCTTACAAATACAACACAATGGATATGGTTTTGGATGTGGTATGGTATCAAGATTAAGTTTCTTGATCAAGTCTTCAGATATTAAGTTTTCTTGTGACCCTTTATCAAACAATGTGTCAATCTTGGTATGCTTGGATATGACCCTCACATGAAAAAATTCAATTCTTTCTTCTTCTTTTGGAGCATTTATGTGACAGTTTGATGTACTCGTACTAGGTTTAGTTTCAATTTCTTTTCCCTTCATGTTCTTCAATCCCATGGCTGTAATCTTAGATTTATCACCTGAATCATCTCCTAAATCATGTTGAGTTGTAGCTGTAGTTTTATGTTTCCCTTTGTTATTGGGTTTCTTTGGCCTCATTTCAGGATGTAATTTCCAACACTGAGTTTCATCATGGCCTTCTTTTGAACAATGTTTACAGACCAATTTTTCTCCCTCTTTCTTAACAAATGCATTCTTTTTGCTTTTACCTTTTGAGGTCTTCTATTTGTTTTTACCCTTAAAATGTTTCTTCCTACCCTCTTCGGAAATTTTTTTCCCTCTAGCTTCTAGATGTGTGGCCTGAACACATACTTCATCTTGACTATTGGGGTTAAAAATGAGAATAGTATGTTTTAGGTAGCTATGTAAGCCTCATATGTACTTGAGCAAAGTATCTTGGCTCTGCAAATCTACCCCTAATAAGAGAGATATTCTCCTAAACTCTTGGGTGTATTCTTACACATTTTGTCCCTTCAGTTGCCTAAAGTTTTTCCAGTTCATTATGGATTTCTACATATGAGCTAATGGATAAAATTGTTGTTTTATAGCAGTAATGAAATCTGACCATGATAGAATAATCTTACCATGTTTTTTGATCTCCTCCTTTGTCTTGGCTTCCTACCAAACAAGTGCTGCATCTTCCATTCTCAATGAAGCTAATTGGATTTTGGTATCATCATCTTGAAGGTTATGGATTCTCAAATAGACCTCCAATTGCCTAATCCAATTATCAAGCTTTTCTGCATTGACTTCACCATTAAACATTGGCAATTGAAACTTAACATCAAGTTTTAAAAAAGGACTTTACTAGTGTTCTTTGACTTGTAAGGCTGATGTACTGAAGTAGAAGTAGAGGATGATGATGATGATGAGGGTGAGGATGATGGCTCTCCATTGCCTCCATTTCCTCCATTTTCCTTCTTTGACTTATCTTCATCATTGTGACCTCCTGAAGATCCCTGTCCTTCCTTATGAATTTTGGATCCTTCTCCTTCTAGTCTCTCATTCCTTTCTTGATAAAGGATTCTAACCATCTCAGTCATTTCAAGGAATTCTTTCCAGAACACTCTTGCTTCCTCTTTGGAATCAACTTCTTCATGGATTTATCCTTCCTCTGGAGGCATGCTTAATGTAGCTTCTACTTCCTTAGGAGGTGAACTAGGTGGTGGAGATTGTGGCAATATTGCTCTCCTTTTCTTCGGCTCTTCTTGAGACCCTTATGCTCCCACCAATTTTCCTTCTCCTCTCTTGAGCTTGAGCCTTGTAAGCATCTAAAACTTGCAAAAAGTTAAACAATTATTTGCAAAAAACAACACTAGAGAATAAACTCTAGCTCTGATACCAATCTGATCTGAAAGGACTGTATTAGTTTTGTTGTGCTAAGTGTATTTTCAGTTTATAAACATGTGCATTCTTGTCTCATAATTTTTCTTAAGGATTAAGGATTTTAACCATGAATTGTAGATGATTTTAGTGAATTAGAAGCATGAAAATAAGAAAAAATAACAATGAAAAATAGTGTAAAACAAAGAAATAAGTCACCACATAACATTTAAACAGCAAGCATGATGAAGCAGCTCACCCCTCCTGGGCTACATCTGCTGGTCCAGCTCCCAATGGCATGTCCATCTTTAATTGTGCTTAAAATTTTGTAAATACATGTAGTTAAAGTTCTCTAATGGTCGTTTTCTCTGCACCAATGGCTCTAGAATGATCCAATTAGCTAAGAATGACTCTTCATTCACTCTAAATGGGCGAAAATTGAGTCTCCTACTCATTTTCCCAGTTACACCTAGAAAAACTCCACTAAATGTGGAGGACTCCACTTAACTGGAGTCAAAATAGTAAATCCGCCCAAAATTTAGTCGCGTTCTAAACCTCTGTCAAATTAACCGTTTAAATTTAATGTTATGATTAGTGGTTGGGTGGCCAGATGCCAACCCAAATCACGCGGTGACCGCAACCGTAGGCGGAACCCACGGCTTGAACCCTGGTTTGAACTTTGTGTTGATCTTATCCACACGGAGATAACGATAACGGTGATCATTGCATGTGAAAAGGTTTGTGAAATGCTGGCGGGTTGTTAACTGTCAATTGTAACATTTTTTTTGACGTCACCATATGAACACTCCTCCAGAACTGTTGGCGGGTTGGGACCGTCGGCGGTTCCAACCCCCAATGCGTAATGTATTAAACTTGAAATACAAGCCGACTGCCTATAAGGTTAAGAAATTATTGTAGCTTAGTTGGTGAAGACTTATGTGTGCATGCCGAAGGTCACGGGGTTGAGCCCTTCGGACCTCCACAATAATTTTAATACACCACTAAGGGGACACGTGGCAGCCTCAGGGCTGGCCATGTGTCACCCTCTGATTGGCCCAAAAACTAAAACGTACAACCATTAACCAATAATAATATGACACTTGTCAACATGTGGTTGGATCTGAGGAAGGAATATTCCTTCGAATATTCCTTTCGCTGATTGTGCAATCCACCATGCTGACTGGGCATCCCAGCCACCCCTGTCGCAAATTTTACTGTTTGGGATTTTGATCAGAACACGATATCTCCCTCATACGACATCGGTTTTTCGAACCGTTCATGGTACTGAAATCAGGAAGAAGATATCTACACAACCATCCTAGTATCAACCCAATCCTATAACTTTTAATTTTGAGAAAAAATTGTGAACACCTGATCAATCTAGGTGTGACTAAGGGGACTCAAGTTTTAGCCCACTCTAGGACCTAGGTACCATTATGCTTTTAATCTCTACCACCAAACCTGGGATCATAGGCTGACCAAATGTCCTCCTAAGCATCTTGCCATAATATGCTTCATCTCTCCCTATCAACTAAATCAAATATATCCATTTGTCCAAGCATGCTTCAAGAGTATTAAACCTTTTTATGGAGATATTTACCTATACAAACACACCCCAATCAGTAATAAAATTTCAAATATAAGTAAACACAAACCTTCGAGGTCCTCAATAATTTTGATGCTACTTTCATCATCAAGTTATCCATATATAATTTGGCGGAAGTTTTAATATTCTTTCATTTCTTCAACATCACCAAATACATCCTCAATAATTCTCAATTATTTTAACTACATGAATCACAAACATTTATTTGTATTACTTTCATTCATTCTTTCTTCAAGGTATTCATCATGACTATCATAATATGCCCTCCCTCTCAACTAGGGAGATATACCATTTCTTCTATTCAGGATCCCTCTCAACTTAGAGAGATCAACCACTTCCATCTTCTATAGCATCAGAGAAACTTTCATGAATTTAATCCTTCTTACGACATCAAGGTCATCTTTATCATCATCATTCATCATGCTTATTATTATCATACGAACATCTTCAAAATTTGGAAGATTATGTATCTGCAAAACTTTAATAGCAAGAACAAACAAACGAAAACATACGAAAGCATGAAAATCATGTTATTATAATGGAATCATTTAGACTTTATACATCCAACACCTAAACCTAGTTACGTTCATAATCAATAAGAGACACATCTTTTTACATACTAGACTTCAACAACTTGCTAGGGTTTTGTCATAAACCCTAGATTCTATCTTTGAGACATTTTAAGCCTTAGATAAAAATCAAATAAAAATCCAATCATAGTACTATACATCTAAGGTTTCAACAATATGATTTTAGAATTACATGTCTGACTCTACCTAGATTTTGTCATCATATCTTAGAATATCAATCTCTACTGGGGCTTTGTTAGAAACCCTAGAATTCACAAACTGAAACATGAGTATCAACAATTACGTTAGCATACTTGCATATACCTATATAATATTTAATGCACTAAAATTTATCATCAATATAAACATTAGTACATCGAAATTAGTGATTAGAAATTGAATTGGGGGAAAAAATTTGCTAAAAATCAAAGTGTTTAGAATCACTCCAAACCAGAATAACCAGATAGGTCTCGTTTCCAGGAATCTAATGCACTTTGTTTCATCGAAAACCAACTTCGTATGTGAAAGTTAGAGCTTGTTGTCCGCTTGACCAAATAGGTGAATTTAAAAAAAAAGTCAAACATGGTCAAAGGGTTCAATTTCTTGGTGAAAGTGGTTTTTCTATGGCCAATGGTGTGCTAACAAGTGTCGAATGGTGGTTGGCCCAAATTTCTGGTTCGTTGGCAGTTTTTGGTTAGTTGTGAACTAGCCAATGGGATGCTGACATGTGGCTAGCCCGAAGGCTGCCATGTGCCACTCCAAAGGCCGAATTTTTTACTATGGCAATGGTCGAATTTCATTTTATCGTGGGGAAAATTTTTATATGGTAGCTGGGCAGAGGTTGGGCTCGACCCTGCGACTTCCCCCACTCCAACGCACAGTCAACCAACTAAGCAAAGAATATTTTTATGCATTGCAAGTGTGATGGTAGCTTTATCAAGTATTATTTCTAACCAATATTCCTTAGCAAGACTCTTTGATAAAGAGATGTTGCAGAAGCTCTACATCATGAGAGATATGGTGCAAGAGATGTATGAAGATAAGAAGGAGATCACTATACTTCAAGAGCAGTTGATTGCCATGAAGGAAGAGACACAAGAGCTTATTGAAAAGATGCATGAGATGGAGACTCAACTCCATATTGAAAAAGGAAATCTGGCCAAGTATGTGCATGAAAAATAGGTATGAAATTCAATTTTATCTTCTATTTCCTCTCAAAATGAATGTGTAGGTGCTTTTGAAAGACACACTAGAGGATTAAGGTCCAAATTATTAATGAAGATGGGCTATGAAGGTAAAGGATTGGGCAAATATGCACAAAACATAGTTGAACCAATTGTTGTTGAGGAAAGGCCTAGGTATTTGGGTCTTGGTTATGGAAAAAATGATGGAGAATGCTCCAAAGCCAAGGAGGCACATGAAGGTGTTCCAAGAAGGAATTTCATTACATGTTCATTACCTCAAGCTTGTGAAGTTTGTGTTCATGAGGAATGCAAAATTTTTACACCCACTTTGCAAGAAGATGCTCATAAGCATGCAACTAATGGAAATGAAAAACAAGAGGATGTTGAAAGCTCTAAAGTCATCGAAGCCATTTTTGGTATTCCTAATAGAGCCACTACCTCATCAAATTAACCTCTTCAAAAATGTGACAAAGGTGAATGTGCAAGATATAAATCTGCCTTTAATCAAGTTGCTTTTGATTATGATAAACATGTTAAATTTTCACATAAGATTTGGAGAAAGTTTACATGTTCCTTTTGTGGTTTGAATAACCATATTGTTTCAAGATGTTGGAAGAAGAGATCCATACACAGGAAAATTTCAAAACAAAGGAGACAGAAAGCCAAAGGTCTAATGGAAAATGGAAACCATGTTGAAAATAAGATGCAATTATTTTGCACTCATTTCCATAAACAAGGTCATCTTGTATAAAAGTGTTGGAATTTGTATCCAAAAATTCATCCACGACATGTGAAGAAGGTGGAAAGAGATTTTGACAAGAATGGAAAAGAGGATTCCATAATCGATGTGGGTCAGGATGATTCACATGATGATGTGCAACTGAAAAAAGTGCCATTGAAGTGGTTTTCAAAGATATGGCTAGATTTCTTAACCAATTAAGGCCTTTAATTTCTTTTGATGATTGATTCAAATCTTGCCTTATTGATGCATTTATTTTCTCTTGAAAGTATGACGCATATTTCACAAAGAAAGATGTTGGAAAATTAGAGTTATGTTGACTCACTTAGATGCAGAAAAGATGGAAATTTGTTGTTGCAATTTGCATGTGAATGCATTTATTTTTCTCCAAGGACTAGGAAAACATGCACAAGGCGTAGTTGAGCCAATTGTTGTTGAGGAAAGGCCTAGGTATTTGGGTCTTGGTTATGGAGAACGTGATGGAGAATGCTCCAAAGCCAAGGAGGCACATGAAGGTGTTCCAAGAAGGACTTCCATTACATGTTCATTACCTCAAGCTTGTGAAGTTTGTGTTAATGATGAATACAAACGTTTTACACCCACTTTGCAAGAAGATGCTCATAAGCATGCAACTAATGGAAATGGAAAACAAAAGGGTGTTGAAAGATAAAAAGTCATAGAAGCCATTGTTGGTATTCCAAATAGATCCACTACCTCATCAAATTCACCTCTTCAATAAGGTGGAAAAGGTGAATGTGAAAGGTATAAGTCTGCCTTTAATCAAGTTACTTTTGATTATGATAAACATGGTAAATATTCACATATTATTTGGAGAAAGTTGAAAAGTTCCTTTTGTGGTTTGAATAACCATATTGTTTCAAGATGTTGGAAGAAGATAACCTCACACAAAAAACTTTCAAAACAAAGGAGAGAGAAAGCTAAAGGTCCAATGGACAATGGAAACCATGTTGAAAAGAAGATGCAATTATTGTGCACTCATTGCCATAAGCAAGGTCATATTATAGACAAGTGTTGGAATTTGTATCCAACAAGTCATCCACAACATGTGAAGAAGGTGGAAAGAGATTTTGACAAGAATGGAAAAGAGGATTCCATAATTGATGTGGGTTGGTATGATTCACATGATGGTGTGCAGTGGAAAGAAGCGCCATTGAAGTGGTTTGGAAAGAGATGGTTAGATTTTTTAACCAATTAAGGCCTTGCATTTATTTTTATGATTGATGAAAATCTTGCCTTATTGATGCATTTATTTTCTCTTGAAATTATTCTACATATTGCACGAAGCAAGATGTTGAAAAAGTAGAGTTATGTTGACTCACTTAGATGTAGCAAAGACGGCAATTTGAAATTTGCATGTGAATGACTTTATTTTTGTCAAAGGATTGGGAATACATGCACAAGGCATAGCTGAGCCAATTGTTGTTGAGGAAAGGCCTGGGTATTTGGGTCTTGGTTATGGACAACATGATGGAGAATGCTCCAAATCCAAGGAGGCACATGAAGGTGTTCTAAGAAGGACTTTCATTACATGTTCATTACCTCAAGCTTGTGAATTTTATGTTCATGAGGAATGCAAAAGTTTTACACTCACTTTGCAAGAAGATTCTCATAAGCATGCAACTAATGGAAATGCCAAACAAGAGGATGTTGAAAGCTCTAAAGTCATTGAAGCCATTGTTGGCATTCCGAAGAGAGCCACTACCTCATCAAATTCATCTCTTCAAGAAGGCAAAAAAGGTGAATGTGCAAGGTATAAATTTGCCTTTAATCAAGTTGCGTTTGATTATGATAAACATGGTAAATATTCACATAAAATTTGGAGAAATTTTACATGTTCCTTTTGTGGTTTGAATAACCATACCATTTAAAGATGTTGGAAGAAGATAACCATACACAAGAAACTTTAAAAAAAAAGGAGACAAAAAGCCAAAGGTCCAATGGACAATGGAAACCATGTTGAAAAGAAGATGCAATTATTTTTCACTCATTGCCATAAGCAAGGTCATATTGTAGACACGTGTCGGACTTTGTATCCCACAAGTCATCCACGACATGTGAAGAAGGTGGAAAGAGATCTCAACAAGAATGGAAAAGAGGATTCCATAATCGATGTGGGTTAGGATGATTCACATGATATTGTGCATATGAAAGAAGCACCATTGAAGTGGTTTGGAAAGAGATGGTTAGATTTATTAACCAATTAAGGCCTTGCATTTCATTTGATGATTGATGCAAATCTTGCCTTATTGATGCATTTCTTTTCTCTTGAAAGTATGCTGCATATTTCATGAGGAAATATGTTGGAAAAGTAGAGTTATGTTGACTCTGTTAGATGCATCAAAGATGACAATTTGTAGTTGCAATTTGCATGTGAATATATTTCTTTTTCTCTAGAATGCATGTTTCATGTTTACTCTAGGAAGGTGTTTGAAAGTGGAGTACATTGACTCACTATTATTGCAACAAAATTAGTCATTTTTCTCTTTAAGTACTTGTACATTCCAATGGGATTCTTGTACTTGTGATAGAGTTGAGCATTGTATACATGCATGAGAGTTTGTGTGTGTGAACAATAGATTTTTTTATAGTTTCATTGTGCTTGAACATGCATGAGTGATTGAATTGTGTTGGTCGATTGTGTGTTACATTTATGTCTTATCAACTTGGAAGAGTTGATTTTGTCTCCAAATATGAAAGGGAGATGTTGACGAATTGTTTCATAAGATGTGAAATTATTGTTGTTTGGGAAAACAATCGTCAAGTGTTGTACATGATTTTGTTTGACTTGAGAGTCAGTATTTTGAAGAGGCATGTTTGGTTAACTTGTGTATGGTCGATGAGTTTGTACACCAAGATGTAAGAGTACATGTGATGTTCACATGATGTGACATTTGTTTCTTTCAAGGAGCAAAAGAAAGAGGTCGTCAAGTTTTGTTTCTTGCATGATGTGTTTTTCAAGATTAATGGTTGTTCTTGTGACAAGATGTCTCATGATTTTGGAAGGTCCACTCTTGAGGGAGAGGCTCATGATTAACCTTCACTCTCAAATCATGGCATGAGAAACATGTCAATACTGGAGGCTGATGGAATCAAGAAGCAAAAAGTGGACAAGATGCCAAAAAATTTACAGCCAAAACATCAACCATTGTAGACCATATGATGTGTTGACGCCAAGAAGCGAAAGAGATGGCGAATGCATTATTCCAGATGTATAATTTGGAATCATGGAGGTAAAAATAATGGTCATTTATTTTCTTGTGATTAATGATATTGGAACTCATTGTTGTAGTTTACTCAGATGGGCTTAACTAGGAAAAGTGGTTTTCAAGGAGAATCTTGCATCGAATGCATGTGTGCGCAAAGGAGGAACATGATTCTCATTGGGAATGCCATCAGTTAGTTTTCCAAGCACAGAGGGATCGCTTTGGTACATCAAGGTGTTTAACCAGTCAGCAAGCAGTCAACAAGTGTTGGATTGGGTCAGCAATAAAAAGAGGACATTGGTTGAAGTGCCAATCCATTTGCAGGGTAAGGCATGTGAATGAGCCCAAGTGGCTGTCACGAAGATTTTTCCAAGTAGAATCAAGTACGTGATAGAACTTGGGAAAGAGAAGAGTATTAAACTCTCATCAGATAACCAACCTTTTTGGGTCCAAAAGCCTATCAGTGGGAAGGAGTGATCAGAAACTGAATCGAGGGCAAAGATTTGCTAAAAATTAAAAGTGCTCAAAATCACTCCAAACTAGAATGATTGGATAGGTCTCATCACCAGGAATCTAGTGCGTTTTGTTTCATCAAAAACCGACTCCATATGTAAAAGTTAAACCCTTTTGTCCGCTTGACCAAACATGCGAATTAAAAAAAAAAATCAAACAGTGTCAAAGGGGTCAATTTCTTGGTCAAAGTGGTTTTTATCTGGCCAATGGGGTGCTGACAAGTGTCTAATGGTGGTTGGTCCGAATCTCTGGTTCATTGGTAGTTTTTGGTTGATTGTGAACTAGCTAATGGGATGCTGACATGTGGCTAGCCTGGAGGCCACCACGTGCCCCTCCAAAGGCCGAATTTTTGACTATGGAAATGGTTGAATTTAATTTTATTGTGGAGATTTTTTTATATGGTGGTTGGGAAGAGGTTGGCCTCGACCCCGTGACCTCCCCCACTCCAACGCACAGTCTTATCAACTATGCTCCACATTGTTTCTTACATATATAATCAGTTCACATTTATTTAAAATTTTAAAAATGTATGGGTGGAAGGAAATGGGGGCCATCCCCAACCCACAGGACCTCGCACCAGGACCACAGGCGGAGGCATAACTTAATGGCGAGATTTAAACCATAATGCGGGTTTTAATTAACCCTAATCAATATTTATATGCGCTTATCCTTTTCTTAATTCAGATTTTGGTTAAATGCGATTAGAGCACTAAAAATCATTTAAATGCGCACTTAAATTTAATTAATATCGAGTTTAGCTTAAGTGCAGATTAGCACTAATTGGCAGAGTCTGCCATTTTCGGAGGAACTCCCAAATGTGGCGGAGTTAACTAGAGTTGCTCCAGAATTAGAGGGGGGTTCTTAGGCCAAAATTGAGGAAACCATAACTGGAGCATTATTCAACCAAATTAGGCTCAGAAAGAGTCAATCCTAGATTATTTGGATGCTCTGAGCATTATGGTGTAGGTTTCAGAGGTAGAGGATCACTTCTGTAGGTGATTTTTACACTTTGAAGATTAAAGAAGCACAGGGCCACCAAGAGATTAGGCCATGTCTAGATCACCTGAAGACCATTTGCTGAACCAAAAAAGGCTACCTAGCGGTTTTTGAGTCTTCTGAATCCAATGGAGTACGTTGCAGAGCCGTTGGAGAACTGTAGGTGCATGTAATAAAAGAATTGACCATTAATCTAAAGAGGGCCAAGCCATTGAAGAATGTCCATGGAGATGTAGCCTACGAGGGGTGAACTCCATTATCAACTACTGTGTAATGTGTTTTCTGTGTATTATTTCTTCACAATTTACTTGCTATACATGTTTTTTTAACAAATAATTACTTAATGAATTTCTCATAAAAGACACACAAAACTTGACACATAAATCCTCTCATAACTTTCTAATTTGAGACAATCCTTAAACACAATTATTTTATACTGATGAGGTAGCTAGCACAACAAAACTAGTTTTCCCATATTCAAATTAATCAGATATACAAAATTTTCTCTAGACCATGGTTTCGATCATATAAAATAATATACACTTAGGGTTTCTTTCCTAATATCTTACTATAAACATTACATGGGTTTTTTCCATAAACTCTAATTCACCAAACCCTAAAGATATAGGGTTTCAATACATAAATTAGACATTAACAACAAACCCTAAAGAAATATGTTTTTATCATAACAATACCAAAACCCTGAAAATCAAAATAATAACATTTCTAGACTTTATCAACAACCCTATGAGGACCTGGGTTTCAACATTATAGACATACCCTTAGCATCAAGAGGCTAGGGTTTTATATTAAACCATGAAGGTTAGGGTTTCACAAGAATGATCAAAATGATATTATGAAGAGGGTAGAGTTAATATAATGATTAATCACCCTAACAAGAATCTTTAAGATTCAAAACCCTAGTGGCATAACGATGTCAATAATGTAAATAAAATTTCAAAAGAAGAATGATTGTAACTTTTACATGAAGAGAAAATTATAGGGAAGATTATAGTCTAATACATACCTTGAGTTTCTCCTTAATAAACCTTGTAGGACATCAATTCTTGAAGGGATTCCTTTGCAACAAAGCTTCTTCCATGCTTCAAGTCTATCCTTTGAAGTATTCTCCATAACCTATGAGCATTAAATAAGCTTTTCTAACCAAAGGAAATATAAAGAAAAAGGTTATTACCATACAGTACAAACAATTATTGATGTGAGGAGGAGACCAAACATGAAAATATGAAACAAAGAATAAATTACCTATCTTTTGGTAAAAATGGTTGAGGCTCCCCTCTCTATCTGAAAGCTATAAGATCATTGCACTGTAGCCATTATTGTCATCTCTTATGACTCTACTAAACCCTAGGGTATTGAATAGCCTCTGCGGAGGGGGTTGCTCCCCCTACACCCCCTTATTATCCCTCTTTGACGATGATGCTGCTTTTTAGGCGTTTGTGGCCTCCCTCCCCAAGTGTTTGTGACCATTTGAAGGCACATATAAGTTCGTTAATAGGAAAGAGGAAGTTAAAAATTTTACTTTGCCTGATGGTGCCCATCGAGCATCACTTGCGTACGCTGAATGTGATCTGATAGGTAAGTTCACCGTGATGTGCCCCTCACCTAGATCTATGGAAATATGGTTGGGAAAGACACAAAAATCTATGATGAAGGGGGATATAGCCTTGTTTACTATTGGAAATGGATTCTTCGTTTTTTAATTTTAGATAAAAGAAGACTGAGATGTGTTTTTTTTGTTTTTGTTTTTTTTTGTTTTTTAGAATGGACCTTATTTCTTTAGGTTACATGGCATGTACCTAAAAAAATAGACTTTAGACTTCAATCCTGATGAAAATATTCCCACAAAAATACCAGTTTGGGTTAAGATCCCTCGACTTCCCATTTCCTGTTGGAGTGATGAATGCTTAAGGGAAATTGGAAATGGGCTAGGCAAATCGCTGGAAAAATATGAACCTAAGGGCTCCCAATTTTCTTGCACCAAAATTTGTGTGGAAGTTGACTTGAAAAAATGGTTTGCATGCGGAGATCAATCTCAACTTGGGAGAATGGAAGCACACAAAAATCCTGGATTATGAAAAAAATCCTTTTAAGTGCCTTCAGTGTCATGAATACAACGATTTTGTAAGGGATTGTAATAAATCAGTGCAAAAAAAAAATATGGATATCTCAACCCCGAAGGAGGAGTAGTGGAAATAGAATAGGAAAGGAGGATCAAAAGAGAAAGGACCGCTTCAAAAATTTTAAGGAGAAAAAGGTAATAAAATAGCTACCAAATTTTCCAATCCCTTTAATGTCCTTAGCACCCCAAAGGAGGAGGAGGATGATCCTAGCCATCCAAAAGAAGTCACGAGTAAGGTGAATGAACTAGACAAAGAGGGAGTTGAGGAAGGTGATATTTTTGTGGAGAATATCCCATGAGACGACGAAGTGCAGGAATCCCGCCCCCTCTCCAGCGGTTTCTGGCTCAATCCCTCCAAGTAATCAATCGGTTAATGTTGATGAAGAAATATCAAGAGTTATAACTCATCATATGACTCAAAACCTCTCATGGGTGGATGATGGTAGCATTCAAGAAACTGAGAGTTCCAAGAAAAACGGTTGACAAAAACAAAAGACAGTAAGGGAAAAGAGCTAGAGTTGAATAAGAAATTGGGAAACCAATCATTACTGAAATTATTAAAGGGAAGGTAAATGAAAAGTAAGGAAGGAAAGGAAGGTGGGATCATAAAAAACCCCCCTATTAAATGAAAGTAATATCATGGAACATCAAGGGATTAGGGAACCCTGTAAAAAACCTAGCTATGAGAGATATAATAAAACACGAAACATTGTGGGTAGTATTTATACAAGAAATAAATATGGATGAACCAGAAGTATTCAAAGCTCTAGAGGTATTTTGGAAAGAGAGTGTCTAGACAAGATTCAGGAGGACTGGGTTTATTTTGGTCAAACAAGAATTTCTCTCTTATTGAAGAAACAAATACGAAGTTCTAGGTCCTAGCTCTATTAGAGGTAAGAGAAAAGGGAGAACGAATTCCTTTCATAAATGTATATGCTCCTGTCATGTATAGCGAAAAAATGAAATCCTGGGACTCAATGGAAGCTCTCAAGAATAGGAATCTACATTTGAATAGTGTGATAGGAGGAGATTTTAATACTATATCGAGCCTTGCATAAAAAATAGGAGGAACAATAGATTGGAATCCATTTAGATATTGAATCTAATAGTTGCATTGGATCTACTGGACATAATTCCAAAGGCAGGGAAATACACTTCGTCAAATAGAATAACAACGGATCAAAATATAGAAACACGTTTAGATCAATTCTTGATTCATAACAACTGGATTTTTAAAGGTATAGACTGCTCTTCATCAATTGAACCGTGATTGAAGCCCAAGGAGAATAATATCATCATTCTATTATGATTAAAATGGAGAGGGTTGAAAATATCGACCCAATTCCATTCAAATTTAATGTAGTCTGGGGGAAAATAGAAGAGGTCGGGACATTCGTGAAGCATTCCTGGCATATCATTTTTCAAGGTTCCCCGAACTTTTTTTGGGAAACTAAACTCAAGAATGTGAAGAAAGAGTTAAGGAAATGGCTAAAAGAGAACTATCAGCCTTCTCTCCAAAAAATGTGAGACACAATTCCACATATAGAAGAGCACTATAAGCTGATGGAGGAAGTCCAAATAGAGGAAAGACACATTCAAGAAGAAAGGGACCTCTCCCGACAAATATTTTCTTTAATTAGGAAAGAAGAATTTTTTTGGAGATTAAAATCCTGCAACTTATGGTTACAATTAGGGGACTCCAACATGCCCTTCTTCCATAAGCAAGCTAAAGCAAGGGAGACACGAAAAAATATCAAATAAATTGTACCTAATGGTAGGCCAAAGGTAAGCTCATTTGAGGAGATAAAGGAAGAGACCTTCATCTACTTCAAAGATTTACTAAGTGAAGACCAAATACCTTTAAGCTGAGCTAATGATTTTCTTCAAGAAATGCCACATGCGGTCCCTATTGTTGCTAATATGAATATTTTAGTTGAAATAAAGGAAGAAGAAGTTAGAAAAACTATATGGTCTTTAGAACCTGAGAAACCTCATGGCCCCGATCGGTTATCAATATGATTTTATCGGCTTTATTGGAAAATTATAAAAAATGATATTCTTCGAATTTTGAACCACACAAGAGTTCAAAAGAATTTGGGTGGGGGAATGAAATCCTCTTTCCTTTATCTCATCCTCAAGGAATTTAATTCGGTCAAATTCTCAAGATTTCGACCCATTTCGCTTTGCAACTCTTCTTATAAAATATTGACCAAAATCATTGCCAATCGACTAAATTTTTTTTTCTCTTCATTCATATGAGAGAATCAAGGAGGGTTCATGCATCAAAGGCATATCCTTGATTACATTATATTGGTTCAAGAAGCAATTCATTCAAGCAAGGAAGTTGGAGAAGTTGGAATGGCTATTAAACTGGACATGGCTAATGCGTTTGACCAGGTAAATCACTCCTTTCTTTTTCTCATTTTGGAAAAGTTGGGATTTTGTAATGATTTTATATTATGGATCAAGGCATGCATTGGATCGACTTGGATATTCCATTTGATTAATGGCAGGCCTATGCCCTTTTTTGTGGCTTCTAGAGGCCTTTGGCAAGGCTATCCTCTATCACCTCTCCTCTATATAATAATGGTGGAATCCATGAGTAGAAATCTTGAGGTAAATAGGCTAGAAGGGTCCCTCCTAGGTTTAAGTATTTCTAGAATTTTCTGATAAATTATTAATTATCAATTTGTTGATGACACCCTTTTGCTTGGTGGTGCCTCCTTAGCCACAACTTCAAGATTTAAAAAGGTTTTAGAATCCTATCTCAAATTTTCTGGAGGTGTGATCAATAAAATGAAATGTTAGTTGATAGGCTAGAATTTTCTCGAGCCCACTCTGTTAGAAATTTCCCAAATCTTGGGCTTCCTAGTCAATTTAGAGAGGAATTCATTCTCTTATCTTGGCATCCCAATCTCCTTCAAGCAGATTTCAGGGGAGGATTAAGAGTTAGTTATGCAGAAAATTAAAAGAAGAATCCAACCTTGGGGTGTAAGGTGGCTGAAATTAGCTGGGATGGTGACACTCATTAAATTAGTTCTATCCTCCTTTCCAATGTATCTTCAATCAAGATTATTAGCTCCAAAATTCATAATTAAGAGTTTTAGCAACTTAATCAAGAATTCTTATGACAGGGAGGAAAAAATGATGAAATTTTTTCCATATAGTCAATTGGAAAGTAGTTATATTGCAAAGAATATGGGAGGATTAGAAATTAAATATCCTTAATATATGAATATAGCATTAGGTGCTAAAATAATTTGGAAGATTCTAGTGGATTCCAATGAATGGTGGAAAAAGGCCTTTGCAAGAAATTATTTCCACAAAAATCGACCGTTAAGGTATGAAGGCGAGTTGTGGGAGGGGAAAGGAACAAAATATGGAAGCTATGTAAATCTACGTCTCTGTTGTTGTTGGAGAATTTGGGTTGGAAATCAGGTAATGGGAAACACATCCATTTATGGAAATATCACACTCGATAGATTTAATTCCATTTCATCAAGGGTTAATGGAACTTGCTAAGTGGCTAGAAGAGCAAGGTATAAATCATATAGTTGATATATCCATATGGGATGAGAATAGAATATGGTATGGATGGAAACCTGTAGAGTATCCTATACATATTCAAAAACATTGGAAAGCTTTGATAAATAATATGAAAGGATTTGTGCCAATAAAAACCTACAAACTGTACAAACACATTTGGTTGGGAGGAAAAACTCAGCACTACACAGTAAAGGAAGGATGTTCTCTCCTTATTAAGAACCTCTCTTCCCCTCATCCATCAAGACTATGGGAAAATATTTGGAACATGGATGGGATTTCAAAGGTCAATATATTCTATTGGGAGATGGTCTAAGAGAAAATATTAATAGCTAAAAATATTAAAAAAAGGAACATACAAGGTTCCTCTTGCTGCGTTCTTTGCGACAAGTTGTAGGAAACTATCAAGCACCTCTTTTGTCAATTACCTTTCTCTATGGAAACCTGGAGGCTTTCCCTTCTGCTGATTTTTCAGTTTCATTCTATTCCCTTGGAGTGGAATGAGATGTTTATTTTTTGGCGTTCCCAATACCCTCTCAGCAGGAACTCAAACTCTATTCTAATGAGATTTTGAATGGTTGTTCCTAAATATCTATGTTGTTCAATTTTGTTATGCCGAAACCAAGTGATTTTTCAATGAAAAATATCTCCTCCTGAAAAAAATGCTATTAAAGGAATGTAATTATTTTTTGAGGTAATATCTTCCATAGGTTATAATGACTCGAAATTCAAAAATCTTAGTATTAATGAAAAATAATGGCTTAGGATATCTAATTCTAAAAACCATGCTCTTAGCTCAAAAATATATAAATCTCCATCCTTTTGCATTATACTAAATGGGGATCTCTTCGAAGAATGGCAATGAAATTTGGGACGAGCGCAACTCTTTTTTGATGGTGCATTCAAAGGAAACCCCGGAGAGGAAGGAGTGGGAGGGGTTCTATTTAACCTCGATGGAACAATTGAAACAATGTTTATATGGGGACTAGGGAAAGCACATATAATCAAGTTGAAGCTTTATCGCTCTGGAAAGTTTTGAAGATCGCTATCTCCAAAGGTATAAGGCATCTGAACATCATTGGTGATTCAATGGTTGTCATTCAAAAGTGTAAAAGGTCCTCCATGAACAATCACCTCGTTTACTCTGAATCTTCTCTTATGCTCATAAGCATTATGACTCTTCTCGGCAAATTAGATGAATTTAAATTCTACCATGTTAAATGGGAGAGTAATCCTGAGGCATATTTTCAAGCCAATATTGGCACTGCATTAGAATAGGAACTCTTGATCATCTATCAATCCAATAAAATATGTCACATCCCGTAATTGATTGAATAGATAAACCATTGTTGGGAGATAGTTGGAATAATGCGAGTATTAAAGAGAATTGATCAAACATGCTCGAGTTATGTCTCAGGGAAGGACATGAATTTATTGGGAGGTGGAGTAGGAAACTGGGTGGTATTAACTACAATTGTAGGCACTTGAACCTATGAAACATAATGAAGGCCATGTGGAAATCCTTCCAATTTTTATTAAATGTGAAAGCAGGTGAAGGTTTCTTTAGTTCAATCCTGCAACATATTTGAGTGGTTGCATTTCAATTCGAATGAAATATGGTGGTGGCAAGGATGGATGACTGTTCCTTGTCTAATCTACAAACGGGTAAGGATATTAAATGTGATAGAATGTGCACCTTGATCTATAGGAGTAAAGGAATTATAATAAGGAATTGGGTGACGTAGATAAAACAAAAAATAATTCGTGTGTAGGGAAGGATAGCTCGCAAAATGGATTTTGCAAACCTTAATGGAGGTGGTGATATTGCAGAGGAATAGGGAAATTCAATAAATGAAAATATGGAGGCCATGGTAGAAAAATGGAAGCAAGTGATATAGGAGGTACAATATCAAATTACAGTGGTTTTGACTCACCTTGTAGGGATTGGAAAGGATCTGGCACTGCTTCAGAAATAAATGGAGCATTTGAAAATTGGTATGATCAACTTGAATTTTAAGGTGGATAATACGGAGATAAAAGTAGAAACTGCTACTGTTGGCGTGATTAAGGAGGTCTTCAGGCTGGGAGAAATTCCCACTTCTATTTCTCAAGCTGAAGGGGAGGTAGAACAAGAGCGATGCAGGTTTGAGCCGATTTCGGTTCCTGGTCAAACTGTTGAAGCGACCCAAGAGGCCAATCCTATGGAAAATATGGAAAGAAGCGGCTAGTCAGCCACTCTACAATTTATATTTTTTGTCGCGTTGATGAATTTTGTGGTGTCTTTTCGAGAATCTATAGTATAAATGTTGTAAGTAATATAGTTATAAATAATAGGGGTAGTATGAGATACTCTCTGAATTTATCTCTGTAAATATATGAAACATAGAAGATTTTGAATGTAAGGGACCTGACCTATTTCCAACTTTTATATTTATAAAAATTCTACCTATTTCCTTGAAAAAAAATGGTGGAGGCTCCCTCTTAATCCAATATTGAGGGATACCTACAAATTTATCAAAACAATTAAAAATGTTCTAACAAGACATGTTAGACCTACAAACTCTATAAATAAATGCATAAAGGAAAACAATACAAGACTAAGAAGGATATTTAGGAGAGGACTTAGCAGTATAATTCATTGACTTCCGATTCCTCGGTCTTATTATTCTTAGGTGGAGCTTCATCTGTAATATTTTATTTTTCCCTATATCTCTTATTATTCCTTGGATTCTTAAGACATTGATTCTTGTAATGACCCATCTTATGATAGTTATAATATTCAATTTTGGATAGGTCAGTTTTCTTCTTTGGTCCTTTGAACTTCTTGAAGGTTCCCTTTTCCTTGTGAGAGGCATTAGAGGTATTTCCTTCTTCATCTTCCTTATTGTTGTTTAATAATGAGATTCATGCCTCTTATTTACTGGATGCATTCCACATTTGTTCAAATGTTGGAGTATCCTTCCAACTATTAATTCTTGATGCAAAAGCACTCCAATATTTCGGTAGTCCTAGAAGATCACCAATTACGTGCTATTTTTCTAGTACAAATTTATCTATTGCTTAGAGTTCATCTATGATTATATATATCCTTATAAATTAGGATGATACAGTATCGTATTTTGTTACCTTAATAGTTATTAATTCATTCTTGAGGCTTGCTATTTGACCAATGCTCTTGATGGTGACTAATTTGGAGAGAGCCTCATACATTTCTTGAGCATAATCTATGTTGGATATGTATGGAATTAGGTTGTCCTTTACTCCATCCACTATTAGGTTTATGGCCAATATTTCGGTTTTTCTGAACTTCTCTTTCTCTGCTTCATTAATAGGCTTCTTGAATTTTCCATGAACAAGATTCAAAAATTTATGATTTTCGAGGATAAGATGTTTCCTCTTTTTCCATGGCTAGTAGTGGAGGCTCATTCTAGCTTGTTTTCTCCCTTCATTGAAGTTGAAATAGTTTCTGTAGGTAGTAGGATTCTCTTTTTATATAATCCTTTTACTTAATGACCTTTGTTTGATCCCCTTTTCTTCAATATATGTTCAATTTGTATTTTTCCTTCTTCTTCACCTTAGCTCTAATACCATGTTAGAAAATTGGAAAGGCATAAATATTTTATTATGTTGATAATTACTTGTGATATATTTTAGTTCTTAATAAATTTATTATGTTCTTGTTTTATCTTTGTTTCATCAATTAATTATCAAAATCAAAACAGGAAGATCTAAGACATCAGATGTAGGTACTCTGTGAGGACTAAAACCCTTATATAGGGGAAAACCTAGTCAAACTCTTCCAGTAGAAAATTCAATATTAGATAGACCAAGATCGTAGAAAAAAATACCTTCCTCCTCCACCAAGTCTGCCTTTCAATATAATTCAACAACCTTCAATAATATCTTCTTGTCCAACATCTATGACCTTAATTTTTTTTTGACCCCCAACAACTCATAATTTCAACCTAGCTTCAGTGCAGTTTCGGCCCCTCCAACATCTCAACAACTTCACACGAGAGAGAGAGAGAGAGAGAGAGAGAGAGAGAGAGAGAGAGAGAGAGAGATCGAATTATTATGCTTGATAAAGATGATAGGTTGAGTTTTTGCCTTTATATAGCAGTTTCTTCCCCTTAGTTAGGCCAACTTGTCCAGTTTGAGGCCGACTTAGTGGAGGAGGCATAATTGACGTATTTTATATTAAAATAAATTTATTTCTTGACAAATAAAGCCCAAGAAGGGTCTTTTACATTATGACATGGACAAGGACACTTTACATAAACCCTAGAATCATTCAATGGAGGATTTGACCTAAAAACAATTGAACCAAGCATGAAACCCATGCATTTATAAGTCAATTTCTTTAATAATAAATTTTTATTTATTTATTTTGACAAATACATTATATCATGATTGAAATATAATTATAAATACTGACACTAGTTACATTCTTCAACCTAGAGAACATATGTCTCGACAAGGAAGACCCAACACTCCATATCTAAATGTTGAATACTAGGAGAAATCATTGAAGGAAGCACTTAACTTCTTCAAATACAATGATTAAGACAAACATTCTAACTAACAAAAGGGGATGTTTGGTAAGGACAACATTCTGAAAGGATTATTATGATTACTTAAATAAAATAAATCAGTTGAATGATTGATCAATCTACTAAATATTTTAAGAGGATGCAAATAAGAACACTAATAATTCAAAAAATTTCATCAACACAACTAAGAAGAGTTGTATAGGTACCATGATCCCTAAGTCAACCTAGAAATCAATGGTTACATAGTAAACTAGGTCATGGTTGACTTTGAATCATGGGTAAACATTATTCCTATAGAGATTTGGATAAAACTTGGTAGATTGGAATTCCAAAGAGCTACAAATTGTATCAAGTTGGTAGATCATCACTTCCAAGAGCCAATTGGTAGTAAATAAAATCCGAACTTTTATAACGAGTATCCCAACTTTTGTCGATTTTAAATTCATCAGCTTAGTTGATGGGATACCAACATATCCATCTATGATTGGACGACCATAAGATAAAAAAATGAAAGAAAACATCTCCCTGGAGAGGGAAATAACATTTAATTGAAATATAGAAAATTTGTCATCCCCTTGGACCCATGAGAGGGAAAAACCTAGATTGAAGCATGAGATTAAATGGAAACTAGATTTCTTTACCAAGTCATCCATGAAGATAAAGACAATGTTGGGCCAAATGAATAAGGTGAAATTCTAACAACTCAACACAATATGATACCAAATTATATGAGTGGAAACTATAAAATTATGACTTGAATGCCAAAGAGTGTTGATCCCATTGAATCAATTCCAATCAAGAGCAGTTAGCTAGTAAGTTTTTCATTCAAAGAAATACATATATTATATGAAAATAAATTAAAACAAACTTTGACTTTGATTCCTTTAGACCTCAAAGTTTGGTTGGTTATTCCTGTATGATACATTGAACATAATGCTCCATTAAGCCATGTTGATGAATGTTACACAGTAATTTGTCACTGTCCCTGCAACCCCCATCTCGCCCATTGGAGGGTCGTTTCTATGACCAATAAGCAGTGTCATGCCTTGCAAATACCATCATTGCATCCCTTGCCACGAGGACAACAATCCTTCTGTTGATCATTTCCTGAGCAGACCACTAAAAACACCTATTTTTGCCTTAGCGCTGGTAGCCCGTTATGTCCTCGCGCCAATGGGGAAAATTAACACTGAGCCAGCGCCAGTTGGTGCTCTTTCCCAGTTAAGCACCTACGCCAATCTGCTTATGGATTTTTTTTTAAAAAAGAGGCGAAGTTTCGATCACAACAAATTCGTGGATGAGTCATAGGAAGTGGTTCGACTGAATAACCACGACCTTCCTCCTTTGGCCTCTTGTTTCCATCTTATGGGGAAACCTCCCAAGGGATAAGGCCTCCCTTCCACTATTGTAGGGATCCCAACCTCCTCCTCTCCTCTATAAATATAGCCATCTTCCATTGATGTGCTAATGGTTGAACATCAGCTGGATAGCTGAACGCTTGGAAGCTGAACTTGTAGGAAGGAAACTATAGCCGAGCAACTATTGAGAGCCAAGCCGAAGAGAGAGAGCTTCATCCAGATTCCCGACAGGCTTTTTTGAGACATGCTCCATTGTCAGCCCCGCCAAAGGAAGATCATAGCGTCATAGCATTTGGTTGTAATCTCCCTTTTTTCATTTATAATATAAGTGACTCTGATTTCAGTTCCATTCATGTGTTCATTTCTTTATGTAATGCAATGAATTATATCCTCTCTGACTGATATATGGTTACATGCTTTAGATTTTACATTGTATGTCGTTGTTTCTTTGCATGTGTACAGGTGTTCGAACGTGTTGAACGGAAGGATTGTGATCTGTCAAGCGAGGGATGGGAAACATCATCTTTTCTTCAACGACAACTCCCGTGGGATTTGAGGTAGGCTACTCATTGTGATATTTGTATTTTTGTAACTAGGAACCAACGTCATTGCGTGAATTGATTGTTGCTAGACCCGATCTGGGCTAGTGGGATCGCCTCTGTCCGCAGAGGGGATTTACCTCTTCAACAAACTGGCGACTCCGCTGGGGAGTCAGTTGGAGTTAGTCTCTCCTCTTTTGGTTGTTTTTGGCTTTTGATTGATTTATTTTCTCTTCTGTTTCACCCTCCTTGATCTTAGACCCCTGTTCAGCCCCAGAGGATCAGGTCTGACCTCTGCTTTTCCGAAATTTTCATCTTTTCATGGTTGGCTTTATTGGCGCGGTTTCCACCCTAACAGTCGCGCCCATTGGCGCAAGTTTCTAGTTCATCACCTGCGCCATCCCCTATCTAGCGCTGATTACATCCAGACAGTCGCGCCATTTCCTGTAGGTGCTAGGGTTTTCCCTTGTTCGGGAGTTTTTTTGGTCATTACTTTTGCTTCTGGGTTATTTTTAGATTTTTCTTGAAGTGGTGAGTCTGGTCTTGGTTGGGAGAAATTATTTGTTTTTTAATTTTCAGGTAGTGGCGCTTGTTTTCAGTTAGCAACTCGCGCCAATTGGCCATTGGCGCTAGTTTTCAGTGAGCAAGTCGCGCCATTTTCACCCACAAAAGTCGTGCCAATTTCAGTGTGTGTGAAAATTGAGTTTTTTTCCCTAAATCCTTCACCAGTGTGTCTTTCCCTTCCGGTCTTTTCTCTGTATGAGCATAGATTACATTGCTCATTTTTCAGCTGGAATGTCTTCTTTCCATGATTTCTTGATGTAAAATGGAATGAATGCCTTGTTTTGATCTCATGCTTTGGAAGTCCTCTTTGTGTTTGAACTCATATGTCTTGTAGCCTTTTGAAGAATTTTGTTACAAAGTGTTTAAAACAATGATTGCATTCTTAGTGTGGTTTTGCATCCTTTTTGCATTCATCCTTCCATTAAGGAGATTTGCGTTCATTTAGTTTTTATCTCAAAGTTTTCTTTTCGTTAAAATGCATTAGATCACATTGCATTGAAAAGTATTTTTTGAGATTTATCATTGAACTTAGATCACATTGTTTAATGATTGAAAGCTAAAAATCGCATTGAGTGCATTCTCTTTCATTAAAATCATGCATTAAATAGATTCTCATTTCGTCGAAAAATGCATTGAGTGCATTCTTATTCTTTGAGAAGAAAAAGGAAATTGTGCATAGATTATAATTGCATAGTTTTCAAAAAAGAGGATTTTGCATAGATTACATTGCACAATTCGCATCGTTGAATGTTTTAGATTACTTTTGGATAGTGAAAGTCATCTAGTTTGGAAAAATTTCTTTTGCAGTGTTGTTGTTTATTGCATCATTGTTTGGAACTCTTCCCTTAACTATATAACATTCATCGAATTGAAATATTTCTTTCCTCATAAAGCTGCATATAGGAGATTGTCAGATGGCATGCGGTAGGGCCTTGAAACCGAGACATAATTGAAGATCAACTATAAAATTTATTCAATTTACCTTAAGGCAACATTGAAACATTAATGAAATATATAGAGGTCTAGGCTAGTGATGTGTTCCGGCGTCGTTAAACCTAGTAGCTGTCGTTCGTCTCTTGGCTTTAGACAACGCTAGTACGTACTTGTGCTCCCCGTATCGTCGCATATATAAAGGGAGACCCCATTAGGTTGCAATCCTTTATCCGTAGGAAGCCGAGTCTGCCACCTTTTACCCGTGATACGCCGGACAAAACATTTGGGGAGATTACCTGCGCTTACGTCAAGTCCTTGGTCATTTCTTTTTCATTTGATCACCAAGGTGTATATTGTAGTTCACGGATATCTGGTACACCCTTTTTCCTAGATTACCAAAGCAGTCATTTTCGATCTTTACTGACTCCATAAATTTGAAAAGATCATCAAGTGCTTGTCCTTTCACGCTTGTTTCCAAACTGAAAGAGATAGAGTCATATTTTACTCGTTTCTTGACTCTTAAAATATGAAACGGTAGTGTTTTGTTTCAATGTTTTAAAAATTAACTGCCCACAAAATATTCCTGGTTAAAGTTAGTTTCCTTAGGGTGTTTCTTTGGGTCGTCTCCTATGGCAAATTTTCCAGATTTCACCAACCAAGGAATCCCCTTTGAAGGGAATCCTGGTCCTTTTCCTCCTTTTGGAAATGTTGGTGCTCCTTATATGGCAACATTGTCCCTTCCTGGGTTAACTGTTGGGTTGCCTGTTTGGTTTTTTTCAACCTCTATGGTCTCGAATGTCCCGGCTACCGTACCATCCGTTCCTCTGCCTGAACAACACCATGTTGATTCCAAGGTGGACCTCTCCCCTTCTTCGCCTGTTTCTGCGTCCTCCTCTTTCGCTTCACCTGGTGAAAGTCTGGATTCGAGTAACCAGGTGGCTAAGGAGAAGAAGAAGAAGACTTAGAAGAAGAAGTCAGATAAAGGAGAGGCTAGCTTTGCGGCTATTGCGCCTAAGAAACCATCCATTGATAAAACTTCCAACCCTCAGTGGAAAGTTAAGTTCCCTTGCATGTGGTGCCAAGGAAACCATCTTCTTCGAGATTGCCCTGGTATTCCAAAGGTGCTCAAAGTATGGTCCAACGGTCGTCCGCCATTGCCTTTGGCTTCCGAGAGTCAGGTTGGGGGCACATCTTCAGCTAGTGCTGGTAAAGCTCCTAAGAAGCAGGGTAAGCTTGCCCATCCCTGTAAGTTGTGTGAAGGGCACCATGCCATTCACCTTTGTCTGTATATGGATGAAGCCAAGAGAGTTTTTGACAACTCAACTATTTCTGCACCATGCCTTTCAGCTAGTTACGAGCAACTTTCTTTGAGTCCTCCACCAGCTAATTCCATGATCAGTCAAGTGTCATCCTTGGTCGATCCTGCTCCCTCGGAAATTCAAATTCATGAATCCATTCCTAACCAACCATTGGTCGTGGGATCGGTTGAGCTGGCCCCTTCTGCGGTACACTAGGTCTTTTCTGTTGAGAGTGGCTCTCACATCCCTCAGGTTCTTCTTGTTTCTTCAAATTCCTTGGACTTGGAGAAAGATTCTCCCGTCCCTATACCTCAAGAAGCTGATCCTCCGCCTCCCGTGATGGAGGGATCAGAGGATACCCCTCCCACCTTCGAGATGGAGGTCGTGGAGGATGCTCCTTCTTCTATCGTAACACTAGGGGAAGACCATCTCGGTTCGATGGTAGCTCCTCCAAGTAGTTTGGTCGCTTCCTTTGATTGGAGTCGATTTGCAGGATACCGCCTTCCGTCTTATGTGCCTTTCGAGATCATGGTACAGACCTTTGACCTGGTCGTACCCAACACTATTATAGATGAAGGTGCGTCTGTTAGTATTTTATCCTCAAATACTTGGCAAGCTTTTGGTTCACCGCCGCTTGTGCCTGTTACGCAGAATTTGTTGGCATTTAACAGAGGAACTAGTCAACTGTTAGGGATCCTTCCAAAGTTGCCTCTTACTTTGGGAGGGAAAACTGTCCATATGGATGTGATGGTTGTTCCTGGCCCCTTGGAATTTAATTTACTCTTGGGCTGCGATTATACTTATGCCATGGGAGCGCTTGTCTCCTCCCTCTTTCGCGTGATTTGTTTTTCGCACCAAGGTCGGATCGTGACCATCGAACAACTTGCGTTCTTTGGTCCTAATATGGCAGCTAGTCCACCATCATCACTGTTGGATCTTTATCCACCGGTTTTGTCATCCCCGTCGCATGTCAATTATGTGGCTACCTGTCCTATGCCCGTATTCAGTGATAGTGCTGTTGTGCATCAGGTGCTAGGGGCATTGGGTCCAGATTTCCGAGATGTTTTTCTTGCATCGGATGAGAACCTCTTGGAATCCATGACTTCTTATTCATCATGATGAGTTGTTTGTCAGAGCAGGGTTCTTTTTCTTGTGTCAAGCTCCTTACAAAATGAAACAAGGTGTCCAGAGCAGAGTTCCTTTTCTTGTGTCAAGCTCCCTAAAAAATGAAACAAGGTTGTCGAAGCAGAGTTCCTTGTCTTGTGTCAAGCTCCCTAAAAAATGAAACAAGGTTGTCGGAGCATGGTTCATCTTCTTGTGTCAAGCTCCCTAAACAATGAAACAAGGTGTTTTGAGGACAATTCTTTTAATGTGTCAACCTCGTTAAAACAATTAAACACTTTCCCGTTCAATTCAAGTCTTTGTTTAGATCTCGTAAAATCCAGTCGAGTCTTTCTCTTGATCTCGTAACTTGAACCTTCACTCCATCTGCCTTTCATATGGATTGAAGCTTGGGGGGCATGTACCTCGAATTGAGTCACCATGCTGGGGGCATGCAAAAATTTTCAAGCATAGTTTGTTTCCATTTCAAGCTTGTGTAAAAATGAAATCGGTTTCAAGCATAATTTATCTTTGTTTCAAGCTTGTTTAAAAATGAAACCAACTTCAAGCAGAGTTTCCTGATTTCAAGTTTGTGTAAAAATGAAACCATTCCCATTTTACCTCTTGTGATTTCCATTTTATCAGCCCGTTTTTCCAGATGAACCTTGATTTTCTCACTCCATCATCACTATCTGCTTGGCCGATCATATGCCTTCACTTGGTTGTTTTACCCATTCCTGAGGAACCGCTGCGATGAGTGGTATTGTTAGACAACCTCTTAACCTTTACTTGTTCTGAGCAGTTCCACCATCACCGGAACCAGTTGCTACCCTTTATACCACTCGTTCCTCTAGGAGGAGTCAACTTTCAGCTCTTTTCTGACTCTTAAAAATTGAAAAGATCACCGAGTCGCTTGTCATTTTGAGCTCGTTAAATTGGCTACGAAACGATATTTACCCAGTATATGTTTACCCCTTTTTCAGGCTAGGATAGATTATTTACGAAAAAGGAATACCCTAGCCTATCGTGACTAGGAGGTTCTCTCAGATATCGTTTTCCACCTTTTCGGATCTATGGGACTATCTACGAAAAGGGACTGTTGGAGTTTTCTTTTCCATGTATTTTCAAATTCTTTAAACATGAAAAGATGCCGAGTTCTTCCTTTGTCAGAGTCGTTAAAACCTGATGACATCGGACTTCGTCATAATGACGTTACTCGAGTTGCTCCTTCTTAGGGCTCGTTAAATGTATTAGGTTGGATTTTTCCGAAGGACAAACTTATATCGCAAGCATATGCTATCCCCTTCAAGCTTGTTTTCAAAAATAATTGGGGTACTCGCCAGAAATGGTGGGGAAAAATGGAACCAATATCACCATTGTGTCGGCACTATGTCGCTCTTGAACATGGCACTTGTCTGCATTCGTGTCGGGTTGGGGAAATCTCACCTCGTTATCTGCTTGCCTCCGTGCGTTTGGGTAATCTCTTTTGACCACTCATCTGCTCTTTTCCATGTCATCATGACCTCAAAACCTTTGATGTCAAATACTGCCAAATCTCGTGTCGTGCCGCTGATATGTTGAAGAGAAGTTGGCCTCTGCAGTTTTCAACCTCCCTCTGATTCTCTATTGATCTTGATTCACAAACATCATGTTCCTATGTCTCACGTCGATGATGTGGGAAACACTATGGTCCACCTTCGATCAAGGTCACTTCCTGTCGACTTCAGTTCATTATCCAGGAGGCTGATCTAGAGACTCCCTTTAGGTACCTTGGAGCCTGCATGCCTCAATGGCAGGTTCTTCGCATTCGACGCAAGGTTTTCATTATTGGCCTTTGATCGAATGATTCTACGGGTGTTCGACGCCAGCTCACTGTTCACATTCTGTGGATTGTACCTATAGTACCTTGAGGGCCATCCTCATTATTGGTGGTTCCTCTTGCGTCTATTAACGACTTTCATTATTGGCTGGTAATCAGACGATGTTCTTGCATGTTTGACTTCAGCTCACTTATTCACATGCTCGGACTTGTACTGTGTTTGGGTCGAGATGGAGCGCAAGACCCTGGATTTTGTCTGATGAAATCTAGGCTGCGGATTGTTTATGGATTATCATGATTAGTTACGTGACTCATTTGATTGGATGGTTGCAACCATACCTGAGTCTACTTGTTGATCCTTCTTTAATGGATGGCTGCGTCCATACCTTGGATCCTAGTTATTGTACACTCTATTATGGATGGCTGCACCCATAATTCATATCATGTATCAGAGATATCAGTTGTACTCGTATTTGCAGGTCTTCCAACAACAGTATTTTTCAGTTGGGTGCATTCTCATAAAGAATTTCAGCCCTCCCTCTCTCTCGTACCTCATGCTTTAGGGGGCATATGTTACACATTAATTTGTCACTGTCCCTGCAATCCCCATCTCTCCCATTGGAGGGTCATTTCTGTGACCAATAAGTAGTGTCATGCCTTACAAATACCATCATTGCATCCCTTGCCATGAGGACAACAATCCTTCTGTTGATCATTTCTTGAGCAGACCACTAAAAACACTTGTTTTTGCCTTGGCGCTGGTAGCCCGTTATGTCCTTGTGCCAATGGGGAAAATTAACACTGAGCCCGCGCCAGTTAGCGCTCTGTCCCAGGTAAGCACCCATGCCAATCTGCTTATGGAAATTTTTTAAAAAAAAGAGGCAAAGTTTTGATCACAACAACTTTGTGGATGAGTCATAGGAAGTGGTTCAACTGAATAATCACGACCTTCCTCCTTTGGCCTCTTGTTTCCACCTTAAGGGGAAACCTCCCAAGGGATAAGGCCTCCCTTCCACTATTGTAGGGATCCCAACCTCCTCCTCTCCTCTATAAATATAACCATCTTCGATTGATGTGCTAATGGTTGAACATCAGCTGGATAGATGAACGCTTGGAAGCTGAACTTGTAGGAAGGAAACTATAGCCGGGCAACTATTGAGAGCCAAGCTGAAGAGAAAGAGCTTCGTCCAGATTCCCGACAGGTTTTGTTGAGACACGCTCCACTGTCAGCCCCACCAAAGGAAGATCATAGCGTCAGAGCTTTTGGTTGTAATCTGCCTTTTGTCTTTTATAATATAAGTGACTCTGATTTTGGTTCCATTCATGTGTTCATTTATTTATGTAATGCAATGAATTATATCCTCTCTGGCTGATATATGGTTACATGCTTTAGATTTTACGTTGTATGTCATTGTTTCCTTGCATGTGTACAGGTGTTCGAACGTGTCGAACGAAATGATTGTGATCTGTCGAGTGAGGGACGAGAAACATCATCTTTTCTTCAATGACAACTCCCATGGGATTTGAGGTAGGCTACTCGTCGTGATATTTGTCTTTTTGTAACTAGGAACCAACGTCATTGCGTGACTTGATTGTTGCTAGACCCGATCTGGGCTAGTGGGATCACCTCTATCCGCAGAGGGGATTTACCTCTTCAACAATGAAGTATCCAAGTCAGTTGGGGAACAAGAAAAAATGCAACATATTATTCAAATATTCACTAGAAATGCATCCAAATGGTGGGACATTCATGCCACCTGACTAATACTTGGAAAACTACAACCAGCATACTTCATTGAGTGTTTCAGAGGAAGAAATTGTCAGCTGAAGCCAAATTCTAAATTTTAAGGAAATATATGATCCCATCGAGCATATTGAATGTTGTGAAAATGAATGGAAATGACTTCGCTAGAAGGATGAACAATTCTAGCCGCATATTTTCCCAACCACACTAGATGACTTACTTAACAAATAGTACAAGATTGAAGAAACCCGATGAGAAACTTTCCAATTGAAGTAACTAAAGAGAAACTTCATTAAATATGAGATCAAAACTGAGGAGGAATATTTGCATCAAGTATTACAAAGTATATGTGACTTCATTGGAAGTCCAGAGCCTGCCGAAACTATATTGAAAGGCGGAAATAGAAGTCAAAACCAATTCAACTTCAAATTGCAGAAAATTATCATTCTATAAACAAGCCAATTAATCAACAACTCATCTAGGTATGGAAAATATCATATATCCAGGGAAGAGTTTTATATATAAAAAATAATCATCTTGAAACTTGGAGGAAAATAAAAACACTACTAAAATTTTTGAAGGAAGAGAAAGAAAAGCTAGAGAAACATGAATTTTCACTAGTATATTAATATTGTAAGATAAAAAATTGATAACTTGAAGAGGAAAAATCCCCCAAACAAATGGATGAATTAAAAATTAAAGAAGTCAACATCTCTAACGACTTTTGACCAAAAATGATCCAACTTGGTGACTATTGGTCTGAAAAGAAGATCACAGAATTCATCAACCCGCTCAAAGAATACTAGGATGTGTTTGATAAAAAATGCAAATATTTGAAGGGGATTGTTAAAGAAATGAGCGAAAAAAATAGACCGTATCCAAGGAGTAAGGCCAATTGAAAATTTACCACACAAATTGACTCCTAAGTACAAGAATTTATTACAAAAATATATAGATGGGATGTTAGTAGTAGGAATTATATCCCATAGACAATTAGAATGGGAAAGCCCCATGGGTGTTCAGTGAAAAAGGAACAACCCAAAGAAATTGATAATTTGACTTCAAAGGCCTTAAAAAAGTCACTATAATAGATCCATTCCCAACCCCATTTTCATATGGAACCATAAATGAGGTGGCAGGTCACGAATGCAACTATTTTACATACAGATTCTTAGGCTATAAGCAGGTTCCCATTGTAGTCAAGGATCAAGAAAAGATGAATTTTGTTTCTGAATTTGGTTCCTTTGTGTACAGAGTAATTATATTTGGCCTTAAAAAACCACCAATAGTGTACACACACACACACACACAAGACAATGGAAGTTTATTTCAATGATTTGACTATCCACACCCCTTTGAAGGACCATGCCAAATTTCTAAGATTACCCAACACATTTTATGATTTCTCCATGATATATGCACTAGGCATGGAAGGTATCAATGTAAATGGAATAGGTTGATTATTTCAGACCTTGTCCTTAGAAAAATACTTTGAGGAAGAAGATGCACTTTCTCCAATTACTCTACCATGCATGCATAAAATAATAAGTAAAGTTAATCATTACATATGTTGTAATACAATAAAAAATCTTGATTCTCAATAAGTTTCCCTTCAAGTAGAAGCAATTTTTGTTCTACCTAAATTCACGTAATTTGTTCTAGTTTTATCTTTATATCAAACAAAAAATATCTAGAATATACCCACATTATCTAGGTTTTTCATAAATGTTTGATCTATGTGGATATCTAAAACCATCCACATCTTCTTATATCTCAATGGTTCTCTATATTTTTGGCTATTTTTCTATGATTTTTGGGTCCCAAATTTTCGGGGCCATTTTGAGGCCCAAAATAATATTTTTTTTTAAATTTGGGGGAGGGGGGAGAGGGGAGAATGAAGGGTGGGTGGGGGTAGCAATGGTTTCAATGGTATTCCATAGTACTGGTCAAAAGTTGTAGTCCTCAAATATTTCTCTCCAATGAGCTATCATGAGCCCCAAACACATATTATATGCAAAATTTGGACCCTTAGGAAGTTGTTGTACCAACTAACCAACTCAAGGCCTGCAAATCTTATTGAATTTCATCTTCTATGGTTAGGGTTTTGGACCTCCAGGGTCCTTTATTTATTTTGAAAGGCCATTCTTTCGGCCTATTGTAACATATTTCACAAATGTACGTGGCTATCATCTCTCTTTTTTCAGAGGTATATACCACCATTCTAACTAGTTTATGTTCTACAATATTCAGTTATTTAATTTATTAATAGAAGTTTGGTTTTCATCATATTACTGTGTTTTCTATTATAGTTCTCCAACGTGTGTTTTATTTCCTTTCATTCCGTTCATTTCATTCCTTGTACAACCTAGATTAGTTGTATAATCAATTTTCTCCATGTTATTTCTCGTGCATGTCCTCGATGAGGTTAAGGTATAAAGAGTTGGGTCTCGAGAAAGTTTCACTTGGAAACAATCACTCTTATCAATCCAAGTGGCCTCCCAAGGAAAAATGAAAGAGAGATGATGGAGTTCCTATAAAGTTATTGCTCAAGGAATCACTTGTGTGGCAGAGGAATGAGATGATGGACAATTTTGCCCAGATCCTTCGAAAACTTCCAATAGTAGTCGAGGCACTTTCAACCAATGACAATTTTGGAGGCATGACACCATTCAAGGTACAAGTTAACTTTGATATCCCCATATTTGAAGGCCAAATATATGTTGATGCTTTAGATAAATAATTATATCTATTAAAGGGTTATTACTTTGCCCAAAAAAAATTCAATAATGAGAAGATCACCTTCACACTCCTAAAAGCCCTTTCCCATGTCAAAATTGGTGGGAAGGTTACTAGAAGAGACATAAAAAAGATAAATCTAGGATATTCATTGCATGCCCCACTTGGGCCACTTTTGTTGATTCCATTAAGGAGGAATTGTACCCTTTATGGAACTATGACGACCAAAACATGAGATAGACAACCATGCAATAGGAAAGAGACTAGATGGTGGTAAAGTACATTAATATTTTCCATACCTTGTGCTCAAAGCTAGGTATCATAGACTCCAAGTTGCACTTATTTTTGAAGTACCATAATGGTCTACACGATTACATCCAAACATAGATGTATTTCTTGGAAATCTCCTCACTGGGAACCACTTATTGATATGTTGTCAAAATTGAGCAGGAATTGAAGAAGAGGAATAAGTGGGAGTTCATGCCTACAAATAAATTGTAATAAGAAACCTAGAAAAGGAGGCCCAAACTCACAAAACAAGGGTAAGATCAAGGAGATTCAACCTCAAGACAATTGAGCCAAATAACAAAAAAAGAAGGGTAATGGGAAGTAAAAAAATGATACTTGAAAGTGGTGTGAGTTCCACAAAATCCCCTGGCACAAAAATAATGAATGCTACTTGAAACAATCATTATTGGTGGATATTAAAGAAAAGGAAATAGAATCTAGATCTAATTCTGATTTAGAGCATGAAAAAAGAAAAGAAAATCATTAATGTATAACCCATTTCTACCATTGTGACCATAAAGATCCAACCAAATGAACTAGAGGAGTCTAAAGAGGGGGAGCACCTCTTCCATTCAAAAATGTGGGTGAATGGGACCCCACTACTTTTCATGGTTGACAATGAGAGACAAAATAACCTTATATCAATTGAGGTCATCAAGAGATTTAAGTTGTCGACATTTCCACGCCCCCAACCATAATTCATTGATTAGTAGCACCATGGAAGAGACATCTATATCATCCAATAGTGGTGTCTATCCTACAATATCAAACCATTCAAAGATGAGGTGCTCTATGATGTTGCCCCAATACCGAGTGCTCCTTTACCTAATGGCCCAATGTGCAAATGTTCTCTCTTGGAGAATTAGGAAAATAAGTGTCAGATTCAAGAGCTCATCCAAATTTAGGGTCACATTTGACCTAGATCCTCACTTTTTGTGAGTCCAATTGTGTTGGTGCATAAGAAGGATGGGACATGGAGACTCTATATTGATTATAAATCCATGAAAAAAATCATTGTTATGAATATATACATAGTCACAAAGTTTTGCGATATTATTTACTAGCTTAAGGATTCCAAGTTCTTTAGTAAGATTGATCTGAATTCAAGCTACCAATAGGTTCCAATTGAAAAACTTGATGTATGGAAGAAAACATTCAAATATAAAGGAATTTTTGGGTGGTTGGTTATGCCCTTTATCTTGGATAATTATTCGATAATGTTCATGAGGATAACAGATGATGTCCTATGAATATTCACAATCTCTTTTGTGGTTGTACATTTGGATGACATCCCCATAATTAGAAAAACCTGGGTGGACCATTTGCAATACATTCAATAGGTCTTAAACACCCTGTGATAGCACAAGTTTTATTCCAATATGGAGAAGCGCTTGTTTTTCATGTAGATAATCCAATATTTGGGATACATTAAGGATGAGCATGGGGTGCATGTGTACCCAACCAAGATCCAATTCATTGAGGATTGACCAACCTTGATGACCCTAACAAATATCCGTAGCTTCTTGTGTCTTACTAAATTCTATCGAAGGTTCATGTTGGGGTTCTCTCATATTACTTGGTCGTTAAGTCAAGTGACCAAGGGCGGAGAAAAATAAAATTTTAATTGGTTTGAGTCAAAACATAAAGAATTTGAGGATTTGAAGCACCACTTGTGCTTTGCACCAGTCCTCACCTTTATATATCTACAACATCCATTTTAGTTTGAGACATATGTATTTGACTATGCTATTGGTGCAATTCTCACTCAACAAGGACATTTGATGGCCTGTTACAGTAAAAAATATTTGATATTTTCTGGAGATACCCCACCTTTGACAAGGAGATGTATTCCATCATGTAGGCCTATTTTCAATATAAGCATTATATTATACAGAAGGATACGGTCATCCACATTAATTACTAGTCTTTGCAATTTTGGCACCATGCAAGAAGACTATCATAGTTTAATCCATTACTAAAATCTTCATTAATAATGTTTGGGTTCATTTTTTACTATCTAAAAACCATTATTTCAGATAGGGACAATAAGTTCCTTAGCACCTTTTGGTCTAGACTATGGTCTCTCATGGATAAAAATTTGACCAAATTGATTTCCTTTCATCCCAAATTAGACGGGCAACCATAAGCGTTCAATATGATGATTGTGAATATCTTGAACGTGTACAAATCCAAGCACCCATGTTCATGGGACGAAAGTCTTCCATGTGTTCAACATAGCTATAATAAAGCCCTCCACAACTCTACCGACCAAAATATTTTTCAAGCATGCTTGGGGTTCCAACCATTGACCCTAATTAATGTAGCTATGTCCATTGCATCTTCACCACCAATGTCCTCCCATGCTCAAGTCATTGAAGATAGGGCAACCAATTTTTTTGAACTAATCTAGCACCTCTAACAATAGGTCCATGATATATTGCAGAAAGCTAATGTCAAGTACAAGCAGTGACATGACTAGCATAGGGTTCCGCACAAGTTCAAGTTGGTGATAAGGCATGGATACATTTACAAAAAGAGTGCCTCATCATCCCCCATAGGAAGCTCATACCACTTTAATATGGGGCTTACACAATCATAAAGGGGGTGGGTGAAAATTCTTGTGAATCGAGTATTCCCTTTTCTTTGGATTGCACCCAATATTTAACGTAGAGCTACTTCAACCACATTTTCCACCTTTGTTGGACACCTCAAAGGTAGCTGAGAAATTTTCCCCCACAAAATTCAATTTTGACTAAATTGAATACGCTATAGTGGATTAGATCATGTACAAAAAGACAAATGATACCTTCTAACAACACATACAACTATATCAAGTTATTAAAGCAATATATTCTTCACTAGGGCAAGTGGCTTGCCAGGAGATAAATTCAACATAATTTTCCCCATTTGATAAGGGAACTTGAGGAAATAGATGTTGTTTCTTCGAGGTATAATCTGAGTGGATATTGATGGACCCATACCTCTTTCATTTTCTTAATGACTCTTTATCTTCTTGGTCGTTTTTATATCTTTTGGATCCCAAACTTCCAGGGAAATTTTGAGGCCCTAAATGATGTTTCTTGGTAGTTCAAAGAGCTAGGTGTTGCCATTGAATCCACTGTTCTTGGTCGGAAGTTGTACTCCTTAGCTAATTGTGGCTAATGTGCACCCCAAATAGATATTGTATGCAAAATTTTCACCCACGGGAAGTTGGTGTACCAACTAACCACCTTGGGGCCCATAAACCTTTTGGAATTTCATATTCAAGCGCTAAGGTTTTGGATCTCTAGGGTTATTTATTTATGTTAAAAGGCCATTATTTTTCCCTTTTGTAACAACTTTTGTGAATGTGCATGTTAAATTGTAAAGATAAATTATTAATTTAATTTTTCATTGAATTAAATTAGGGGGAAATCAAAATTCCACATCACAAGATAAATTGAATGAGTTAAATGAGTTGTTATCACTCAGTTATCTTATTTAATTCGAGTTGAGGGCCTAAATTGAGTCATGTAGAGTGGTTCCTAAATTTTAGGGGCGTAGGTTGAATTTATTTTTAGTTGTAATTAATTAATCAGTACACTGCTACATTTGGCGGAAATTCCGACACTTGGTTCCGACGCTTTTGACCAAATGTCAGAAATTTCCCCAAATTTTTTCCATTCCGCCCGAAACCGTCGCTATACCGACGTTTATAGAAAAGTGTCACAATACTGACACTTAGACAAAGTGTCACAATTGCGATGTTTGGAGGAAGACGTCGCAATTGCGACACTATGGCCCAAAGCGTTGCTGTTGCGACGACTGCCTCCAAACGTCGCAAGTACGACACAACGTCTAAGTGTCGCAATTGCGACATTTGGAGGCAGCCGTCGCAGTAGCGACGTTTTTTCCGCCGTCGGTATAATGACACTTATATGCGTGCTACATAAAAATACGAAACTTATATGCGCGCTACATAAAAATGATTTTATTGTTTCGTATTCGTCGCAATAGCTACATTAACATCTGATATCACGCACGCATTCGCCCTCTGCTCTTGCAGAACAGCATTCGCCCTCAGCATTCTCCCTCAGCTCTTGTAGAACAGCATTTTCTCGATAATACTTCCCTCGGCTCTTGTGAAACGACGTACCGCCTCGGCGTTCGCCTCAACTCTTGCGACAGCTTATTCGCTCTCGGCTCTTCTAACGAAACAACATTCGCCTAGAAACAACACCAAAATGGTAAGTTCTTACTGCAGGCCCTTCCTCTATAGTAGGGTTGACTCTATTTGGGTTTTTTTGGTCAATTCCATTGGATTGTGTTAGGCTGTAGGGTTCTCTCTAGATGTCAAGAATCAAGATTCAATACCCTCTATTATCTTCATCACCCAATACAAGATTTAAATTTTTCCCAAATAAACACTTATTAATTTGGCAGCCATTATTTCTCCCTGCTTTAAAAACCCTACATTTAAATGAAAACAAGCATTGCATTTCAACTACAAAAATCTATTGGTGTTCAAATGTACATGTGTGCTACATTAACGTACGATATGTATGCTTGCGTGGCCCTCGCTCTTGGTGACATTATATAGCTTTTTGAGAGCGACATTTTCTCGGCATTCTGCAGGCTCTTGCACGAGCTGAAACATTAAGCCTCGACATTTTCACGAGCTCTTGCGAGGCTTGACATTCGCCACACGTGCCCTCAACTCTTGCGAACAACATTCGCCTCGGCTCTTGCAGAGCAACATTCGCCCTCAGCTCTTGCAGAACAGCATTCACTGTCAGCTCTTGCAAAATGGTAAATTCTTAGGCCTTCCTCCTATAGTAGGGTTGACTCTATTTGGAGTTTTTTTGGTCAATTCCATTGGATTGTGTTAGGCTGTAGGGTTCTCTCTAGATGTCAAGAATCAAGATTCAATACCCTCTATTATCTTCATCACCCAATACAAGATTTAAATTTTTCCCAAAGAAACGCTTATTAATTTGGCGGCCATTATTTCTCCCTGCTTTAAAAACCCTACATTTAAATGAAAACAAGCATTGCATTTCAACTACAAAAATATATTAGTGTTCAAATGTACATGTGTGCATCACTTGTGTAGGGTATTCCTTTTCCACTTTCACATTATCCAAGAATGTGTGCGGTATAGTTCATATTTTTTGTGATTTAGATTGCCTTGAAAAAGGAAAGGTAAATTATTTCCCATGGAAAAAGAAGGTTTTCCCTTTTTATAGGTTGTTTGGACTTACGTGGAAAAATTTATGGTATGCCTTTCATATTATGTAGTTTAAGTTTGAATTAACAGATTATTCTACATGAAAATATAATTACCTATGTGATGTCCTTCATCACTAATTAAAATTATAGGGTTTCAATTTCCTAGACTCTAACTCATCTGATGCTAAATTCTAGGTTCTCATTGGTGGATCACTCTTCCATTGATTTCCTTTCCCTCTGGATCTTGTCATACATTAAAAGTCATCATTGATACATATATTATTTCAGGTATCCCAAAAGGCTTTATAGTAGAAAATATTGTGAAGTTTTTTTGACACTTGAGGATTCTTTTTAGAACTGCAACGCGGTCTATGCTATCGAGTTATATACCAAGCAACTTGTCCTTAATAGCCACACTATGAGGTAGGTTCAACTAGTTTGAACTTGTTGGGACATAGCATATGAAGTTGTGTGATGAGTCCATATCACAGGTCTATTATGGTGACAAAAGTGAAGACACGTAATGATAGTTATTATGTTAACATTACTAGAAACATTTTCGAAATTATCCATGCTATCAAGATGTAAAAATTCCAGGCATTAGGTGTCAATGCTCGTAGCTAATAGGTAATAATAATAATATAAAAAAATCACAACTTTATTCTTGAAATATGATTGTTACACATTGGTAACCTAGTTCATGAGTTACTATCACCCAAAGACTGCAAAAAAAACTTAAAATATAAATTAAACCAACATGAGAATCCAACTAAGGGTTTCTCGACAAAATCATGCCATAACCTGGCATTTTGAAACCCAAATTTGAATCCATCATAAGTAATACAATGCAAACTCAGATGGATTTTCAATGCGTGTTTGCATGCTACACTTATTCTCTGTATAGATATCATTTTTTAAATGGAACCATTAGTCAAGCCCACAGTCCTTTTTATGTGAAAAATTTCAGCTCTATTTGAGCTCTTTTTTGCTCCACCACCTCCATAAACATATGCAAACATATATCATGATCTTTGAATTCCATTACATATGTATGTGCCAATGTTCCATAATCATGCCCCATCATCAATTTAAGAAATTTCCATTGAATATCAAATTATGGAGGGGGGGAACTTTTTGCTGCAACATTTGGCTCAAAATCAGGGACCATCTTCGTATGAGGTGAATGAGAACTATAGATATTTGAAGAAGTAGATTAGTTCCTTTTCCTCTGGCCATGGAGTCATATACAGTCATCCATCACAAAAATTTGTCTTTTTTCATTCTCACCTTGAAAGTTGCAAAAATTCATGCCCTAATTGAAACGGCACTAAATTTGAAAGATATAATAAAAATGTAAGCTAGAAGTGCCCTATTAATACAAAGGGAAAACCTTCCTACCTACCCTAACTGAGATAAATTTTGATTGAATAGGAAACATGATATTTCCAATGGAGTTGATCCAACAACTTTTTAAATGTATGGGACTAAATCATGCATTTGATTTCCAGGGAAACATGCGCATGAAGAGAAAAAGTGCAGAATTAATGGAAAATCCATACATACCACTTATAAAAACTACACCGAAAGGTCAAAAAATACTTAAGGCCTTAACTTAATTTGAATCCAAAAATGACAAAACAGGATTAGTGAAAACACGAGAGTGGTGTGGGTGAACAACATAAATAAAAGTGAAGATACCTTTCCCCAAGATGCCTTTGTCACCGTTGTATGAAAACATGTTTTCCTTTCCCTTTATACATGCAAGTGAATGCATTATAGGTATGGTGTTTTCCCAGAATAGGAGAAGCATACTTAAATATATCATTCGTGGAGTGAATGTTTCCTTGACCCAGAACCTCATAGAAACTTATCATTGAATTTGATGTTGGGATGGGATTGTAAAGATAACAACCTCTTCATTCCTCTTGAAGATTGGCACCAATTATCAACAATGAATCAAACTGTAATTTGATCTTCCACCTTTTACATTACCCTGTATTAGTGTCATAAAAAAAAATATATCAAGATGAAAATCAACACCCTCCTTTTCCAAAGTTGGGTAAAGGTCAATGAGAACCTTATTCACAAGTTACAACTTCCAGGAGATTTCCAAAACAATTTCCAGTCAATTGTTGCATCATGAACAACATGATTTTCTCATAATTCAACATGAGACATGTTTTCCTTTCACTTCCAACAAAGTTCCATTTCTACCCGAAACTCCTATGAAACAGGAACCAAATAAAGGCCATGTCCTCAATGGACATCATTTGGCTTTGAAAATGGCCATTGCACCATGTTGTTTCTTATATTACATCACGATAATTTCTTAGGTCATTTCTTGTTTCTTGAGATGAAAAACAACCAAAGAAATCGTGAAGATCCTTTCAAGAAATAAATGACCATTTCTCAATCATATCTCAACTATTTTTTATTTTATTCAGTGGTTGCTTACTTTGAGAGAAATTTGACACTTTTATAAGGAATATAACATAAAACACAAAATGGGAAGGAATTGATGAGGTAGATGTCCTTTAGTTGTTGTCGATTAAGAATTGATAATACACGATGCATGTTCTGTACTACAAACTAGATTCCTTCCTGGAGTTAGGACACAGAGTATTGAATCAAAGTTGTAGTTTCTAACTTCTTGTATTGGTTCATCAATCTTGAAATTCAGACATTGCATGTCTTCATTGCTTCATGTTTGAATAATTTGCATCATGTCGTACAATAGGAAATTAGGAATTATGATTATTATTACTTTATGGATCTGTTAAGTTACTTTTAAGTTTGCATGGTTTAGTGTGAAATTATTCTAGTGTGCCCCTAGGCCCAGGTGAAGGAATGCCAAGGACTGAGAACCCTAGTTTTTAAATGGTATTGTTTCTTATGCCCAAAAACCCCTCAACATCACTTCTTATTAGTTCTTAACAATAGTGTTGTAAACAATTTGAGAATTGATATAGCAAAATCTCGCACTTCTCAAGATAAAGTCCTAAAGCTAAAGTGTGATACCATGTGTAATTCAATAGCCCCATTGTCACCTCACCAGCCTCTTTTCACTTCGGGCTAGCTCTCCTCCAACTCAAGGGGGGTTCTCCCTAGTAGATGTTAGGGATCTAATGGCCCAACCAAACCAATTCAAGAGTCCCCTAACTCTCTATGTTTACTACTATCAATCAAAATATTGAACAATAGGGTCAGACATGCATCCTGAAGATAAAATTGCCAGGGTATTTTTGGGTAATTTCAAAGGGAAAGTCCCTAAACACATATAATCAAGGAATTATAACGTGATTTCAAACATTAAATATCAACAAAATTGTTTAAAGGATATTGAAAGGAAAAAGGTGATGGAAGATAGAAAGTGCCTTACTTAAATGCTCTAAGGATTTTTCAATAGTTGATCCAAAAGCTTCACTTCAAGGCCCTTCAAGATCGTCTCCAACAATGCTATACCATCAGCTTCAACAATGTTGCTCCAAAAATGTCCTCAAGGTCTTCACAACAAGTTTACTAGAAGTTGCTCCAACAATATATTCGATAAGGTCTTCATTGTCAACTCGTCTCTTGTTTGGGTGCCTTAATGTGCAATGACATGTTTCCAGGACTGAATTCAATGCAAGGCATATTTGAAACTCTAAATCTATCTTCCGGTGTCTTATTAGAAATTATTTCAGTTTTCATTTTGTGTTTTCAAGTTAGATATTGTTTTCAAGTTTTTACATTTATAATTTTATTGCAATGTGGTAGACTGATCAGAGCAGTGCAGGAACAACCCCGAGACGGGATGATCGCGGAAAGAGGCCAGCGGAAGAACATGTAAAGTGCCAACATTTCTCTATCTTCAGGTATTTTAGTTATTTACATAATTGAAATAATATTAATTTTGTTCAAATATGCAGACACCTAGCCATGGTACGCATGATGATTCCCTCTATGAGGAAGAGCTTTCTTCATCCCTATCTCCAGTGCTCTTGTTGCGAAAAAAGGCACGAGATGCAAGGTCAGAATTTAATACTTTGATAGATGCGCCTCAAACACCTGAAACAGAAGAGAGGATAAAACAACTTATGAGCCAGCTAGAAACATATCAGGTAATAATAAAAAGTCAAAAGGATATTTTTTTTGTTCTGTATGAGATGAATTGTGATAGTTTGATTTTTAATTTTTACATTGACTAAACTAACAAAAAGTTCTTTTGTATGTAGCGTTTTCTGGCACTTGCTGAACCCGGTGTTGGTGGTAGTGGGACACAAGGGCAAGAGATTTCCCAACAACCCTCTCGTACACTTTCTACTCCTTTAGGTGCCAGCCAAGAAACACACCCTGCCCAAGCAGACACCCAGCCAACCGCTGAACGTGTTGGCAATGATGAGGCTGATATGGCCAACTACATTATTGCGTTTCCTGGAGCTACACGTGTCAGCTCCACAGGGACCATTAATGACACGTTGTTGGTGAACGATGAAGGTGTCCCTATAAAGCATGTAAAACTCCCAGGTAAATTTTAATATTTTAACTATTTCATGTACTTTATCTAAAACATATTTATCATGATTTTTATTTTTAAATTAATGATAATATCTTTTTTTTTCTATGTAGGAAACAATGAGTTCTACAGGTTTTTGGAGAGCCATGCGTTGGTAATTTTTGGCCCAACCATACACATAGGGTGGAATTCCCAGAATTCCAACCTGAAAAAAGAACTTCTAGATTATCTAGAAGCCCTTTTTGGGGTCGGCACATTTGACAGAACAACGGTGGCTCGGGTAGCCAGCAAATATTTGAAATATACCAGGGACACCTATAGGATGCAATTGCAATTTAACCCTAGATACGAGCGTCCTCTCACAGTTCCAGAGAGTGAGTGGAGAGCACTTATCCATGACGGAAAAGAGAAAAGGGCAAAGAAAGAAGGAAAAATGCCAACTGGACCCGCAAGGTAAATTACAACTTTAATTCAATAGCTTTAATTTTCTCTATGTCTAAAATAAAAGTGTGCTACATCATATCTGACTTCAATCTTTTGATGTTAGGTTTCCTAACACCTCAAAGGCAACCAAAGCTAGGATTGAAAAAAAGGGCCATCACAAGCTAGGCTAGGGTGGCTACTTGAAATTGGTCGCAAGAATTGTAATTAAGTAACTAAACATCTTATAATTAATTGTATCGCCTTCCAACGTTTTTTTAATCCTATCAAATATGATTAAAAATAAACAATCATATGTAATGTAGGGTGATGACTTCGGAACAGAAACTATAGAGGAAGATAAAAATATCGCTTTCCATTTCGGCTATCAAGCCGTAGTTGAACGTCGCAGAAGCTTGGGGCAAGTCCCAAGATCCAGAATGCCTGATAAGGTAAAACATTAACCTTTCAATATGTTTGTTTTCGTCCATAAATTTAATGTCTAACAACTTTGTTTAAATCAGGGGAGCAACACTACCAACGAGGCAAATAACCCAGTTTTAGAGCCAGATGTAGATGATCCTCTCGTGCAACCTGATCATTGTAGTGGGGACCAGGCCGACAATGCTGCTATCAGTGAGGGCAGTGACGGTAATTAATTTCCACTTATAATTTTTTCTAATTATACCTTGATGGTTGTCCTTATAACGTTTTTTGTTTAAATGACAGAGAATGTTTCCCTTGAGGATCTTACCACCAGAGAGGAAGACAGGGCAATAGTCCCAACGGCGACAACTGGTGCACCAGGTAAATAATCTCATTGCAATTTTTTTTATTAATATTACCGAACTAGTTCAATGATATTTAAAAACTGACAATTAAAATTTAATATTATCTGTTTTTTGTAGGCGATGCCCCGTCACTGGATGAGACCAGACATCGTGACTACGCAACTAGGTCAGCGGCGACAACTGGTGCACCAGGTAAATAATCTCATTGCAATTTTTTTTATTAATATTACCAAACTATTTCAATGATATTTAAAAACTGACAATTAAAATTTAATATTATTTGTTTTTGTAGGCGATGCCCCGTCACTGGATGAGACCAGACATCGTGACTACGCAAATAGGTCAGCGACGACAACTGGTGCACTAGGTAAATAATCTCATTGCAAATTTTTTTATTAATATTACCGAACTAGTTCAATGATATTTAAAAACTGACAATTAAAATTTAATATTCTCTGTTTTTGTAGGCGATGCCCCATCACTGGATGAGACCAGACATCGTGACTACACAATTAGGTCAGCAGTGCGGGTCGAAAGGCATGAAACAGGAGCAGAGCACGGTGATATTGATGATGTAATTAGGAGCTTTAAAAATAGGAAGAAGAAAAAGAAAATTTGACAATGTAAAATATTGTCTTATTATAAGACAAACGTTACCATACTTGGAACGTTTTTTGCGTTATATAAAAAACTCATTTATCATACTATTTTTATGTCAAGCATTAATTGCAATGTTTCTTTGCGTACTTTTTGTTGAATTGTTTTTTTATTAGTTATTGAATATTTTTTTTTATGCTCATGAAAGTAAAAAATGAAATATAGATTGGGTATTGGGGAATTGAGAGTGATGTGAGGTGGGGGTGAGGGGCCATAAGAGCTTCCACCTTCACGTGGTTGGCCCTTTTTAGTAGAGAATAATTTATTGGAGCGATTTAATCTTGTAGCAAACCTCCCTCGATCCAGCGTAGCAACAAAAAAGTCACTGTTGACTTAGTTGCTACTCTTTCAGATCGTGGGAGGCTTGTTCCAAGTTCATGCGACTCCAATAAATTGTTCTTAAAACGAAGAGGAGCTTATTTAGGTATGTTTTGACATTTTCAACATATGTTCTAACATTATCATAAGAATTCATCTTAGAGTAAAAAATACTACATCAATTACTTGTATTTATTGTATAGATAATGATGGATTTTGATTGACTTGGCAGTGCAGGTACAAATCCTCTTGCATCATGAGCAATACAACTTTTCAACCAGGGTCATGTCCAGGATATTTTTGCTTGTGCGCTTGACCAGGTTCGTAATGTCACATTTTGTAAGTTCCTTTACAGTTCATAATTCAATATTATTCTTGTTCATGATTATTATCTAGGTTTTTTGTATGTGTTTTTTCATCTATTTGATTGTAAGCAACTCTGCATGTTTCCTGTTGTTCACTATGATTTCTCCCATTACCACTCCTAGGATGAATCCGAATTTATTGTTACATAGGTTACTTTATTGTTACTATGATTTCTCCATTTACGATTTCATAGGTTACATCATGTAAAGTTGTTAATCTCAGGTTGGTGATGAGCTTTAGTTCTCCAGATTTGGGGCTTTTCTAATATTTTCTCCCTCATGTCATTCCTGCATCACCTCGTTGTTTGAGCATGCCAATTTTCTACCACTTGTACCAATTGGCACATGTCAATCTCTGAGTGTTGCCACATTTCACCTATTTTCAGTGAGAGTTTAGGGTTTCTCTAACATAGCTTCAGAAATCCGATTCAGTGCCTGTTTGAATATCGTCACATAATACTCATGGTTTGGATTGATGAGCATGTTCTGAATGGTTGGTTGATTCATAAGAACCACCCATATAGTCATCTTGAGATATTTCAAAAGTTTTCTCGGGTTTCCTTTTTCACCGTTTCTAGTGGGTGGAATGATGTGGGGTGATCCATCAATACTGGTGCTCTTGTAGTAGGGAATTTGTTTTTGGGGATATAAAGGAGCATTTGATGTATATATCCCATTGGATGCATTCATATATGGGCACGAGAGGTCAAGAATTTAAATTAAAAATATGCAACCTCTAGCATGGCAACCTGAAGGCCGCGAGAGACACTGGTTAAAGATTGTTTTGTGCTGGCCTTAATATAGTCGTGATTTCTTTCTATTATCTTAATGCAAATATATAGTCCTGTCTCATTAAAATGAGGATTGTGGTTGTATTTCTCTTTGGTTGTTTCTCTCTTAATGCTCCAGAAGTTGCCAAAAGTTGCGATAATTGTTTAGTTTGCCTGTTACAACTTAAAAGTGGTTTTTAGCAATGGGAGTCATGTTTTTTAAGGTTCATACTAATATGAATATCTTGTAATTCTATATTCAGGATAAGAGAATATGGCCTCTGCTTTGGGCAGTATGACAACAATTGCCACATCTACCTCATTGGGTAACAATGGAAAGGGGAAGAAGTTGGGTGCAATGTTTGATAATTATGGCAGACAATTGTCTTCTCTTTCAGTTTTTTCACCCATTTCCTTTAATCGCTCAAGCAGAAGAGGGACTCTGAGATTACACGATAGAGAGAAGGTAGTTAATACAAGATCTATGGAAAAGGAGTTGTACTTCAACAAGGATGGCTCAATGACAAAAAAATTGCAGGTCAGAGAAAAAATTATGTTTAAAGGAAGGTCACCTGCACGTGAAACTTCACTGCGGTGGATCTTTCCTTGTCCACTTATATTCAATTTTAATGTGTTATTTTAATTTTTCATGGAGGGTTGTTTTTGCATATGGTCTGGCATTCAATTGCACACTTACTGAAAGCATTGTCAATTTGTCTTGCAGGTGGTGTGAACAAACTTGCTGATCTTGTTGGAGTCACCCTTGGGGCGAGGGGCAAAATGTTGTCTTGGAGAGCAAGCATGGTTCTCCGAAAATAGTTAATGATGGTGTGACAGTAGCTAAGGAGGTAATTTGTAGATGTGTGCTCTGGTTTTCTTTTTTAACGTTGTATTAGTTCCCCCTCTTAAATGTCTTAGATTTGGTAGGCATAATTTGAAAACTCAAAGGTGAAAGGAAACATATTTGTTACCCAGTGGTCTACTTGGCCTATGGACTAGCCACATTAGAGTAATGAAGAAAGCTTTTCACAACAATAAAAGGAAAGGGTTATGGCTGAGTCAAATTTTATTGTTATTGACAGTGTAATGAAATGTATCTCAATGCTATGGTTTTGGCCTTTTTATTGGTTGAATTAGAGGACCCAGTTGAAAATATTGGGGCTAAGTTGGTAAGGCAAGCTGCGGCAAAGACAAATGATTTAGCTGGGGATGGAACCACAACATCTATTGTTCTTGCACATGTTGGAATATTGAAAAATTCCAGAACAATGAATGGAGAATAAATCTCCCTTATTTTAACACAGAGAAAATAAAAATTTCTTTGATAGGAGACAGAGTTTCAATACTTTGAAAACAAACTTCTATTCCCTTCAATAACTCAAAAAAAAACTATTACAATTCTTCGTCACTGAGAGGGATTACAAAATTATGACTGCTACAAAACACAGTGCATAAAACCAACTCAGTGTCTGTTCAAAACAAACATACTCTGTCTCTAAAACACTCTGTTGTGTTTTTCACTTTCGCACTGCTGTGCATACACACTTAAAAAGTTACACTCAGTCTTTCACTTTTTACACACTGCTGTGTAATAAAAAATTTACGTACTGTCTATAAAAAAAACTACCAAGCTTTTTTTTCCTTTTTATTTTTATATGTTGTAACATATAAAACATATTATAATAAACCCTCTTTTTAAAAAAATAAAATTAAAACTAAATTCTATGGCCCACCTTTCATTTCGCATATGATATATATATAACATATTTTTAAAACATATGTATATATTAAAGCATACATAAAATTAAATTATCAAAACATTAAAGAACCCTTTCCGCCGGACTTCAAAAGTCTGAATAGATTGAATTTCAAACCAAATTCGCGTTCCAAAATGGGATGCTGACGTCTGCCTAATTTTAACTCGAATTCTCAATCCAATGTGCCCTATAAAAAATTCGGGTCCGGTTTTCAGGTTTTCAGATTCCCTTCAATTTCATGCGATCCAATATTAATGCTCCACGTGTCCTCCTTTTTAATTTACAAAACTGGGGGGTAAATTTCTGTTTGTTTAATTTCTGGTTGGTGAATTGCGTTAATGCTGGTTGTTGTGTTTAAATACAATCCTGTACAGAAATATGGCTGCGGCCATCTACAAAAAAAATTGCAGGAATTTTAAATGCTAAATTAAATTTCTGAATGGCGTGCAAGCAACCTCCAAAAAAAAATGTTGCTGCTTCATCCGTCCTTCTGCTGCAGCAGTTGAAGTTAAAATTCAATAGCATAGGGTTTAATAAGTGAGGGTGTAAAGGTAACTTTTTGTCGATAGTACTAGATTAAGATAATCTATTCATTTTTGTAGGGTCTTCTGGTGTTTGGGTTTTTAGTTTTGGGTTGGGCTTATTGAGTCTAAGATATTTTTTGAGTGAAAAAATTGCTATCAGGTATTAAAAAATTTTGGTTCTTTTGTCAAAATTTATGAGCTTGTTAGGAAATAAAAAACTGACAATGGTTGTATCTTAAATTTGTGGAAAATAATTTGAAATGAAACCTTTTTGTTTAGGTTGTTGCAACAGGTGCAAACCCCGTTCAAATTACTAGGGGCATTGACAAGACAATAAAGGCCCTTGTTTCGGAACTCAAAATTTTGTGAAAGGAGGTAAACGCTTGCCTTTTGAGTAGGCTGGTTTTCCTTTTTGCTGATGGTTTGGTGTATCTAATTGAATTAGTTGTCTAAGGTATTTTTGGTTGCAAACTCCTTTTCATTTTTCATACAGTATTGGCCTTGTGGAATACATTTGATTGTGTGGTCTTGTTAGATCTACAACATTTGTAGTTGTTTAGTCTTATGGCCGAGGTGCACTTTTATTATGGAAATAGTTGATGCAATATTGTCATATAATCCTTACTGCAGGGTAGCATGTTGAGAAGTTTCTTGTGAAACATTTGGTATTCAAAATGACACTTGATCCTATACAGCATCATGCACTTGACTTCAAAATTAATATTCAAAATGTGCCAGATAATTCTTGCAAAATTTCAAATATTTATGTTGTTTTAAACCATTATCTTTTTCATGTATTGGATGCTGAAAATGAGAAAAAGACTTTGGTATGAAACCAACTGGTGAATAATTTCCAGTGAAACAACCACTTCCAAGACATGATTTAGAAGTAGAACATATGTACTTATGAAGCATATGTACTTAAGATTGCTTTTCTAAATAGTAACATTGTAGATAACCTTAAAAACATTTGTTAACTATTTTTGTTTGACCATTTGATTGTGTTTGATATGTAGAACTCATGGAAGCTAGTGTTTCTCCACTCATATTAAATAATTATTTCCAAAAGTTTCTTGTTACTATTATTTTAGGAAAACCATGAAGACTATGAATTTCTTTCATGGACACTTCTGCCACTTGGCTTGTTGTTTATGTACTTTGAGCTCTACAAAAAAAATCTACAAAATTTGTCAATATAAATGACCACAAAAATGTAATACTTACCTTTATATTTCAGTAACCCTGTAATAAAGTCTATTGATATATCTTCTAGTATTTGAATATGTATGTGGAATGGTTGAAGTAACCCTAGATATTTTACTATCTCTCTTTTATTTATTATGCAAACCTGACCTTCTCTTACAATATTTTGAATATCTTTCTTCATTCCTTCCAAAAATATATTTTTTGATCCTTTGAGATGTTTTAAGGAACCCTGCGTCCTACCATCAGAGAGACATGGGACTCCCTTAATATTTATTTATTCAAATATGCTTGCATGCATAAAAATATTCTACATTTGCACCAAAGTATATCTCTCTTTCACTCCCAATGCTCCATAGAGTTCATCCCATCCTTTATAAATTTTAGTTTTGTTTAGTACTATTGTCATTTTTCCATTATGGCAAGCTTCTTCTAGCCACCTAGGAATAGAAAATGTAATTGGATATAAATTTGAGGCCTCTTCTATTTTAGAAAGAGCATCATGTACTAAATTTCCTTACCCTTTTTGCAGATTATCTCAAAATTAAAACTTTGCATTTTTTCTCCTCATTTTTGTTAATATTCTAATGAAAATCATAGCTTCAAAAAATACTTTATGCTATCATGGTATATCTTGACTTTAAAGTACCTCCCAATGATATACTACCCCCATTTTTTATTGCATGTAATATTGCTTCCATTTATTTTTCATACGTAGATTTCACCAAATATTTTCTTTGAATTCCTTGCTTTTAAAAGCCAATGATATCCCTTATTGTGTTAATGTTACGTAAATTCCTTGTCCTGGTGCCTCACACTCTATTATGAATGTCGATGTTGGTGTAGAAGACATGGCATCCATTAAAAGAGAGAATGCCAAAGTAGCCTCATCATTCCATATAAATGATATTTTCTTCAAGAGATATGTGAGTGGACTTGAAATGCATGCATAATTCTTAACAAATGATCAATAATATCGTGTAAGTCTAAAAAATCTTCTAAGAACCTTGATTTTCTTAGGAATAGGTCATTTTGTAATAGCTTGCATCTTTTGAGGCTCCAACTTCACTCCTTCCTTTAAAAAAATATGAACCAAATACTCGAATTCTTATTTCCCAAAAGCACATTTGGATATTTTTACATAAAATGATTGTTCTCAATAATTTATATAACTTTTCCACATGTTTAGTGTGGTATTCCCATGATTTATTATAAATATGTGTATTATCAAAGAAAACCAACACAAATTTTATAAGATGGGATCGAACAAAATTGTTCTTAAGTCGAGCCTAGTCGGTTCAAACGACGATAAACCATAATTCAAACCAAATTCGCGTTCAAAAATATCACCCCAACGACGTCGTAATTTTGTGGCAACGAAAACAAATTCCGCCCTAATCTTTTTCGGGTCGAAGCTCGTACTTACAGCGTACGGAGGAGAGTTGTGACGCGAATTTCTTATCAAATTTGCCCTAATCTTTTTCGGGTCCGGATTTCCACTGCGCGAGTGGCCCAAACAAAGATCCGCTCCAATCAATTTCTGCCACGTGTCCTCAATCAGAACTTGCCCTGCTCCCGGCTGTGGGTGCATTCGATGGCGTTTAAGGCGATGGGACATGGATGTGGCGATTTCATATCAATTGCATTAAGTTTTAACGCTGTTCAATTAAGTTCCAAGGTTTTCACATCTAATCGCATTAAGTTTTAACACTGTTCAAGATCGGACCCCCACTCCTGTTAGCGATTCCGCATGCTCCAATATGATTCGGCCTTCAGCTCTCATTAATGATCAGAGATTAATTATGACGGGTGTCCTTCGATTACATTGCAGTCGGGTCGATAAAATGGCATTTCGCTATGGTTTTTCAGACGAGCCGGTTGCTGGGTTACACTGCCTGCTCACTGTGACAAGAAGGAGAAGTGGCCAGCTGAACTGCTGCGTAGACCTTGCTGCATATCTGCATTTCTCTCGGTCTGGTCCTTATCTGTCTTCCTCTGTTTCTTGGAATTCTGCTTCTCAGTCTCCTCTTGTGCCCACTGCTAGTGAGACTGCACCCATGCCTCGCGTGCATCAAAGGATGCGTTGCCGCAGGGGGAGCACTAGAGGTCAACCCCTGCGTGCTCCCTCCAGCCCCTCAACCGAGTTGTCTTCCAGCCAGTCCAGTGATTATTACGCAGGTCGCTATCCAAATACTAGGAGTGGGCGAGGTCGGGTTGTAGGATCTGGCCACTGTATGGATTCCCCTGCTCCTCGTTTCCCCAATGCTAGTTCACCTTCTCCCACGACGCGCACTGCGCAATTTTCCTTTAATTTCTCTCTCAACCGCCCATGAATCACAGCTTCAGTCAGTGTGGTTTTCCGCGAGGAGGCCCAAACGGAGGAAGAATGCACCCGTCCGGTGGGTCTGAGCTCGGAAAAAGCCGACCAGCATTCGGGCCTTCAGGAGGGGAGCCGTGGCATGAATGTGGAGGTAGCACCTAGCGATCCTGGACCTTCCAAAGGATGGTGCCGAATCGTCGAGGAGCCAGAGGAGTAGTTTGGTTAATTTGTTTTTCTTGCTTCGCGGCCCACTTAATTGGGCTGCTTTTAGATTATTTTACTGTGCTAGACCTTTGTAATATTTTTGAATTTTGTAAATTAAACGTTCAAGACTGGTTTCCCCATATGAGGGCAGTCTTCTTAATTTTTTGATTTTTTGATGACAAATTTGCCATGAGTCTGGGCAATGATTTTGACTTCGGTGTAATTTTATTCCCACTGTTAATAGATTAAATTTACTTAGAAAAAAAAATGTTGCCCTGTTTCTATTTTAACCCTATTTTTTGAAATATAGAGCCATGTTTATATGGTCTACGTATTATACTCTTTCTCTGTATATCTAGTACAGGAACCTTTTTGCTATGAACAGGGTGGATGTTGTAGCGGGCTACTAATGGAAACAAGCGAGCCTGAACCTTACATCTCGGATGCAATAGATGGTTACCAATTTTGGAATCAAGCGAGCCTGATCTTACAAGCGAGCCTGGGTTTCTGCAGATGGTTATCACACTCCTCACATGATTAGCGTTTTTCTCTGTTCAAGGATTTTGGGTACTTTAATTTGTATTTGGAGCAATGGACGTCGGTACTCTATCTATTGCTTTACTATTCTACATACTGCTATTTCACTTTCTTATAGATGCCTCGGGCATATTTGGATGCTTTCTCAAATTTGTCGATAATCTCCATGTGGACCGTTAGTGGGTTTTATATCATGTCCCTGTATGTGACATGGGGTATTTTTCTATCATTGTCTGGGGTGGGACTTCCACTTTTCTGGATGGATATTTGGGTTCCAATCTTCATATGTGAAAATGTAATGACTTCATAGACTGTTTTACTTCATATAATATATTCAAAACAACGTTTTTTCTCTTGTGAAAAAAAATGATTAATGTTTATCACTCTGCCTTCAAAACTAGCGATGCTGGTCTATGTTGCTGGTTTATTGATATGGTCTGATGGTCTTTTTATATTTTGGACATATCACACTCCTCACATGATTAGCGTTTTTCTCTGTTCAAGGATTTTGGGTACTTTAATTTGTATTTGGAACAATGGACGTCGGTACTCTATCTGTTGCTTTACTATTCTACATACTGCTATTTCACTTTCTTATAGATGCCTCGGGCATATTTGGATGTTTTCTCATATTTTCGATAATCTCCATGTGGACCATTACTGGGTTTTATATCATGTCCCTGTATGTGACATGAGGTATTTTTCTATCATTGTCTGGGGTGGGACTTCCACTTTTCTGGATGGATATTTGGGTTCCAATCTTCAGATGTGAAAATGTAATGACTTCATGGACTGTTTTACTTCATATAATATATTCAAAACAATGTTTTTTCTCTTGTGAAAAAAAAATGATTAATGTTTAACACTCTACCTTCAAAACTAGCAATGCTGGTCTATGTTGCTGGTTTATTGATATGGTCTGATGGTCTTTTTATATTTTGGACATATCACACTCCTCACATGATTAGCGTTTTTCTCTGTTCAAGGATTTTGGGTACTTTAATTTGTATTTGGAACAATGGACGTCGGTACTCTATGTGTTGCTTTACTATTCTACATACTGCTATTTCACTTTCTTATAGATGCCTCGGGCATATTTGGATGCTTTCTCAGATTGTCGATAATCTCCACGTGGACCGTTACTGGGTTTTATATCAAGTCCCTGTATGTGACATGGGGTATTTTTCTATCACTGTCTGGGGTGGGACTTCCACTTTTCTGGATGGATATTTGGGTTCCAATCTTCAGATGTGAAAATATAATGACTTCATGGACTGTTTTACTTCATATAATATATTCAAAACAACGTTTTTTCTCTTGTGAAAAAAAAATGATTAATGTTTATCACTCTGCCTTCAAAACTAGCGATGTTGGTCTATGTTGCTGGTTTATTGATATGGTCTGATGGTCTTTTAATATTTTGGACATATCACACTCCTCACATGATTAGCGTTTTTCTCTGTTCAAGGATTTTGGGTACTTTAATTTGTATTTGGAACAATGGATGTCGGTACTCTATATGTTGCTTTACTATTCTACATACTGCTATTTCACTTTCTTATAGATGCCTCGGGCATATTTGGATGCTTTCTCAGATTGTCGATAATCTCCATGTGGACCGTTACTGGGTTTTATATCATGTCCATGTATGTGACATGGGGTATTTTTCTATCATTTTCTGGGGTGGGACTTCCACTTTTCTGGATGGATATTTGGGTTCCAATCTTCAGATGTGAAAATGTAATGACTTCATGGACTGTTTTACTTCATATAATATATTCAAAACAACGTTTTTCCTCTTTTAAAGTTTCATTTTTTTTTTAAAAATTGAACCCGTTGTCGCTATACCGACACCTTGTCAGCGTCGGAATTACGACAGCTTAAAAAATTTGGAAGAGCGACAGTATAAAAACGTCGGACGAGCGACGTTAAAAACGTCGGACCACATTTCGTCGGAATTGTGATAGTTTACAAACGTCGGAAGAGCGACGTTCAAAACGTCGGACCACATTTCGTCGGAATTGCGACAGTTTACAACCATTGGAAGAGCGACGTCCAAAACGTCGGACCACATTGCGTCGGAATTGCGACAGTTTACAAACGTCGGAAGAGCGACGTTCAAAACGCCGGACCACATTTTGTTGTAATTGTGACAGTTTACAAACGTCGGAAGAGCGAAGTTCAAAATGTCGGACCACATTTTGTCGGAAGTGCGACAGTTTACAAAGGTCAGAAGTGCGACGGATTGGGAAACATTGGAAGAGTGACGCTTATTTGGAAGTGACGGAAAAAGTGTCGATAGTGCGGCACTTTTTAAGTGCATCGGAACTGTGACGGTATGGAAAACCACGTTTTTCCCGCCCTCAAACTGTCGCTCTTGCGACGACTATGTGTCGGAATAACGACGAATTGGCCGTCGGAAATTCCGCCAAATTTTCTAGTGGTAAAACTGAGTTAAATTCAATTAAACTAGTTCCAACTGTTGGAGGAACTAGTGGGAAGTCTAGTAGTGGGATGTGTACTCAATGATCAACCAGTTAACTGATGAATCAACCATAAATAACTCATGCATGTGTGATCTACAAGTTACCCAGTTGATATTGGAGTTCAAGAGTAGTGTACTATCAGTTTTATAATTACTCGAGTTGTACAAATGGTGCATGAAGTCAGAGGAAGAACCTAAAGGAACAACGTAATCCAATGGAGTAAAATTATTATTAAATAGGGTCATAATTCCTCATTGAACAATGCAATGAAATAGGAGCTTGGAATGTAACAAAATTGGCGAAGTGTTGGCTAACGTTAGCTTGTGAGGCAATGAGATAGATAGAGATAGTGCAGAAGTTGCTCAGGCTTGAGAAAAACATTGTAATATTCTTATATTTTTATGACTAATGTAATATACATATAGGAGGGATTTTTAGCTGAGGTTTTACCCTAGAAATAATGATGTAATGTGTTGATTTAATTATTTCTCTTGTTTGCTTCATTATTTCGCTATCGTTTAATTATTTTCCGCTGATGAGTAGAGTATATTCAAGTCTATTGTTTTAGTAGATTACAATTAGGATTTTGAATCTACAAGGAATTTCTAGATGGTATCAGAGCTGAAATCACAAAAGAAGATAAGAATTCAAAGTTTTCCTTGCAGGTGAATCGAATTTGCAGTATCATTCTTCAAAGTTAGCAGGATTCCATTCTATGGCCCGAGACTCGAGTATTCCCTTGAGGGTATCTCGAATTACATTTCTTGGGAGGAAATGATGTAGGAAATGTTAGAAGATAATAAATTGAAAGAATTCATATATCATGATATCCCGAAGCCTCCAGCATCTGATGCTAAAGATCTAGCAGAGTGGAATAAGTGTGTAGCAAGAGCGAAGAGGATCATCCTGAAGGGTGCGAGAGAGCACATAGTGTTGAAACTACATGACAAAGAGACTCCCATTTATATGTGTAATACTCTCAATAAGATATTTGGTAATAGAAATGAATCCAAGAAACTTGAACTAATGAAAAAAATGAGGATTGAAGACAAAGGGTATGAGGTAGTCTTTAGAGATGGGAAATCTTACCTCAAATACATTGCTTCATGTAAAATCAAGGAATTTTGTGTATGTATGGAGAGCCTCTACACATTAGAGGAAGATACATGCACAACCTTGAGGAGGAAGGAAAATATTAGAGATTTTTTGGTTGAGAGGGAACATGATTTAGCTCTCAAGAGGAAGCCTCAACGAGTTGGTAGTTGGGATGACTAGGAGGATGCTGATGAAGAGGAATAGTCAGAGACCTCCAATAGGAGGAGATTTTGAGCCAAGTGGGAATGGGGAGCACATGCATCCAAACCTCCAGGTGTGAGGTGGGGCGATGTGAAGCAATAGTCCCAAGAGTTACGGAAATTTGGGCAAGGTCCATTGAGGTGTTTTTGTCTCATGGATCATTACCTTGCTACAAGGGGTCCACAATATTTAGTAGAAGGAGGATCAATGTCATACAGATACTAAGGAGTGCAGAGCGGTGTTAAAAATAAAGCAAGTGGCTCAGTAGTAGAGTCAACATCATCACAATTTTCCCAGTAAATAGTTGCAGATTGATTCCGTGATTATTCTCAGTTGCAGATGTTGCAGTAGAAACATCAACAGTGAGAGGTGTTGCATGTAACACATTCCAAAGGTGTTGGATCAAGGTAGATGTGATTCCCTTTCTTGTTGAGAGGGAGTGTTGAAAATGCAACAAGAAATTCTTAATTTAATTTTCCCTTTAATTAAATTAGAAGAGAATCGAAATTCCACATCACAAGACAACTTTAATGAGTTAACTGAGTTGTTATCACCCGGTTAGCTTAGTTAATTTGATTTGACAACTTAGCTTGAGTCATGTAGAGTGGTTCCTAAATTTTAGGAGCCTAGGTCGAGTTGAGTTAAAGTTGATTAAATTGGTTCCAACTATTGGAGGAACTAGTGGGAGGTCTAGTAGTGGGGTGTGTACTCAATGATCAACTAGTTAATTAATAAATCATCCATAAATTACTCATGCACATGTGATCTATGAGTTACTGAGTTGAGGTTGGAGTTCAAGGGAAGTATACTATCAGTTGTATAATTATCTGGGTTGTACAAATGGTGCATGTAGTCAGAGGAATATCCTAAAGGAACTGCACAAACCAATGGAGGAAAGTTCCTATTAAATAGGGTCCTAATTCCTCATTAAATAGCACAAGGAAATAAGAGCTTGGCAGGAATCATAATTGGATAAGTGTTGGCTAGAGTTAGCTTGTGAGGTAGTGAGATAGATAGAGATAGTGCAGAGGTTTCTTGGGCTTGAGCAAAGCATTGTAATCTTCTCATATTTTTATGACTAATGCAATATACAGATAGGAGGGGTTTTTAGCTCTAGCCTTCCCCTAGAAATCATTGTGTAATGTGTTGATTGAATTCTTTCTCTTGTATACTTTGTGATTTCATGATCATTTAATTGTTTCCATAGTTGGTAGAGTAGATTCAAGTCTATTGTTTTTGTAAATTACAATATAAGTTTGAATCTACAAGGAATTTATATAGAGCATACCTAACATCTCTATGTTCAGAGATAGCTACCATCATTGTAGCTAGTTTGTGTTCTACAATATTTTGTTATTTCATTTATTAATAGAAGTTAAATTTTCACCATATTGTTGTTCTTTCTGTTATATTTTTCTTTGGGTTTCATTTCCTTTCCCGCCTTTCATTTCATTCCTTGTATAACCTAGATCAATTTTATTTGATCACAATTTTAAATCATGTTCTATTAGTTGAAATTTCTTCAAACAATTTCCTTGCACTCAATTCATCGTGAATTTCACACATAGCTTCATGTAAGGAAAAACGATTAACCCTAATAAGAACATGAATTACTTCAAACTTTTTGCAACCATTCATTTCACCAAACAATTGCCATGTAGACTCCACTACCACATATTTGTTTGTATCCCAACTAGAATAATGAAGCTCTTTAAATATTAAAAATTTAGACAACCAAAAAGAGATCAATCAACTTTTTATCTTCTATCTATAGCTTCTCTAGCTCCAGTGAAATAACATGCATCACCTCCATATAATTAGCACCATCCAAGGAACAAATGTAATACTGCAAGTTGTATTCCTTGATGTACTCCTATATATTCTAAACGACTTTTGTGTGAGGTGTCTAAAGCATTCTTACGAACTACTACAAGGTCATTGAAAAAAGACACAACTAAGTGATGCCTCCTCTAAAAGTTTGATTCTCCTTCTACAACTCTACATCTCTTACTCGTAGGGTTTGAGAATGACGTCTCATAATACCAATTCTAGCTTTTAATGTTTAAGGATGGGTTAAACTTCAAATGAATAATGCATGAGAGAGAATAAATATGGAACCCTAATCTCCCCCATCTCCATGAAACTTCCAAAAGTATAAAAAAGCTTGTGTGATCACTATTAATGCATACATACTTTGTACAATTCACTAATGTATGTGTATATGACGATGTACTTCATATTTACAAGAGACAATATGACAAGGTATTTATCCATTTTGGACATAGATATCAAGAATCAAACACGTTGTTTATAGATGAAAGTCAATCCATTAGTGGAAACCATTGCTTCACATTACTATTAAGTTGGACATTTCATGGTTCATATGGAAAAGTTGGAAATATCAAAACAATTTTGTGTTATTTTCTAAATTGTTTGGGGTTTCATTAATATTTTTTTCTATTGCGAAATGATATATTAACTATTTCAACATTACTATACTAACACAATTTATTTCAAAATATAAGAATAAAGATGATGATTGTATTTGTTTATGAATTGATTATTAACACACACACACATATATATATTGCAAATTGTCTTTCATATTTCTATTAAATTAATTTAATAATTTTACAATATATAAATAATAATATTATTCGATGTCTTGCATTCCTTTGCTTAAAGATGCAAGAGATTTATTAAACACATGGTTGAATATAATTGATATGAATAGAGTTGTTTTACATGCAACTCATAACAAGTCCCTAAAAGAAATTCAAGCATTCATATAAGTACAAAGATTTATTTTATATACCCAAGGGTTAGAGAATTTTTGAACAATTATTTGGTATTTTGAGGTTTCCATCTAAGAAACATGAAAAGTGAATGGGTTTTCTTCATTGTTATTTGAGAGAATAGGATTGAAAAAGAAGCAATCTAAAATAATTCTAACATTAGATGATCATGAGATGACACTTAGAAAGGGTCACGTTGGTATTGGAAAGATACATGTATATTTTAAACGTTTAAATGAAGTTAGGAATATTTTTAAGGGTGTTTATGAAACCAAAACATGGTGTTCATAGACAATTTGAAATAAAAACATATTTGTAATGATGAATAAAACCTTGTAATTATAAAACATTATAATTGTGATAATGTGAATCACACATACTTGTTAGATCGATCGTGGCTAGGTTTATTACATGTGAAATGTGTCAATGATGTGAGATATATTTTAAAGCACTTAAAATTGTGTTAAGTAATGAGGTAGTACTTTTTGATAATATTTTGTATGTGATGTTGAAATGGAAACAAGAATGGCACCCCAAGGGCTTCTAATTTAATTTTCTCTTAATTAAATTAGAAAGAAATTGTAATTCCAAATCACATGACAACTTGTAACTGTTAACTGAGTTAGGAATACTTAGTTATCTCAGTTAATTTGATTTGAGGGTCAAACTAGAGGCATGTAGAGTCCACTCTAAGTTTTAGGGGATGCACTTGTAGTTTATTTTGAGTTGTAATTAGTTAACTCAATTGTTTGAGTTAAAATCAATTTAACTAGTTCTAACTGAGAGATGAGCGAGTGATAGGTCCAATGAATAAATATGATTTAATTCACATACAATGATGAATCAAATAACTGATAATTCTCTATAAATATTTTTTGCATGTCAGTTCTAAGGAAGGCCTAGTTGAGATTAGGGTTAAAGGGAAGATAACTATCAATTGTATAATTAGAAAATTGTACAGGTCATGCATGAGGTCATCAGGATGCCTTGGATGTATTTCTCAATCTATTGATGATAATTTCATACTTAATAGGGGTTCAGTTAGCCTAAGAATACATGAGCAAGGTTGGTCAGGCATAGGCAAGCAAGTGGTTAAATATTGGACCAAACTTGCTTAGATCAGAGTAGGATCAAAGTGAGAGAGTCAACATAGTGTAGAGGTTTCTCAAGAAGAGAAATAACATTGTATTGTTTCATGTTCTTGAAATTATTAAATATAAATATAGCGGGGTTTTTAGCCGAGGCTTTCCCTAGATACATCTTGTGTTGTGCGATTGATATTATTTCTCTTACTTGTTTATGTGATTGTGTAATCCATTAGAGAAATTTTGAGATCTAAAATGAGCCTCCTAAAAAAAATGTATAACCAAAATAAAATTTATAAGAACCAATAGGATTCAATATGATGATGTCAACCATGTGGGATGATTCGCCATTTTTTGAGTAAAAAATTAAAAATATTAAAAAATAATAAAATAATAAAACTAATTTTTCAACTTATCTCCCTAAGGTTTTACTCAAATTTTGAGCGGGACTACTCGTTGGATGAAAAATTTAATTCCTCATACAAGGAGTACCCATATCACATACTTTTTATGGACAATGCTATACGAAAAAATGAGAAATACATGAAAAAACGTGACTGCAATAACGCTTTTCATGTATTTCTCATTTTTCGTGTAGCATGGTCCATCGAAAGTATACAACATGGGTACTCCTTGGATGATGAATCAAATTATACATCCAACGAGTGTTCCCGCTCAAAATTTGAGTAAAACCATATGGAGATAAGTTGAAAATTTGATGATGTAATCTAATATTATTTTATTATTTCCACTATTATTTTATAATTTCCTTAGGAGACCCATTTTAGATCTCAAAATTCCCCTAATTCAGAAATTGGTTCCACAATTTATAAAATTGATTCAATATTTTGTTCTAGTACATTACAATGCTAGTTGAATCTATTTAGATATTTGTACATGGTATTAGATCAGGAATCAATATAGAAGAGAAGAATTAGAGTTCGTTTTGAATAAGTGAATTAAATTTCCAGAATTATTCTTCAGGACCAACAACAGAGTCAGATGTATTTCACTAGCTTGAGACTCGAATATGCACATGAGGGTAATTAGAATTAAATGTCATGGAAGGACATGATAGAGGAAGTGCTAGAGGAAAAAATACTTAAAGCATTCATAGACAGTTAATTTCCCCAGACCACAACATCATATGCTCAACTTCTTGATGCATGGAAACATAATGTAGCAAAGGCGAGAAGGATTAAGTTAGAAGGAGTTTGAGATCATATTGTCTCGAAAATCCATGGAAAGGAAAATCCATATTATATGTGGAAGGCCTTAACATATCTATTTCAGAATAGAAACAACCACATGAAACTGACACTGAAGGACAAGCTTAGAAATATGTAATGTTCCTTTTTGAGGATTGCTCATGAATCATGTATCAAAAACACATTTCCAGCAACAAATGAAATAAAACAGTAAAATGGACTCTTGGGTCCCATTTATTAGTCAATATATGTTCTAAATCCAAGAATAGAGCTGAAAAAAATCAAACTAGGTGTGCTAAACAGACCTCCCACACTAGTGTAGCTAAAACTAGTGAAAAACCCCAAGACTACAAAATGCCGGAGCAACTGCTCAAGGGACTGCGCAGTCTAAGAGAGGGTTTTCACATAAAATGATTAGAGAAAAATATATCTACTCATGTATTGATAAAAAATGCTGGAGAATAGAGATATAAGCTCCCTTTACAAAATACAGAAGAAACCGGCAAGGGTTTCTTGTCAAACACTCTCTATATAAAATGTGATATTCATAAAATGACTGAATAATCACTGCAACACTGAAATAAATGAGTGAAATAGGCTGAAAGATGTCTTATCTTATGTATAACCCTCAAGGGCTTCCTCCCATGAAGGGATGAACCTCTCAATCATAAGGAAACTCAGCAATGGAGCCACCAAGCCATGCAATAAGTTCTGCCTCCTAAAAAACACACTCCCTAGCAGAAATAGTGCTGGGAGGGTAAGAGAAATGTGTGGTCTGATACCAAATATCTGAAATAAGCTCTGGGGCTCTCCAAACAGATCTCTCAAGTGAAAGAAACCTTCCTCCAATGAGAAACTAGCTCAGAAGCCGAGATTCCAATCCCTTCCACTGCTGCACCCAGCAACACTACACAATCTCCGAAAAAGTTGTGTTGATGAAGATGGCTAAAGCTTGGCCTGAAAACTTGATGTGGAATGATGAATACAAACTCTTCCAATGAGCTCCTCAAAGGAAAGAGGTGGGATTCCCGCCCGGGAACACCCAGTGCTAAACAACACTGCAACTTGCTAAGCAGCAAGCAACAACAATTCTTGGCAGCCAAGAATGAGAATAATCTACAACATGATCAACCATGCTACCATCCTCTTCCTTATATCATAAGTGAGTTTTCTTACCCTTGGCCCCACTTACTTAGGTTGCTTCTAACCCAAACTACCTTTCCCTCCAAAATTGCGTTTTCCAACTTCGGATTCCTCCTCCACTAAACTACGCTATTGACTTGGTCAAAGCAGCTTCATTTTGTCTTTGTTCACACATGGAGGTGTTTTATTAAGCTAGAAAGAGTGTCTCCTTTCACACTTGGAGTTTTTTTATTCTTCTTAGGAGACTTATGGGCTTTTCTACCCATTTATTTGCCAACTATAGCTGTGGCTAACTCTAATGTTCCATTTATCTTGGAAGCTAAAATTTTGGAACATTACAGTCCTCCCCTCCAAATCCTTTGCTTGTCCTCAAGAAAATGCATAAGGAGAGAAAAATATCTCCCCTCCTCCTCATGTGGCCTCTATCAATAGCCTCCATCACTGCATCAAGAGAATCTGCAAATAAACTGTTATCCAATGCTCCCTCCCAAGTGTGCATAACCAAAGTGTCTACATCAATCAAAGGAGAAAAGTGTGAATGGAAACATGCTATATGTCTCATGGCCTCCACCAAGTAGGAGTGATGATCAACATGGTGAATGATTGTCTCCCTAATCCATGCAATCATCCAAATGAAGTGAGTCACCTTGCAATATGGTAACTCCTGAAAAGCCTTTTCCACCTTGTGCTCCTGAAATGTAGGTGGGATGAATAAGTGAACATGATAGGCAAGAGGGCCTATCCCACGCTGTCCTCCTTTCCACTCATGGTAAGTGTAGAGGGTATGCTGATATTGGGCTGAAACATGTTTTCCCTCTAATGTCAAGAAGAAGATTGAGCCTCCAAAGACTCTTCCTCCAAGATCATGAGTCATGCCAACCCAAACCATTCCATTCTAGATGAATGGAACGTCATCACCACATGGCATCCAAATCAAAAAATGGCTGAAGGTTATGTGCAAGTTTGGATGATACATATGGTCTCTCTGGTGGATACTGCGTAGTTCTCCCAATTGCTGCTTGAGAATGTCATATGGCAAGTGTTCCTGCAACAAGTTACAAGCTGAATATGTATGTTCTCCCAACATGTGGAAGTAAGCATAAATGTACATCAGTTGTACATATATAAAATAAAAATGCACCTACCCAATGTCATGTATAGATGGGTTACTATCATCATAAACGTTGGCCCTAAAGTGACCATGAAACCCAAAAATACTCCTGCTCTTCTGGGGAGCAATGCACTGTGCAAACATGGTGAGAAAGTACAAATACTAAATAGAGTAATCAATAAGTACAAAAATTAATTCTCTACCATACATAGTGAGTGGAATGAAAGTGAGATCCTCCAATAAGTCCTCCCATGAGAATATACTCATAAAAATCTGCAAGAAGAAGGGATACCTCCTCCCTTTGGAATATCTCATCCATAAGAACATGCTCCTATGTGACAACGGTGTAGGCCTTTGTTATAAGGCTCCATGACTTCTCCCTTTGACATTACATATGCCAAAGCCATCCACCATAATGCTGCTATGTGAGAATATCATCTCCCGACATGGAAGTCTCTCATGATCCTCCAATACTGAAGGGTATCCTGTTTGCACCATGAATGTGCCTTTCTTCTCTTCAGAAATATCATGAAAAGTATGGGAAGAATTTTTCCCATACTCTACCAAGTGAAACAATAGCAACAACAACTTTTTTTGATGCCTCATCTCTGCCTCATACAGGATTCCTTTAAACAAAAATACAGTAGCAATACATGGAAGCAAGATACAATAAGAACAAGTTGCCAAATGACAACCGAAGAGTGAATCTGGGTCCCTCTCATGGAACTAGCGCAGTGCCTCCTTGGCCTGCATCAAAACAAGAAATAACAAATGCTTTGCTAGCCACTTGTTTGTTTCCATAGTCATCTCATAAGATGAAAACATGAAGTTACAATATGGTGTCATTGGTGCACACCAAGAGACATATGGCTTCCCCCACAGCTCATCAAAAAGATAGCCAAGATCAATGATACAAGTAGCTGCAAGTATATCATCAAATAATATGCAAGAAGAAATATTTCTTCTTGTTACACCATGCTGCTCAAATAAAGGGAAGAAGTACAATACAAAACATGAAATGATACCTCCTCCATTATGTACTTGAGGTCTTGAGCTGAAATGGCTCAACTGGAAATTCTCCCTCACTCCTAATGAATAGGAAGGTAGCTGTGACATCCTCTCTATCACCATCCGGGCTATGCATCTCTCCATACGCTGATATATGTCATGATGAATGCCCTCCCAAGTGAACTACTCCATCAACTGGAAATATGCATCAAAGTGCATAGAAGAGAAGTCCTCATGTGCTGCATGTAGCAGCCTCTCCTTAAGACTAGAAGATCTAGTCAAGAAGATCCTACCATAGGAATAGATGGCCACATCATCTACCATGTATCTGTCATCTCTATCTAGGTCATAAAGAATCATGTATGCACCAAGATCCTTGGAGTACTCCACTAAAAGATGAGACCTCCAATAAGGATCAATCCTCCTCAGTGATAGTGCTGGTGATCTGGCATGTGAAGCTCCCCTCATGCTGTTGCCTGTTACTTTGACATCCCCCATGCCAAATTTCTCCTCAAAAATCTTCACCTCTCCAAAATAAAAGAGTGGTGAACCCAAAGACAAGACATCTCTCATCAACTAAAGACCAGGTGGCCTCCCAGGTGGAATGCCTCCATGAAGTGAGACATCAATGTCAAGAGTAGACTGCATATGTGATTGGGCAACCTTGCCCTTGCCCTGACTGCACAAATCAGTCTGCCTCTTTCTTGCATTGGCTCTCTGAAATAGATAAGGGTGTGTGCTCCTCATCAACTGATGCTGCTCTTCCTCCCTCTCTCCTTCTTCCAGCTGCAATGCTGCACAATCATGCAGCTCACTGATTGTGCTTGGACCTCTATGTATGAGATCCTGGGGAAATTCTTGCAAAAGCACAAGAATCCCTCTTGTTGGAGCATGTGCTCCTCCTTCCTCTGCATGAGGCACTGGATGTGCTCTAGATGTGACAACGTTGTTGCCCTCTTCTTCATCAATGTGTGTGGGAAACATCTCAACCAATGGATCCCTTTGTGAAAAAGTGATCCTCATGCCCTCTTGTTCAAGAATATGAACTGGAAGTTTTGCTTCCGGCAATATGTAATGCAAGACATCGACTCCTATCATGGTTTTCTGAAATGGAGTTTCCTCCATCACATGCAAGGGTTTTGTTTTCTCAAGTTTTCCTTACTCATGTGTCTCAAGAAGTTTTTCACCAAACCTCTCCATCAATGGTTTTATGAATCTTGCATAAGAGAAAGTGTTGGCATTCTTTAAGGAATAAGATTAAAAAATCCACCATGCATGAGCTTTACCTCTGAAATGTAGCATTGCAACTCTGACAGCTTCATCTTCGGAAATATGGTGCAGCTGCAAATAGGAGTTTAGCTCGTTCACCCAAGCTCCAAATGAACATGTAGGTGATCTGAAAAAAGTAGATAGAAGAAATCTATCTGCATCCTGTTGCTGGCTCTTCTCCATCTGGATCTTGCAAAAATCTTGAAAATCAGTATGATCTCTAAACCTCTCAGTTTGAGATTCATACCCCCGCAACAAATCACTAAGAGTCATTCTCTTAGGCATTCTTCCTCCTCCCATCCATCTCAAGATAGCTCTAGGAATTTGACTGCGCTGTGCATCATGGAGTGCAGCTGCATGCTCACACTCACCATGTGAAAATCTAGATTCAGCTCTAGAATCAATCTCCTTTGGAGATCCCATATCCAATCTCATCTTTTTCAGCTCTCCTTGAAATCTCTCCACAAATTTTGGAAGAAGTTGTGTGGGCTTGTCTTCCTTCCTTTCCGCACATAATGAAGCTTTCTGGATTTTTTCCATCTCTCCTTCTTTTGATAGCACTGGAAATTTTCCCTTCTCAGGAATATCGAAATTCTATTCCAGAGATTGACTGCAGGGGCATTTATTGGATATGTCACCTTTGAGAAAAGGATGAGATCCAGAGGCTACCTATCCATTTGCAGAATCTGTATATAGAGCTCGAAACATTCCCCTTTATGGATTCAGTACTTTGGCTTGGAGCCACAGGCTGAGCCAAAGATCATGCTCTGATACCACTGTAATGTTCCTTTTTCAGGATTGCTCATAAATCATGTATCAAAAACGCATTTCCAGCAACAAACGCAATAAAACAGTAAAATGGAAACTTGGATCCCATTTATTAGTCAATATAAATTCTAAATCAAAGAATAGAGCTGAAACAAATCAAACTAGGTGGGCTAAACAGACCTCGCACACTAGTGTAGCTAAAACTAGTGAAAAACCTCAAGACTGCAAATGCTGGAGTAGCTGCTCAAGGGATTGCGTAGTCTAAGAGAGGGTTTACACATAAAATGATCAGAGAAAAATATATCTACTCATGTATTGATAAAAAATGCTGGAGAACAGAGATATAAGCTCCCTTTACAAAATACAGAAGAAACCGACAAGGGTTTCTTGTCAAACACTCTATATATAAAATGTGATATTCAGAAAAAGACTGAATAATCACTGAAAAACTGAAATACATGAGTGAAATGGGCTGAAATATGTCTGATCTGATGTAGAACCCTCAAGGGTTTCCTTCCATTAAAGGATGAACCTCTCAATCACAAGGAAACTCAACAATGGAGCCACCAAACCATCCAATAAGTTCTGCCTCTTGAAAAACGCACTCCCTAGCAAAAACAGTGTTGGGAGGGTAAGAGAAATGTGTGGTATGATACCACAGATCTGAAATAAGCTCTAGATCTCTCCAAACAGATCTCTCAAGTGAAGTAAACCTTCCTCCAATGAGAAACTAGCTCAGAAGACGGGGTTCCAATCCCTTCCACTGTTGCACCCAGCAACACTACACAATCTCCGGCAAAGTTGTGCTGATGAAGATGGCTGAAGCTTGGCCTAAAAAACTGATGTGGAATGATTAATAAAAACTCTTCCAATGAGCTCCTCAAAGGAAATATGTGGGATTCCCGCCCGAGAACACCCAGTGCTAAATAGCACTGCAACTTGCTAAGCAGCAAGCAACAACAATTCTTGGCAGCCAAGAATGAGAATAATCTACAACATGATCAACCATGCTACCATCCTCTTCCTTACCCTTGGCCCCACATACTTAGGTTGCTTCTAACCCAAGCTACCTTTCCCTCCAAAATTGCATTTTGTCTTTGTTCACACATGGAGGTGTTTTATTGAGCTAGAAAGAGTGTCTCCTTTCACACTCGGAGTGTTTTTATTATTCTTAGGAGACTTATGGGCTTTTCTACCCATTTATTTGCCGACTATAGCTGCGCTAACTCTAATTTTCCATTTAGCTTGGAAGCTAAAATTTTGGAACATTAAAAAAGATCAAGATGGAGAAGGGAGACATGATTCCAAAATAATTGATGAAGTTCACTCAATATCTAGATGAGCTTGGAAGTGTTGGCGTGAAAATTTCCCAGGATGATTTGGTGAGCCTAATAGTTCTAGGCCTTCCCAAGAGTTGGCATAGCTACCAAGGCTTGGTGAATGAGAGGGAGAAGCTACCAGAGTGGGAGCGATTGTAGTCTGACTTGGTATAAGAAGAGAATCAACAGAACACCAGAGATAGATCCTCATCAAAGAATTATGAAGAGGATAACTGTGCCTTCACTGGAAAGGTGAAGAAAGGGAAAGGGAAGGTGTCCCATTCCAAATTGGATTACGGTCGAGTGGGAAAGAAGCGAGAATCATTAGGGGAATTTTGAGGTATAAAATGGACCTCCTAAGAAAAATTTACAACCAAAATAGACTTTATAGAACAAATAGGATTCAAGATGTTGATGTGAACCATAAGGGATGATTCACCATTTTTGGAGTAAAAAAGTAAAATGATTAAAAAATAATAAAATAATAAAACTATTCAACTCATATTTTCAACTTATCTCTTGATGTTTTGGCTAAAATTTCGAGTGATATGACTCATTGGATGAAAAATTTAATTCCTCATCTAAGGAGTACCCATGTTAGATACTTCTCATGGACCCTGCTACACGAAAAATGAGAAATACATGAGAAATACGATTGTAACCCTGTTTTTTCATGTATTTCTCATTTTTTGTCTAGCAAGGTCCACCAAAAGTATGAAATATGGGTACTCCTTGGGTGAGGATTCAAATTCTGCATCCAACGAGTATTTTTGCTCGAAATTTGAGTAAACCCATAGGGAGATAAGTTGAAAATATGAGTTGAAAAAATCTTTTTTTCTTTTTTTCTCTCTAAATTTTGATGATGTAATCTAATATTATTTTATTATTTCCACTATTATTTTATAATTTCCTTAGAAGGTCCATTTTAGACCTCAAAATTCCCCTAATTTGTCAAAGGTAAAATGTTTGCACTATCATGAATTTTGACACTACAAAGTGTCCGCATAAGAAGACAAACAAGAAGTCCTCAAGAGGAGCGGCAGGTGAAGCACTTGCTTCACATTTCAAGTTAGATTTCACCCTCATCGCATGCATGGTGTCATCGATGATGGGTTATGTGTGGTACTTAGATAGTGGAGATTCGTTCCACATGATTGGCAACAAATAATTCTTCAGTAACTTGGAGGAGAATGATCTCTAGATGCACAACGAGATGGGAGATGACGGGAGGTATAGCGCTACCTGCATAGGTACAATTACCTTTCAGATGGATTCATGTACTCCTCTCACATTAAAATATGTCATGTATTTTCCTGGTTTAAAGAATATTTTGGTTTATTTTTCTATGTTGGAAGACCGTGGCTATGATGTGATATTCAATGAAGGAAAGACTTTCCTTCGTCACAAAGGCACGGGACAAGTGAAAAATATTGGGGTTTGAGTAAAGAACCTCTACAAATTGGATGTAGAAGACTATGCTTCCTTGAGCATGAAAGCATAGAAGGCGGAGAGTCGAGACAATGGCGAGTTATGACACATGATATTAGGCCAACTACACCATGACGCTTTGAAGATCAAGTAACAGATTTATACAAGACTTCCCAAGGGTGCAATTGCATAGTGAGATACATGCAAAGTTTGTACATTGGGGAAGTATACCAAAGACACCTTTCATGATAAGGAAATTCGAGCAAAGGAGATCCTTGAGATAGTTCACTCAGACGTGTGTGGACCATTCTCGACAGCTTCCACAACAAAACAATCATATTATGTGATTTTTGTAGATTATTTTTCACGAAAGTGTTGGATTTTATTCATGTAGAAGAAAGATCATACGTTCTCCAATTTTTGTGAGTTCAAAGCACTTGTCGAGAAATATACAAGGAAGAAGGTGAAGGCGCTCAGGAGCGACAATGGTGTAGAATACATCTCTAACGAATTCAAGAACTTCTGTGCTTCAGAAGGAATTCGAAGGGAATTGATAACACCTCATAACCCATAGCAGAATGGGGTTGTAGAATGGAAGAACAACACTATTGTGGGAGAATCAAGAGCTATGTTTCATGATAAGGGACTATCGTTGCATCTATGGGTGAAAGCATGCAATAAAGCAATATTTGTGCATAACAGAAGTCCTCATTGGATACTTGGGATGAGTACACCAGAGGAAGAATTTTTAGGTAAGAGACTATATGTGTCACATTTTAAAATTTTTGGTTCATCAGTTTATTTCCATGTGACCAAAGATACATTAGAGGAAATTTCAGCCTAAAAGTGCCCATGAAATTTTCATGTACATAATATGTAAACCAATCAAAATCCTTTAAATTTAAAAAGAGGTACATGTAAATATTTTGTAGAGAAAATTTAAAAAACTTCTTTTTTTTTAATTGTATTTTTGGCTTATCTCCTTATAGGTTTACTCAAATTTCAAGTGTATAAACTCCTTGGATGCAGAATTGAATTTTGCATCCAATGAATACCCATTATGCATACTTCTGAGAAGACCCACATTGATAAAAATTGCAGATACATTAAAAAAAAGTGTTCAACACATTTTTTTAATGTATCTACAATTTTGATCAATGTGGGTCTTCTCAGAAGTGTGCATAATGGGTACTCGTTGGATGCAGAATTTAATTCCGCATCCAACTAGTGTCCACACTTGAAATTTGAGTAAACCTATAAGGAGATAAGCCAAAAATAAAATTAAAAAAAGTAGTTTTCTTCTTTTCCCTCAAAAATTCATAACTCTTATTTTATTATATTTCCTTAGGAGGCCACTTTTAGGCTAAAATTTCCTCTAATGCGAGGAAGAAGCTAGAGCCAACAACTGAGTTGGGGATATTTTACACTGATACACCTCACAACTATTAGGTGTACTTGCTAGCACACACGATGATAGTGGTCAAAAGAGAGGTGAAATTCGATGAAGAGAAGACCATGCCAAATTTCCCTTGAGAGGGAGCTTTAGTTGCATGCAGTTGATGAGATCTTGGCGCCAAAAGAAGAACCTCAAGATGTGGAGCAACCACAAGCAGAGGTACAAAGAGTGGAATTACCCACTCATGCCCAGATATCCCGAGATGGAAGGAAGCGCACCAAAGAGGCTGACAGGTTGTTGCTTGATGCTAGAGATAATGTGGGAGTACCCACATCACAACGTAGGTAGAGAAGGTCCCCATAGCAGTACACTAGATACATATCTCTTATGAGCAAAGGTGTAGAGAGGTAACTTCCTCTTTTGAAGAAGCAGTGCATCAACCAATTTGGGTTGATGACATTGTTGAGGAGTATGACTCCATTATCAGAAAAAATGCATGGGAAGTTATGTCAAGAGCAGAGGGGAAGTAAGTTGTAGGACCTAGGTGGATCTACAAAGTGAAGCAGGCAACAAATGGGAGTGTGTAGAAGCACAAGGCAAGATTTGTGGCCAGAGGGTTCTCTCACGTAGAGGGGATTTATTATGATGAGAACTTTGCACTAGTCACAAGCTACTCATCAATCAGATCCATCCTTGCACTCTTAACATAGATTGGATGGAATATACATTAGATGGATGTAAAGGAAACCTTCCTCAATGGGATGATTGAGGAATAGATGTGCATTGAGTATCCAAAAGGTTTTAAGACCTTAGACAGAGAGTCACATGTGTGCAGACTCAAAAAAATCACTATATGGGATGAAGAAAGCACCTCGTACTTGGTACACAAGGATCAATAATTATTTCACCGGGTTGGGCTTCACCAAAAGTGAAGCAGATGCGAACCTTTATCATATTGTGGTAGTAGGTAAGATTTTGATTATTATACTTTATGTCGATGATCTGATACTGACAGGTGATGAGCAACTCATCAAGTCTTGCAAAGAGGATCTTCTAAGAGAATTTGAGATGAAGGACATGGGGCTCTTGCACTATTTACTAGGATTGGAAATATGGCAAAGAGATATGGATCTATTTGTATCTCAGGGAAAGTATGCCAACGAGATACTCAGGAAGTTCCACATGGAGGAAATCAAATCCATGGAGACTCCTCTAAAAGGAAACTGGAGGAAGGAGGATGCTACTTCAGGCGAGGTAGTAGATTCTACTGTTTACATGAAGCTTGTGGGTTCACTCATGTAATTGGTGAACACACGAATAGACATATGCTATGCGATTAACCAACTTAGTCAAGATATGGTTAATCCTACGAAGCTCTTTCGAAAGGAATGAAATCATCTGTTGAGATACCTCAGATGCACTACAGAGTATGGGCTATGGTACAGATGGAAAAAGGGAGTGAAGCTTCAAGGCTTCACTGATACAGATTGGGTAGGGAGTCCATTCGTCAGGAAGAGCACATCAGGTGGCATCTTCAACATAGGATCAACAACAAATTTCTGGTACATAAGGAAACATAGATCAATTACACTCAATTTAGCAGAGGCAGATTACATGGCAGCCAGTTAGGAAGCATGTGAGGCCATCTGGACAAGGAAGATACTTTTTGGTTTGTTTAGTATACAGATGGATCCGACAACAATTTATTGTGATAACCAGATTTGCATCAACTCTCGGTTAATCCAATTTTTCATGAAAGGTCCAAGCATATTTATATTTGGTATCACCATCTCAGCGATTGTGTGTAGAGGTGGATTATGTCATTAGAGTACATTCCCACGAAGGTGCAGGATGTAAAAATCTTGACAAAGGCACTTGTCAAGAAGGAAATTCAAGTTCCACAGAGATAGGATCGGGATAGCAGGCGATCCATTTCTTGTTGAGAGGGAGTGTTGAAATGGAAACAAGAATGACATCCCAAGGGGGCTTTTGATTTAATTTTCCCTTAATTAAATTAGAAGTAAATTTTAATTCCACATCACATGACAACTTGTAATTGTTAACCGAGTCAAGAAGGCTTAGTTAGCTCAACCAATTCGAGTTGAGGGTCAACCTAGAGGCATGTAGTGTCCACTCTAAGTTGTAGGGGGTCCAGTTGAAGTTTATTTTGAGTTGTAATTATTTAACTCAATTATTTGAGTTAAAATCAATTTAACTAGTTCTAACTGCCAGATGAGATGCAATGATCAATCAGATAACTAATAATTCACTATAAAAATTTGTTGCATGTCAGCTCTAAGGAAGGCCTAGTTGATATTGGGGTTAAAGGGAAGATAAATATTAGTTGTATTATTAGAAAATTGTACAGGTCATGCATGAGGTCATCAAGATGCCTTGGATGTATTGCACAATCTATTGATGGGAATTTCCTAATTAATAGGGCTCAACTAGTCGAGGAATGCATGAGAAAGGTTGGTCAGGCAGAGGCAAGAAAGTGGTTAAATATTGGACCAAACTTGCTTAGATCAGAGCAGGATCAGAGTGAGACAGTCAGCAGAGTGTAGAAGTTTCTTTGGAAGATAAATAACATTGTATTGTTTGATGTTCCTTACTTTATGCAATATACATATAACATGGTTTTTAGTTGAGGCTTTACCTAGATACAACTTGTGTTGTGCGATTGATATTCTTTCTCTTACTTGTTTATGTGATTGTGTGATCGAAATTGGTTTCCGCAATTTGTAGAATTGATTCAGTATTTTGTTTTAGTACATTACAAGATCAGTTAAATCTATTTAGATATTTATAAATGTGACAATATTCGATATAGTCAACAAGATCTTCAAATACTTTATGTTCAATTGTGTTTTATAAGGTTAGAAGTAAATGTCAATTTGTTGTAGCTCAAGTAGTTGTGAGAAAAAATTGTTACCCTTTCCACCCATCTTCAAATTTCACTTTATAATCTATGTTTTTTTAGTGAGTCAATTGTTAATGAACTATATATAATATATCAATGAGTTGTTGGACTAGCCTTGTGCCCTAAAAACTATAATATTTAACTTATGTCCTTTCATTAAAATGAGGAGAAAAGAAATTTAGTAGTACTTTTATTTTGTATAGTCTATGTGTGTAAACAAAAACTTAAAAAATGTTGATTTACAACTCTAATTATAAAAATCATACACACACACAATGTTATCTTTTATTTTGTTAGAAATAATTTTTGGTCAAAAATTACAATGAGATTTATGATAAATAAAATAATGACAAATTCAATAATGAAGTTGTGTTATGTTTGTGTTATATTCTTTGCACAACTAGCCTCATGTATGATTCATATGTGTCAAGTGTTGCTTTGGGGGGTGCGGGGTGAGTCACATTGCTTGGATGGGTTGTAGGGGGTAGTAGGCCCCCTTTCTCGAAGGTTTAAGGGAAGAACCTTTAAAACAAATCACTAAAAAATAAAGAGTTTTTTTGCATTTATTTTTGGTAGGTTTTACACCCATTTTCTCTTTTAACAATTTAGTGACACAAATTTTCAACCCATGGTTCTCTAATTATGATAAAAGAATTAAGATTGTAATCTAATTTGAATCAACATATTAGGATTTTGACTATGAAATTCTATATATTGTATTGTAAATGATGAAGTTGACTAATGATGAAATTTAATGTATCACTCTTAATATTTTGTGGTTTTCCTAGTTAGTGGATTTTAGGAAAAATGTACACATATTATATATGATTGACATTGTTTACTTTTCAATGTAAAAAAAAATACATATAATTGCTTACCATAAAATTTTAAAACTTACAAATTGTTGTTGAATTAATAGTTTGGGTAAATGTTTTAAAATATTGTACTAAATGGTATTTATGATTAGTAAACACAAATTTTGTGAAAAACTCCAATTTCGTTATATATATTACGAAAACTCATAATTTTGAAGACATGAATCATGATTAATAATGTGTGGATTATTTTGATAGTTTTGAATGATATAAAATAAATGAAATTGAAAATTAAGGGTGAAATTGGAGTTTCTAAAGTATCGAATCCAATTTTAAATGTGAAAATATAAAATTATAAAATTACAAATTGGAAAGTCTGAAATTAGACTCTAAATGCCAAATTAAATTTTAAAAGTATGAAATAGAATATAGTTTTACAATTTTGGAATCTAATATTAACATATTCATAATTAGTTATTATACTTATTTTTTTAAGAAATGATTATGAGGATTTATATTAAAAAAGAGATCTGGGATTCGACCTAGAATTGTTACATTTTTTTAGAGTTGTCGATATCCCTTGTGGGTTTGAGATTGAGCACACTGGCTCAATCCAAACCTCAAACAATTACTACATAATATAGACATTTGATTCCCTTTCTAGCTAGTGGATCTAGAATTTCAAAATAACCAAAAAACACATTTCTAGTGATGTCCTTGTAATAAAATATTTCAAATTTTAATGAAATATGTGTTAAATATATTTACATTCCATTTCTTACTTCTTGTCATTTTGGCTTTGATTATCTTCTCATTTTCCTTGGCGAGATGTTTTTGGAATTTTTCCCAACTGGGATCTAACCTGTGTTTTCTACTAAATTCAAGGAGTCACCCTTCTATGAGTGATATTTTTTGTTTGCAACACCTTTTTCACTTTTTAATGGTTCTTCCTCATCTACTTGATCAACCCAAGAAATGTCTTTTCTAGTCTTGTTTCCTGAGAATGCAGAGGATGAACTAGTATTCACAAGGGTTTTTTGAACATGGACCTCCTATGTCTCTAAATTTGGCGAATCCTCTTTGAAGTGCACTTCTTCCTGATTGTCTTTTTCTTCCTCATCCCGAGTCTTTTCTTCCTTGTATACAATATAATGTTCTTTCTGAGCACCTTCATACAATTTGGGGGCCTATGGCTACATTTCCAGGCTCTATTATTTTGCATTCACTGGGGGCAATTTTTATTACATGCCCTATTTCATATCACACTTGACATTGGAATGAAACATTTTCATAATCAAGCTTCTGAACCCATACATAATCTGGAGTCTTTAGGTTTATCTCGGTAGGAAAACCTTTATTAAAATCCATCTCCATGCATATTTGAGCATAAGTGGGCTAAAGAAAATGCTTAGTTTATAAAATATGGTAATAAAATTTCCTTATTTTGTTTCCAATAGAAGTTAATGATTCTAAAGAGACTAGCACTATCCCAGAACCAGGGCCCAAAATCACAAATAATCTTCTGATCTTCAAGATTATCAAATACAACAACAAGAAAACCTCGCCATATGGTAAATATTCAGATCTTGAGACAATATGGGTTTCCATGATTAAGAAATCCACTTATGGGAGATCAATCAACCATGACCAAAACCCAATAATTCTACAGACCAAACCTAGATCTAAAAAATATTTTGCACAACTAAACGCTTCATCACCCAATGGAACATTAAAGGTAAGAGCTTATTGAATTTTCAAAAGAACATTTTTGGATTTCAACATGGTACAGTAAGAAGCCTTGGCTTGGGTTGCTTGAGAAGAAGAACTTGTAGAATGAGTTTTCATTCCTTCAAGAGAGACAATATGCTCTACCGAATCACATGAAATCACCATTATTTTTAGGGCTACAAGATCCGTGTTGCAGGAGGCAGTAGGGAGATGCACACAATAGAGGAGGAGACAACTGGCTAGGGCGAAACCCAAGCCACTGCAAGAGTCTACAAAACCCGATCTAATCTTTTATTCTTATAATTAAATTATTATAATTTAAAATTTGGAATTTTAGAATTTGGGAACCCAATCCTAATCCATAAAAAAATTGATCCAAATTTAATAAAATTATTATTACATCTTTTAAGTAATTAACATTTATAACATTTTATAGATTTATTTATATTAATTTCTAAGTTACATTTTACAACAATTATATACTTGTTACTCATAATTATTATGATGATATTAAAAATAAAAAAATAATATATATATAGTAATCTACATATTTGGTAAGATTACACAGAAAGATGGATTAAAGTGATTTTCTCTTAAACTTTTGATTAGTATTTGGTGATGCATGGGTCTTTATTTTTTGAATAAAATGTTGCACAATTGATGAAAACTGAAACAACACCTTATCTTATGACAACGATCAAACCAAATTATTGAAAATACTGAGGGGTGAATTAATATTTTATTAACTAACCAATTTTTAATCAACAAATTACTACATTAATCATTCCCTCATTCACTTTCCTTAAGTGGTGAACATAGATAATTTATAACTCAAAGAATTTTTTTCTTAATATAAAGAGTACAATCAAATTTATTAGCTCCAACAAAACCTTTAATAGGCACCTAGGGAGACTCCAATCTCCTAGATGAACATCAACTCAACAAAATTCATTTGCACCAACTCACATGAAACACCAATCCCCTAACTGAACACCATCTCAACAATTGTAAATTCTTAGACGTATCAATATTGTTCACCAAGTTTGCACAGTCTCCAATTCTCGCATAATCTTAGTCTCCAATTCTCACATAATCTTATTGACTATGGTAACATCACTCCTTGTGTGTATATCACTAGAACTATAAAATTTGCACCAGAAAATGCTCACCAAGCTGGCTGACCTATATTCAAAAATTGTTATATGAAGATGATGGTTTTGTGTTATTCAAAATAATTCTACAACTGTTTGAATAGGCTCACAAAACTTCGCCCCTTCCCATCCTTTCAATATAATAAAAAAAAATCTGCTGAGAACTAGTCCTTAGGAGCAGGACCCTTTTATTGATGCATTATTCAATTCTCCATACCCAAGCTCCACGTTACTCTCGAGAGCGCTTTATCACCAAGCTTCCTTAACACTTGAAACTTCAAATGGACTTGTGACTTACCTATCCCATGTAGAGACTTACGTCATTATACATACTTTTGCTAAAAACCAAACATAAAAACTCAGTGCGGATTTGCTTAGGGAATGGCTCGATTAAGGTTTGTAAAAATAACCCACAAAAACTCACAAATATATTCCATGGATCACTCATCAAATGGCTTGTATATCCTATAATTTAAAAAACCAAACAAAAGCAAAAAAATTAAATAAATGGATATTATGAATTGGAAAAAAATATAATACATGAATAATATTTTATTATTTAATAAATATTTAAAAAACCAAACAAAAGCATAAAATTAAATAAATGGATATTATAAATTGAATATATTTGCCCATAAAATCATGTGGGAAGGTATCTCTTTGTAATTTCCACATTTTCGAGATGGAGAAACTAGATATTTTCCTTGGGAAAGAACAAAAGGACTTTTTCTTGAGCGTTTATTAAAAAAAAAGACCGAGGCACTTCGTTTTATATATATCTATATCTATATAATGTTTTCATTGTTCACGAATGTGATTATCTTTATTGATAATGTTATACATTTAATTTAAAGAAAATGGGATTTTATAGTTTATTTATTTAAAGGAAAAGTCGAAATTAAAATAAATCAAAATTATTCGTATTTATGTTTTTAGGGTTATAAATTTCTAATTAAAATTTTTATTACATCTAAATTTAAAAATAAATTGTGATAAAAAAGAAAAAATGAAATTGAGATATTATAAAAGATTATTAATCTAATCTAAAATATTAGAAATATTTTTTTATTTTAGTTAGTTTAAAGAAGAAAATTAATGTTAAAATAAAAATAGCTCAAGTTTTATAGTGAAATAGTGTATTGAACAATTCCTAAAACATTTTAGGATGAAAGAATTTGTTATCTTTCTGATACTAAAAAGGTGGAGGATGAACATAACTTTATTTTAGAATGCCTTAATATTATAACTCCAATTTTAAAATATTTGTAACAATACCAATCTTCCTTAAATTTTCACTCATCAAAACCACAGAGATTTAAGAAATCTTATATTCAAAATTTTCAAGCATAGAAATAAAATTCTAAAGAAAATCAATTAATTTCTTACCATTTTTTCTTAGGTCTAATAGGCCAAAGAAGGTCTCAACAAATGATAACAATCATCACTACCACCACCACCACCATCATTGTTTCATATATATATATATATATATATATATATATATATATATATATATATATATATATATATATATATATATATATACAAAGATGATTTGTATTAAATCATATCGAAAAGTATAACATAGCATTGTCTTGCCATGCCTATTGGTTTTCGACATGGGAAACCAAACTATTTGCATATATAGAATTATTGCTTTTGTCAAATGAAAAGGTCTAAAATTGATAATAAAGCCTATAAATATTGTTTGGTAAAAAAATTAAATCCTATTTTGAAGGTTTGATAGCCTTCTTGTTCATCACTGTTAACAAAAATGTGGCTAATTAACATAACAACAAATGACCGGTCCACGTGGATTGTAACCAGTGGCCTTGTCACCCCATTTGAGTCTATGAATTCCATGTTAGAAAGCTTCTTTTCCATCACTACAACCTTTTTGTCCAACCTTTTGATTTGTCTCTACACTTCATCCATGCTTAACAATACTTCCTACCGTTGTTCTAAGCACTTCACCAATACTTTACCCATTATTTTTTTAAGTTGCCAATAGATGTCAATTGTTTGCACATCCCTAGTATGTTGCCCATGTCTAGAACCCAACTACCAATTTGTTCCTCTAACTTTGCATATGTTATGAACCTTCGTTTAATTCTATCTTCCCTCTTAGCATGTTCCTCGATTTCACTTCGAATTGTTTAGGGGGTGGGGAGGGTGTTTATATAGTAAATATTAGTAGAATGCTTTGCTGCCATTTTGGCATAAAATTTGGTATGTAAGTTGGTACTATGACAACACCTCCTACCATCTGAACCTCCTCCTCGAGACATAAATTTCCAACATGAAAGAGAGAAATGTCAAATTTCAAAGAGAGAGGGATGGAAAACTACCCAAATAATAGAGAGTGACTCAATTCTTAGAGAAACAAGTTTAATACAAGCTGCCCAAAGACAAAGACCACCCACCTCTAAACATAGACCCACCTAAATCTTAGAGAGAAGAAACAATGATTCAAACTCCCTAAGCGATTAGAAAAGGAAAACTCCAAGTAACGAAGAATATATATTCCAAAACTATAAAAAATACCCAACCAAAAAATATTAAAATCCTCGCTAGTATAACCCTAATTCCCAAGCCAATATCACAAAAGAAGAATTCCAGAATGGATGAGACAAAACAAGAGTTCAAACCAAGGATTACTTGCCTAAGAAGAATTCACTGAGCTAGGGAGCTTGCCACGAGGAATAACGAAGGATCGAATTCAAGGTTGTCCCTCTCTTTTGTAAGACCTTGATTTCAACAGGCTTGAGCCAAAGACCCCGACATTGTAACAAAGGTCTTAACACTCAGACAAAAATTTGTTGTTCGAGAAAGCCAAACCAAAATTCTGAAGAGACCAAAGATAGTATTGCATATTGCTGAAACATTTAGAGAATATATATTATAACGTATTTGTCAGTTGAGGATCTCAACATAACCAAGCTAATTTTACTATTAGATATAGAGATTGAACACAAAATTATGAGGTGCATCTGCTTTTATAACCACCAAATGTAGTATATAGACTCTCTTTAGCTAATGTTGTTGAGCCACTACTACATTGAAAGGATGAAGTATCAAGCTTACCACTAGATTTAACAAGAAAAAAAAAATTGATGAAAATTGCGATGTGAGAGCATACCCATCCATAAAATCCACTAGAATAGAAGGTATTCAATGTAATAATTCCCAAATAAGGCCAATTATTTAACAATTATGCACATATGAGAATCAAATAACCACATGATATCCCATGATACTACCATGAATGCCCTACTAATGAATCTCCCTTGAGCAAATTGATTATCCCTTGACCGAAAAGGCCTTGAGTGAAAAGGCATAGTATCATGGAACCATATATGTATCTTCCATATGGAGGGATCCACCGCCCTACATTTATTTCGAGAACTCTTGTCAATGTGGAATTGATGATCACCCACCGTGGGATAAAATTTCAAATAGGTGACGTTTTCTAGAATTTAATGTGGCAAGAGGGGGGGGGGGTCACCACACATCCTTATGTGTTTCCTCATTCATGCATCCCCATCCCCAAAACATTGGTGCAACACTATTTTCTTTTATTTTTTATAACAACACATTCAATAATTGTATAAGGCATCATTTCCAATTATAACAATTCTTCATTTATTAAAACACTAAAATATATTTAAGATTCTATAGAAATTTCATGCACTTGCGAAGTAAAAGTAAAATTGAAACACCACCTTCTTCCAAGAAGGTTTCCCAAATTTTAGCACTAGAATTTTCGACCTTTAAAATTGTTGTAAACTAAAGTATAAAATAGATGTAATCATGCCCACTCCGTGATGCGATTATATTATGCGTAGTTATTAGCCTACCTACGAGAACATTGATTATTGTGTTAATTTATTGTTAATATTATTAATATATACACGAGGTATGCATATGTTAGCTACATACCCACACCTTGCACGAATATGCTAGTATTTATATGGTGTATTTAGGCTAATTGAATCATAAATAGAGATTATATTAAATTAATATTTAGGTCTTAAGATTGATTAATTATTAATTAATTAACATTATGATTAATTCTTAACCTTGATTAATGCTTTTGATTACTGCTTAATTAATGTTGTAAACTTCTAAGTATAACCTTATGATTAATTTAATATAAAACTAAGTTGGACCCTCACATGACTCATTGATTTTGACTATATCATTGATATTGTTTGATTATTTTATTGTGTATTAATTATTATTAATTGGGGGTTTTTTATCATTTCATAATTTCTAAGAGGGAAAAAAATGAGACACTTATCTATGGGTCGATGGAGGAGGTGATAAGGTATGTGGGCTCGATATTTTTGATGTAAGGTGGAGGGGGGAAGTTATTAAATGGATTTAGATGGGCACGAATGGTGGGAAGTATTTGGAGAGTGAGGAGGGCACAAGGATATGGGAGTAGAAATTTAAGGGGATTTTTTTGGCTCTTGCTTGGTTTTTTTGTGGGGGAATTGAGAGTGGGAGAAGAATTTTAGGTAATTGGGAGTTGGAGTCTTTCTTTGGTGGGAGTTTTTACAGTTTGTGAGATTGTGGAAGATTTTGGGCACTAGGTGGTTGGACACACACACACTATTGGTTGCAATTCTATGGATTGGGAATGGAGGGCTAAGGAAACTATGGAGGTTCCCTATTTATAGGAATATAGATAGGTTGTTCCTTGTTGGATGGGTGGAAAATTTAGTTGGGAAATTTGGGAGAACTTAGGTAGGAGGAAACCTACATTTTTACATTCTCATTTCAACCCAGTTCAAGGTTGATGGTACTTTCCTAGCCTATTCTAATTTCATTCTCATGATTTGAACTACATTTATGTTGTCATTCGATGTGTAGCTACAATATTCTTAAGTTATCTATTTATATGTTGGTGAAAAAATACATACATGAAAATGATAAACTAGATGAATTTTTTTCAAGGATTTATTTTTTTAAATTTATTTAGTATAAATATGGTTACAAAATTTTAAATTTTTAGGCCATGGTGGAAGGCCTCACAATAATAGTGAAAATATCATAATAATTCAATTCAAATAGTCCTAACCTACCTAAAAATCACAGAGAAAATATACCAAAAAAAGAGATAAGTTTCAACCTCTTTTATAACAACTTATTGGTGAAAAATTAGATTTGAAAACACACTTTTCCAACAATAATTATAGAAGTATAATAGAAATATTAGTAAAATAAACCCCTTACATGATTTCTTGGATGAAAAATCACTCAACTATTTTCACTTTTACTTATTCCCACTAAGAAATACATAAACCATTGTAAATGAAAAATCATATAGAACATATATTGTTGAAATTCAAATCTAATAAAGACAGAAGATGTGGAAAACTTGAAACTTCATATATAAGCTCACGATGAAGTACAAGTACATGTCATAACCTTCTCTCAATTCTAGGAAAAAAATCCATTTATCCAAAAAACCTTAGCTAGGGTAAGTCACCACACATCCTTATGTGTTTCCTCATTCATGCATCCCCACCCCCAAAGTGCAACACTATTTTTTTTTATAACAACACATTCAATAATTGTATAAGGCACCATTTCCAATTATAGCAATTCTTCGTTTATCAAAACACTAAAATATCTTTAAGCTTCTATGGAAATTTCATGCAATTGGGAAGTAAATGTAAAATTGAAACACCACCTTCTTCCTAGAAGGTTTCCTAAATTTTAGCACTAGAATTTCCGACCTTTAAAATTGTTGTAAACTAAAGTATAAAATAGATGTAATCATGCCCACTCTGTGATGCTATTATATTATGGTTATTTATTAGCCTACCTATGAAAACATTGATTATTTTGTTAATTTCTTGTTAATATTATTAATATATACACGAGGTATGCATATGTTAGCTACATACCCTCATCTTGCACGCCTATGCTAGTATTTATATGGGCCTAATTGAATCATAAATAGAGATTATATTAAATTAATATTTAGGTCTTAAGATTGATTAATGATTAATTAATTAACGTTATGATTAATTCTTAACCTTGATTAATGCTTAACCTTGATTACTGCTTAATTAATGTTGTAGACTTCTAAGTATAACCTTATGATTAATTTAATATAAAGTTAAGTTGGACCCTCACATGACTCATTGATTTTGACTAGATCACTGAGATTGTTTGATTATTTTATTTTGTATTAATTATTATTACTTGGGGAGTTTTTATCATGCCATAATTTCTAAGAGGGAAAAAACCGACACTTATCTATGGGTCGATGGAGTAGGTGAAAAGGTATGTGGGCTAGATATTTTTGATGTAAGGTGGAGGGGGCAGTTATTAAATGGATTTAGATGGGAACGAATGGTGGGAAGTATTTGGAGAGCGAGGGGGGACACAAGGATGTGGGAGTCAAATTTTAAGGGGATTTTTTTTGGCTCTTGCTTGGTTTTTTTGTGGGGGAATCGAGAGTGGGGGAAGAATTTTAGGTACTGGGAGTTGGAGTCTTTCTTTGGTGGGAGTTTTTACAGTTTGTGGAGATTGTGGAAGATTTTGGGCAATAGGTGGTTGGACACACACACACTACTAGTTGAAATTCTATGGATTGGGAATGGAGGGCTTAGGAAACTATGGAGATTCCCTATTTATAGGAATATAGATAGGTTTTTACTTGTTGGATGGGTGGAAAATTTAGATGGGAAATTTGGGAGAACAGGTATGAGGAAGACTACATATTTTACATTCTCATTTCAATCCAGTTCAAGGTTTATGGTACTTTCCTAGCCTATTCTAAGTCCATTATCATTATTTGAACTACATTTGTGTTTTCATTCATTGTGTAGCTACAAGATTCTTAATTAGTCTATTTATATGTTGGTGAAAAAAAATACATACATGAAAATGATAAACTAGATGGATTTTTTTCAAGGATTTTTTTTAAAACTTATTTAGTATAAATATGGTTACAAAGTTTCAAATTTTGAGGCCATGGTGGAAGGCCTCACAATAATAGTTAAAATATCATAATAATTCACTTCAAATAGTCCCAACCTACCTAACAATAACAGAGAAAATATAACAAACAAAGAGATAAGTTTCAACCTCTTTTATAACAACTTATTGGTGAATAATTAGATTTGAAAACTCACTTTTCCAACAATAATTATAGAAGTATAATAGAAATATAAAATTAATAAAATAAACCCATTAAATTATTCATTGGATGACAAATAACTTAATTATTTTGGCTTTTACTTATGCCCACTAAGCAAGACATAAATCATTGTAAATAAAAAATCATATAGAACATATATTTTGAAATTCAAATCTAATAAAGACAGAAGACGTGGAAAACTTGAAACTTCATATATAAGCTCAAGATGAAGTATAAGTACATGTCATAACCTTCTCTCAATTCTACAAAAAAAAATCCATTTATCCAAAAAAACTTTGCTAGGGTAAATCACCAAATCCTAGCTCAACCAAGAAAATCCAAGTGCAAGAATGTCTCAAACAAAACCTCCAGAGAAAGACACCCTCCTCTTCTCTTATTTTTTTACCAATCCACCCTATGATTTTCTCTCACAAAACTAATATCCAATATCCAAGTGATAAGCCTTGACTCAATAACTCCAAGATGCCCCAAGAAAATCCAAGAATACCAAGAAACCAAACATCTTTTCGAGGCCTCAACAACTCAATTTTTGGTAAAAATTAAGGGTCCACGATTTCATTTTGAAAAAAATCGCTTTCATTTGTAGTTTATTTTTTCTTATTTAATTTGAGAGTAAAATTTGATGGTTTTTTCTTAAAAGTTTTGTTTTCCATGGTTCTTATCCTTAATCCATTTGGCTTATCTTTCGTGAGATGGGGGTTTTCATGATATTACATTATCATGAAAAAAATTCATTTAAAAAATACCACTCATGCATCTTGTCGAGATATTGACAATAAGGAGGGGGGGTGAATCAATATTGTACCATATGGATCATCTATAATTTTTTTTTACCCATTCTTTACTTGATTATCTGAATCATGAATTAATCATTAGCACAATATATAACAACATATAACATATGCATTATCAAAACGTAAGAGCATAAGTGACATAGAATCGTCAAGAAAACACCATGGACACTAGATATTAGCTGGAAACACTTTTGGGAGAAAAACCACCAAACATTTGCCTTCTTATTTTTTGATATAATCATCTTTTACTTCAATAACTAGCACCCACGAGTGTGCAAGCACTGACTTGCAAGATATGAAAGCACTGAATTGAAAGATACGCAAGCACCCACTTGCTCCAGGCCATAACCTGATGGAAGCACCCACTTCCACAATTACATGAAAACACCCATCTGTTGGAGGAAGCAACCCCCAATTAGTTTCTTAGGAAACCACCTGAAGGAATCCACTACTCCTATATTAGAAATCCACCACTTTCCCTGAAGGGCCCAACCTTCCATTCACCGTGGATGTCACTTTCATACATTTTCACACTGGATCCACCTCTGCTCAATATCAACATAAAAGCACCAAAATCAAATACCTCTCTACAATACAAAACCCTATTTTAACAACCATCTCTTCTAATTGTATCTCACTGTCAAACCCTAGCAGCAACATACTGTAGTGTCCCTTATAGTGAGATAGCTTTGATGATACTTAGAGATGGTGATTTTGATATAATATTATGTATGTAAGACTTATGTACATGCTTATATGCTATGACCTGGTCACTTGGTTGTTGTGTGCTTATGATAATATCTATGGTTGCGTGCACAAGAATTGATTTTAGTTAAGAGAATATTAGCAATGTTTTCTCTTTTGGTATCCTATTTTGGACATAGGTGTATGACGTGAATGGTGATTCAGAATTGAGACACAGATCCATGGACGATCATGGTTATGTGGAACATATGGTTAAATATTATGAATTATGGATGATTTGTATGATTATATGTGCGTAGTCTCGTATTAAGCATGATGTTGCAGGGGAGTTGGTCATTGCCAACAGGGATGCTCAAGTTATAAATGATTGCGGAAGTCATTTCTCCAAAACCAAAATGACTGTGGAAGTCATGGACAATATTTGGTAAAATTTGAATAAGTTAATTATGAAATTCATTTGATTTATTTGATCAATGAGATTGTGATGTGTGCAGGTCTTGGAAGAAGACCTTACCAATGAACCATCAGATGGGTATGAGCTCACAATCAATACCTTAAGGTGAAACGTGGAGTTTCAAAGCAGAATAGATGAGAAGCCATGGAAATTAGGGCGTGGAGTCCTAAATCCATGAAATATAAAGACGTGGAGTCTTGGATATATGATAAAAGGATTAGGACGCGGAGTCCTAAATCCATGAAATATAAAGATGTGGAGTCTTGAATATATAAGGAAGTGTTTGGGGCGCGGAGTCCTGAATATTTAAAAAGATCAAGGTGTGGAATCTTGGATCTTTAGAGTAGATCAGGGTGCGGAGTCCTCAATCTACTAAGGCATGAAGATGCATACAATAGGGGTACGAAATCCCTATTATCCGGAAGAAAAATACCACTCATGGGAAACTCGTAGATGAATTTCCTTAATAATCTAATTCCTAACAATTTTGGAGTGACTTTCTAAAAATAGGAAGTCATGTCTACCATTTCAAGTATGACTTTCCAAAAATAGTAAATCACCTCCAATCAATGGGTAAACAAGTATACTTCAAGGAAAATCACTTAAATTATGATTAATCAATTGTAGTAGTTCAATCTCAACTTAATCCTCAATATTATTAATATTATTAATATTATTATTATCTTTTATGAGACTATGATATTATTATTAAAAGGAAATTATATCTCCTCAATCACTTCACACCTCTCCTTCATGACTCTCATGGCTCTATGTAACTCTCTCTATTTTAAATATTACATTACACTCTCTTTTATGCACTCATCAAGGAATGACATATTCCTCTTACACTCATTAAATATATGTCATAAAATATTCTTACACTCATTAAATATGTGTCATAAAATATTCCTCTTACACTCACTTTAATGCATATGTTACACTCTCCTTAAATAAGGCATGCATACCTCTCCTTAATGGCATAAGTTACACTCCTCTAAAAGGAATACAATGCATGCATATTACTCCTTTATGACAAGAGATTGTTGCTCCTCCTATATATGAGTCTCATGTATTCTCATTTGGGAGAGAGGGGTAATGCCAAGAGTGGAAGAGACTTGAGGAATATTGTGAGAGGGAGAGATATGGAGAGTATCCAACTACTTCCAAAACAAATCTGAATTTCTTATTAATCTACTAAGTATCTATTGAGGTTGAACATGAGTGGCATTTAGAGGAAGCAAAAACTATCTTCCTTAGTTTTCCTTGCATCTCTCTCTCTACTATTGTATTTTGGTACTGTTTGTGAGCTTTTACAGCTCGGGGGTTCCAGGGGGAGGAGTTCTCCCTGGATATGGTTGGGTGGAAAACCAGATGGTTCAAATGAGTTGGTTAAGGGATCAAAGGTGGATCATATTCTCAACGATTGGAGCTGAATATCTCTTCAGGTATAATTTCCATTGTCCTAAAATTATAGTATAGATTTAGCATAAAATAAAAGGTAGACATTTAAATTGTTGTAAGCATCTAATTTTGGTTTAGGCTTATGTTATCTAAATATTATTGATTAGTTAAAAATGAAGACTAGATCAATCTATATGTATGGATGTTTAGATCTCAATATTGGAGTTATTATTGGTATACTTTATGGTACTAATCTTGGTATTGTAGCATTTGAGAAAGGAAAGCCAAATATTGTTGAAGGTAATTTCAATAAATAAATTCCAAAGGACTTGGGTAAGTATTTCACGATTTATGGTTCTGTTTCAAGTAATTAATAGATGCATGTTTTATAAATGGTTTTAGGATAGTTTGCAAAGTGTTTGACAAAATATGTGAATGAGTAATGTTATAAATTTATTTATGCACGAATAAGTGCTAACTTGCAGCTTACATCAGAAGAAAAAAAAAATGGACATGTACCCAAAATATGCTTGGAGGAATTACAGAATCAACCCTTAAAAGAAAATGAAAAAATAATGGCAACTAAAGTATAGTTTGGAAGATCAAATGCTTGAGGTAAGTTGGAGATAAATTTTAGTTATGGCTTATGTTTCATATTCTTCAATGTTTTTTTATTCAAGTTGTTGTAATAGTACTATCAGAATTTTGATAGAAAGCCTTAATGGTTGTAGCATTCAGGGCTTCCATGTGTTTGTTAAATTGTAGCAATTGGTGCAAAAAGCTTGTCACTCATGTCAAATGAATTAGCTTGTGGGTGGTAAAATGTTTCAAGAACTCATATGGTGGATTTAAAAATGTGTGATTTCAATGAGCATATATTAGTAGCATAACTCTGGGTTGTTTTTCCTCATGTAGAGGTGTAGTTGTAAGTTTTCATTCCATATGTTTGACAAAAGTCGTAAATGAAACATTTAGGCTATAACTTTTGTTGTTTTAAAGAATCGCATTTCTCGGTGTCCCTGTTGCGATTCAGCTCCACTTCAGGGGGTATCCGTGCCAAAAGGCCATTTCACCTCAACTTTGATTTCAAAAATCAAGGTTTCGGACATCAATTCCCAAATCTGCTCTGTTTTGCAGATTTGCTGTTGCATGTAGAACCGCCTATTGTTTTGTTTTGCTGTTTGGTTCTTTTTATATTGGAACTGCCTGATAATTTATAGTGATGAATCTGATATAGGCTAACCACTTCGAAATGATTTTTAAAGTATAAATGGTTAATAATTTGAAAATTTAAATAACCTTACGGCAACTTGTTTTATGACTACCAACTATTTGTCAAAATTCCTCAATGGTTGTACCTTACAATATTGTGAGCTATGTTTGAAATTTCTAAATATTTATATTCATTGGTATAGATTCAACAATGAATATGACTGATAGTCTACTAATATCTTAAGTTCAATTATTGACACTACTTACAAAAAAAAAATGAAGTCATGTAAATTTGGATTCATGTTAGCTAATTGTTGTGAAAACACCTTAAAGAGATAATGGTTGTAAGTGTTTGACAAAATGCCTCAATGGCTGTACATTCCATACTTGTAAATTGGTTTTCATAATATTCAATTGTTGCATCTAATTACTTTTATGAACCGTCCATAAAACAAAAGGCTTAAGTTCATTTAAGATTTGCAATCAAGGTATTTCTAGCGTAATAACTCATTGAGTTAAAGGGTCTCACTGAAAAGTCAAAATTGCAGTAAGTAATTTGTTGCAATATCAGCTCACATATGAATTCCTAATTATGGGATGCCAACTCTATATAATTTAAATTATCCTTTTAAGAAAATAATTCATAAGCATGTTATTAGTCACTCTTGAACACATTTAATTACAACAGAGTTAACAATTAGCTTATTGCAAATTGTGGTTCATAAAGGTTGACATTTATTCATCCCACTAAACAATTTATATTTTAAAGGTGATTTTAGTCTTGAGAAGCAAGTATTATGGTTGTATTTTTTTGGATCTTGATAAACCTTGAACTTGGTAGCTTTGAAGATAAGTTGATAGAATTTAGGGTGTAGTGTAAAGGACACCAATAACTTGTATATAAATAATAATAATAATAATAATAATAATAAAATAAAATAAAGAATAATAATAATAAATTAATTAATTAATTAAAAATTAAAAAAAAATATCGCATTTTGATTTAATATAATATTTCTCTATAATAATTATGGTAGGTAAGGTGGGACCTTACATATGGTATCAGAGCCAAGTTACAACACTAGGCCTAATGGGCCAACATGCTTATTTGTAGTTTGATGATGTATGAATGTTGATTTTGCATGCAAGTTGAGTTCTTGTATATCTTGACTTGGAAGCATAGTGGTTGCATAGAGGATATTATTATCATTATGTCATTTAGTGACTCATGAAATAAAATAAAATAAATTCCCTTATATTCCTTTATATTTTTGTTAATACACATTATCAACAATATGTTAAAATGCTTAAAGACATGCTGGGAAAGGATGTGCTTGAGAAAGTTGGGGTTAAACCCAAGTATGTGAAGGACTTGATTTTCAATCAATGAGTGAGATAGGTGGAGTGAATGCATGGTTTCATATATTTTTAGTGCATCATTTTCAATGCGATATGGGATTAGTAGCCATCTTTACTAGCTGAAATCGTATCTACCAAGAAGAATATTGGCTTAATCTGGACTATAGTGTGATGACCTTGGTGTGTATGCTTTGGGAATGAGTAACAAGTGTAAGGCTGAGATTCCGTTAAGGTGATGATTGAGTTCATCATGATAATTTTGAATCTTTTCGTACCTACACTAAAGGATACTTAACTAAAAGCTACCTTGAAAGATGTCACTTTTAACTGTGAATGTAAATTCAAGAGTAATGTATGTGTATTAATTAGATGTGTTAAAATATGATTTGGGAATACATTCTTAATGAGTAAGAATGAAATTTCTCTGATTTATTTGACATGATTTTGTGTATTTTGGGTTGACATTAGGCATGAAATAACTTTAAATTACTCAAATACTAGGTTGAGGTATGAACTTCCTAATAACCAAGAGGCTTAAATGATTGGTGCATGATGGGTTGTGGAAGCCATTTTAAGGAACACTTGAATGTTATGTTTTCCTTAAGCTAATGTATGGGTGTGGAATCCATACTAGTATATATCTTTGAGAAAATGTATGGGTGTGAAATCCATACTAACATATATCTATGATCTAATGTATGGGTGTGGAAACCATACTAGCATATATCTATGAGAAAATGTATGGGTGTGGAATCCATACTAGTATATATCTATGAGATAAGTAATGAGGTAAGGTATGGGTGTGGAATCCATAGTAAAATATATCTATGAGCTAAGTAATTCTTCTAGTTAGAATATTTTGATGGAATCTGATATTCATGATTAAGGAATGATTATGTGTAATTAAAGTTAAATGGATAGAGATTTGTAACACAAATTTTCTTGAGCTTTAAATCCATTAATGAAGATACTAAGATTGGTATACTAAACACCATTAGGTGGTTTAGAATGTTTGGAATAATTGATTTTGATATATGGAAGTGTGAACTAGATATCTATCCTCTAGTATTGTAATCCTTTTGTATGTATTGAATTTAGGTAGAATTAAAATGACTTTCAAATTCTTGAAATGTAGAAAAAGATTATTGTGATAAGTTGATGAAATAACTTTTTTATTGGCTTAAGACAAATTAGGTCTAGGAAAGCCATAATAGTCTCTTTAATGATTTTATCAGTTGAATATTGGTTGCATGCAATTTAACCAAATTAATTAGAGAAATTATGAGGATTGAACTCATGTATTGCTCTAAGCTATTGCTAGTTTGGCGATCGCGTCAAAATTCAAATTGTTTATAAACTGTGAAGAGAATAACATGTTTAGAAGGTAAATATTTTATGTGGTGAGAACTTGTTTTATTTGAAATTAAAGAAAAAAAAGAAAAAAAAGGGCATGTGATTAATGAAAAGCTTAGTTGAGTTCTTGTTTTACAAGAATATGTGCTTGTGATATTTTTTTGAGGGAGAAATTGAAGGAGAGTGAGATCACATTTTGATGAATTGTAATTCTTACATGATTTAGAAGCCTAAGATGAGTGTATTGTATGTGGAATGGAAGAGATTGTTGGATTTAGGAATTTTTTGTTGGGATGTATAGTTGTTTGAGTATTTATTAGTCCTACAAAATGTTGTAATAATTTGAGAGGGTGGTAATTATCCTTAAAAAAAAAAGGGGTCTAACTTTAGGCTAGAAATTCCCTTGTGATAGTCTAAATCTTATGTAAATTTAACAAGATTCGTCACATTTTGAGAAATGTATGGTTTTCATAGCTTGTTGTTGTGTATGTATTAATAGTAAGGAATAAGATATGAAATCAAATGATTTGATTAATTACTGAATATAAATCATGACTGATTTCATAGTTGGAAAACAAATTTACATAAAGTTATCAAGGTTACCATATTTTCATAATTGTGAGAGTTGTTATTGATTACAAGCCACTTTCAAAAATATATCATTAATCTAATTTCAAAATGAAGATCTTCTAACTAAGTCATTTCATAATTGATTCTAAAGTTAGAGAAGTGAATAATAATGAAGATTATGCAAACTAAAGGAATGATCTATAATACATAAGTGGGTCAATGAGGACTGTATTTAACCTTTGGTTGTTAGTTAAAAAAAAATAACAAAAAACAAAAATAACAAAAACAAAAATGGTGCCTTGAACCTCAAATTGTATTTTTTTTTCCTAAAGAGTAAACGTTTAGTAAAAACTAAAGATAGATCCTAAATATTTCGATTGCAAGGATATCTTATGGAATGAAAAGAGGAAAAATGGATTGAGAAGACATAAATCAAGTGGGATGTAAGAGTGTGTTTTAGATATAACGTCATGTTTTGTTGCATAAGAGTGGGTCTTATATATAACATCATGTTTTGTTATGTAATTTCACTAACAATTGTATGTGGATTATTTTATGCTTATTGTATGCCAATTTGATTGTGATATGGTATGGACCATCATTGTTATGTATACAACCAATGTGTGTTCTATTTATAGCTGGGCAAGCTCAACATCCTACAGAACCAAGAACATGACACATGTAGGATTCATATAGAATATGAGAAAGAAGAACATGTAGAATATCAAATTATTATAGATAAACTAAGTAGATATCATATCAATTACATACAATAGTATTTTTATATGGTACTATAAATTGTATGGCTGGTTTTGATATAGAAATATTTGGTATTTTATATCGACACATGTCTAATATGGCATGGATACATTTTCTACCTGATTAAGAATGGTATGTTTAGTTTTCATGGAGTTGCTTCCAATTTAGAAAACATTAAACTATGGATTGACATGAAGAAAATATAAATATATATATATATATATCAAATACATAAGGTTAACAACTTATTGATATGAGAATCTAAAAGAACTAAGTATCTTATAACTGTAGGAAAAACTTCGGGCCAAGTTTAGCCCAAGAGGGGGAGTATGTAGTGTCCCTTATAGTGAGATAGCTTTGATGATACTTAGAGATGGTGATTTTGATATAATATTATGTATGTAAGACTTATGTACATGCTTATATGCTATGACCTGGTCACTTGGTTGTTGTGTGCTTATGATAATATCTATGGTTGCATGCACAAGAATTGATTTTGGTTAAGAGAATATTAGCGATGTTTTCTCTTTTGGTATCCTATTTTGGACATAGGTGTATGACGTGAATGGTGATTCAGAATTGAGACACAGATCCATGGACGATCATGGTTATGTGGAACATATGGTTAAATATTATGAATTATGGATGATTTGTATGATTATATGTGCGTAGCCTCGTATTAAGCATGATGTGGCAGGGGACTTGGTCATTGCCAACAGGGATGCTCAAGTTATGAATGACTGCGGAAGTCATTTCTCCAAAACCAAAATGACTGTGGAAGTCATGCACAATATTTGGTAAAATTTGAATAAGTTAATTATGAAATTCATTTGATTGATTTGATCATTGAGATTGTGATGTGTGCAGGTCTTGGAAGAAGACCTTACCAACGAACCATCATATGGGTATAAGCTCACAATCAGTACCTTAAGGTGAAACGCGGAGTTTCAAAGCAGAATAGATGAGAAGCCATGGAAATTAGGGCGTGGAGTCCTAAATCCATGAAATATAAAGACGTGGAGTCTTGGATATATGATAAAAGGATTAGGACGCGGAGTCCTAAATCCATGAAATATAAAGACGTGGAGTCTTGAATATATAAGGAAGTGTTTGGGGCGCGGAGTCCTGAATATTTAAAAAGATCAAGGTGTGGAATCTTGGATCTTTAAAGTAGATCAGGGCGCGGAGTCCTCAATCTACTAAGGCATGAAGATGCATACAATAGGGGTGCGGAATCCCTATTATCCGGAAGAAAAATACCACTCATGGGAAACTCGTAGATGAATTTCCTTAATAATCTAATTCCTAACAATTTTGGAGTGACTTTCTAAAAATAGAAAGTCATGTCTACCATTTCAAGTATGACTTTCCAAAAATAGTAAATCACCTCCAATCAATGGGTAAACAAGTATACTTCAAGGAAAATCACTTAAATTATGATTAATCAATTGTAAGAGTTCAATCTCGACTTAATCCTCAATATTATTAATATTATTAATATTATTATTATCTTTTATGAGACTATGATATTATTATTAAAAGGAAATTATATCTCCTCAATCACTTCACACCTCTCTCCTTCATGACTCTCATGGCTCTATGTAACTCTCTCTATTTTAAATATTACATTACACTCTCTTTTATGCACTCATCAAGGAATGCCATATTCCTCTTACACTCATTAAATATATGTCATAAAATATTCTTACACTCATTGAATATGTGTCATAAAATATTCCTCTTACACTCACTTTAATGCATATGTTACACTCTCCTTAAATAAGGCATGCATACCTCTCCTTAATGGCATAAGTTACACTCCTCTAAAAGGAATACAATGCATGCATATTACTCCTTTATGACAAGAGATTGTTGCTCCTCCTATATATGAGTCTCATGTATTCTAATTTGGGGGAGGGGGGTAATGCCAAGAGTGGAAGAGACTTGAGGAATATTGTGAGAGGGAGAGATATGGAGAGTATCCAATTACTTCCAAAACAAATCTGAATTTCTTACTAATCTACTAAGTATCTATTGAGGTTGAACATGAGTGGTATTTAGAGGAAGTGAAAACTATTTTCCTTAGTTTTCCTTGCATCTCTCTCTCTACTACTATATTTTGGTACTGTTTGTGAGCTTTTACAGCTCGGGGGTTCCAGGGGGAGGATTTCTCCCTGGATATGGTTGGGTGGAAAACCGGATGGTTCAAATGAGTTGGTTAAGGGATCGAAGGTGGATCATATTCTCAACGATTGGAGCTGAATATCTCTTCAGGTATAATTTCCATTGTTCTAAAATTATAGTATAGATTTAGCATAAAATAAAAGGTAGACATTTAAATTGTTGTAAGCATCTAATTTTGGTTTAGGCTTATGTTATCTAAAATATTATTGATTAGTTAAAAATGAAGACTAGATCAATCTATATGTACGGATGTTTAGATCTCAATATTGGAGTTATTATTGGTATACTTTATGGTACTAATCTTGGTATTGTAGCATTTGAGAAAGGAAAGCCAAATATTGCTGAAGGTAATTTCAATAAATAAATTCCAAAGGACTTGGGTAAGTATTTCATGATTTATGGTTCTGTTTCAGGTAATTAATAGATGCATTTTTTATAAATGGTTTTAGGATAGTTTGCAAAGTGTTTGACAAAATCTGTGAATGAGTAATGTTATAAATTTATTTATGCACGAATAAGTGCTAACTTGCAGCTTACATCAGAAGAAAAAAAAATGGACATGTACCCAAAATATGCTTGGAGGAATTACAGAATCAACCCTTAAAAAAAATGCAAAAATAATGGCAACTAAAGTATAGTTTGGAAGATCAAATGCTTGAGGTAAGTTGGAGATAAATTTTAGTTATGGCTTATGTTTCATATTCTTCAATGTTTTGTTATTCAAGTTGTTGTAATAGTACTATCAGAATTTTGATAGAAAGCCTTAATGGTTGTAGCATTCAAGGTTTCCATGTGTTTGTTAAATTGTAGCAATTGGTGCAAAAAGCTTGTCACTCATGTCAAATGAATTAGCTTGTGGGTGGTAAAATGTTTCAAGAACTCATATGGTGGATTTAGAAATGTGTGATTTCAATGAGCATATATTAGTAGCATAACTCTGGGTTGTTTTTTATCATGTAGAGGTGTAGTTGTAAGTTTTCATTCCATATGTTTGACAAAAGTCATAAATGAAACATTTAGGCTATAAATTTTGTTGTTTTAAAGAATCGCATTTCTGGGCATCCCTGTTGCTATTCAGCTCCAATTCAGGGGGTATCCGTACCAATAGACCATTTCACCCCAACTTTGATTTCAAAAATCAAGGTTTCGGACATCAATTCCCAAATCTGCTCTGTTTTGCAGATTTGCTGTTGCATGTAGAACCGCCTGTTGTTTTGTTTTGCTGTTTGGTTCTTTTTATATTGGAACTGCCTGATAATTTATAGTGATGAATCTGATATAGGCTAACCACTTGGAAATGGTTTTTAAAGTATAAATGGTTAATAATTTGAAATTTTAAATAACCTTACAGCAACTTGTTTTATGACTGCCAACTATTTGTCAAAATTCCTCAATGGTTGTACCTTACAATATTGTGAGCTATGTTTGAAATTTCTAAATATTTATATTCGTTGGTATAGAATCAACAATGAATATGACTGATAGTCTACTAATATCTTAAGTTCAATTATTGACACTACTTACAAAAAAAAAATGAAGTCATGTAACTTTGGATTCATGTTAGCTAATTGTTGTGAAAACACCTTAAAGAGATAATGGTTGTAAGTGTTTGACAAAATGCCTCAATGGCTGTACATTCCATACTTGTAAATTGGTTTTCATAATGTTCAATTGTTGCATCTAATTACGTTTATGAACCGTCCATAAAACAAAAGGTTTAAGTTCATTTAAGATTTTCAATCAAGGTATTTCTAGCGTAATAACTCATTGAGTTAAAGGGTCTCACTGAAAAGTCAAAATTGCAGTAAGTAATTTGTTGCAATATCAGCTCACATATGAATTCCTAATTATGGGATGCCAACTCTATATAATTTAAATTATCCTTTTAAGAAAATAATTCATAAGCATGTTATTAGTCACTCTTGAACACATTTAATTACAACAGAGTTAACAGTTAGCTTATTGCAAATTGTGGTTCATAAAGGTTGACATTTATTCATCCCACTAAACAATTTATATTTTAAAGGTGATTTTAGTCTTGAGAAGCAAGTATTATGGTTGTATTTTTTTGGATCTTGATAAACCTTGAACTTGGTAGCTTTGAAGATAAGTTGATAGAATTTAGGGTGTAGTGTAAAGGACACCAATAAATTCTATATAAAAATAATAATAATAATAATAATAATAATAAAATAAAATAAAGAATAATAATAATAAATAAATAAATAAAAATAAAAATAAAATAAAATAAAATATATCGCATTTTGATTTAATATAATATTTCTCTATAATAATTATGGTAGGTAAGGTGGGACCTTACACATACACTCAAATACTTTGACCAACAACATACTCAATCTTAGCTTTACATGGCATCAATATGAACTCATTGAAACAGACAAACTCATCCATATCCTAGGAGAAACATACACACAACCATGACAATAAAAACAATACAAATTAACAGTTCCCAACCCTATAAAAATAGTAGGAAAATACAAGGCTCATGATAATTCACTAGAAATTCATAGTACATGACAACTACAACAACATAAACCAATATTAACACACTCAAAAATATAACTATCAACATCAATGAGAATATTTCACAACTCCACCTCTGATCTCAACCTAAACTAAAAACCTTTATCAACAACACTTTGCCTCTATGATCAATATAGTGCTCAACAACACAAAAACACTCTCTCAGCAGACATAATCACATACTCTTCAATGTGAAAAGGTAGATCTCAAATCAACCAAAACTCTCTCTATCAGCTGCATCATCAATATAATAATCCAACCAACGTACATGTTCTTATGCTAGTCATATTGTCATGGTTCATGCATTGAAAAACACTCAAGCACAATAGAATCCACCAAGTTACTAGAACTAATCAATTTACCACATTTAAACACTGAGATCACATCATCATATTCATAACTTCTAGATTAAATCACCATCACACTAGTAGCATCATGCATACACAAGACACACAAAACACACAACATTGAAATTGATCCATCGTTGCACAACCACATTCACAACCATCTATACACACTATACATGGATATCTATACTCTATTGTTCAAAACAATTAATCGCACAAGTATTCATTAGATAATCAAATTGCACTTATGGTTGGATATAGCACACACGGCCTCTTTTAACTTGATCTATCACATCGCTCAAACATATCTACTACATAATTTCTACCACAAACAGGTGATATGATTACATTCCAAAACATTTTTTTTAACATACACGTGCGGATGCATATTTCCAACATTACACGACGCACACCGTTACACTACCAATACATTATGCGCAACACTCTCGCTCCATTCTACACTAGAGTGATCAACGAACCAATCAATCATTCACTTTGATCACATTGCTGTACACTTTTACCATACCATCACAGAGTAATTACAATGACTAGAGCAAATAAAAAACATTAATAACATTCCACTTCATCTCTTGAGACCAAATAAAATCATCAAATTTCCTCATCACTATTAATTATTATAATGAACCTCATTAAAACACTAATCTATTTTTTCTTTTAACTAAAGTATGCATAAATTCCACTCTACAAAACTCTCTATTTTTTAGTTGTCGCTTGTCATAAAGCACTACACAATCATTCATAATAGTTATTTATTGTGTGAGTTTGTATTTCTTTATACTCATTCCTTGAGTATTAAATCCTACTCCTAACTAGAATTACACCTTTCTAATTCTAATTTTTACATGATGGTATGGAGGTGTATTCGCAAAAGACATATTAATTGTCTCACCAAGTATTAAGTTTATTTTTGTAAAATATTTCCAATCAGAATCCTTGGCATCTTTGATCTCATCATTTGCATCCTTATATGATACTCTTAAACTATGTAATGTTAGAATGAATATTTACAAGTCGTTTTATTCACATTATGAATCATTAATGATTTGGTATAATGTTTACATATACCCTTAGTTGTATATCCGATTCGAACCAAAGACTCACAAGTTCACCTATTGTTTTACCAACATATTTAAGACCATTTCATGCCATCATGCTTTGCCTTACCCTTGCTCCTAAAATTATGTTTATATACACTCATGTACTAAGTCTCTTACTTTAAAATTAATTAAATGATGATTCATCATTGTTGTAGTGTATTTGATGCATGGGCGGACGAAATATATTGTGCTTAGTAGGGAGGCTACTTTCCTACAAGCAAGTCACGGGTCAAATTGGTTTTTCAAACGTTAGTGGAACAAGTTCAACATTTAATAAGCTAAGTTAAATGGAAACATAGCATGCTACATAAACAAAGAAAAAAAACATGCACAAGAAACACACTCAGTAGAGAAAACACACTAATAACTCAACAATGGAGAGCTCTCTCCCTTTATTAGGTGCTGGTGGTAGAAGATGATAGAATGCTCAATCTCTTGTAATGGATCCTTCGAGCTTAGGAGCTCCAATATCCCAGACAAGGGGATCTCTTACCCTGAAGCTTTCAGCAAGCCTCTCTTCCCTCTCAAAGGATGGTAGATCGATGGACACATGGTGAAATCTTCTCTCTTTGATTGAGGTGTTGGATGGACAACGAATGAATCCTTCCAATCCTCTTGCTGCTGGACAACACAAGCTGGTTTTTTGAGGAGCACTTTGTCTAGCATAACAACGTGTCTCCCATTTCTCTTCCCATGGCTGGCTTTTATAGACAAATTTCAAATTTTCCCTCCTTCTCTTGGTACAATATGAATTTTGACACAAGAGTGGGGGTATTATTCCTTTGTGTGATGAACTAAAGCCTCAAGGTGGCTCCAAGGCAACTGTACTTGGCTAGATTGAGTGACTTTCCGCATCCTCAAGTCTACGCGGCTATTCGAGGGATAGCCGTGATGTTCTTTGCGACTATCAAATAAATAGATGCAAAGATCGCCAAGGGTCAATGCTTCGTGTGTGCAGTCCAAAAATTTTCCTGCTTGACCTTAGGACAAGTTAAAATTTTCAGCTCCTGTAATGTATTTCTTCCATGTACATATTTATTTGTACCTTCTGCTTGCCATTTTCTAATGTATTTTTCTTGTACGATTTTTCCATGTTAACATTTTCCCCCTAATGTATGAGGTCTAGGAAGAACTGTATAGTCTAAATAAATTATAGTTTCATTTTCTATGTAGTCCTTTTAAGAGAGCGAGAGAGAGAGAGAGAGAGAGAGAGAGAGAGAGAGAGAGAGAGTAACTTGCTTGAAATCTAAGGTTGGAGACCCCTTTCCGTGAGTAAAAAGAGGCACTGTGATCTGTTGGAACCCTGCAAGAGATAGAATGAATAAAATATTTCTATGAGGCGGGCATGTCCCATGATTGTGATGTTTTTTGAATATTTAAGCTTATTTGACATATAGAGGTTCTGTTTATGTCACTTTTGTGGTAGTGACCTAATTTTAATTGATGACGATGGTTGCTAACACCCTCAGGGGCGTTTTTTCTTTGAAATAAGGTTGAATGTGATGCCCACACACATAATATTGGTATGGCATGTTTGTTTTTAGAACAAATGTTCATTGTATGTATGGGTCTTTAAATGTTGGGGACCTTCCCATGTAAGCATTGCTGAAAGAGATGCTTATCATGTCATGGGTCTTCAACGAATTCTGATATAGTGCAACGGTTATGAAGTGCAATACCATATTGACATGAAAATTTATGTTGAAGCCAAATGTCAAGAGGATCGATGAAATCAATGGCTAATGATGATTCCCATAATTCTATCCAGGGATTCCCCTATTGAGGGGGGAAGTCATCTAAGGTGCTACCTCCTTCTTGGAAATTTTTTTTTGTGGTCGACAAGAAGGAAACATCAACCAACCACGATGAGTACTGGTGCAAGGGACCAGGGTTTTTGATGCAGCAGAGCGGGGTTTGATAGGTTAACTAAGGCATGATGATGATAAATGGCTATAATTGATGATGGTAGTTAAGTGGCCTGAGGTAGGAGCTTGTAATGCGAGTGGTGGAAGTCATAACAATTTCTGGTGAGGAAATCCCTGGCATCGGTAGGACAGCCAGGGTGGTTGTGCAGTTGTTATGAGTGTCATGGTGGGGTTTGGTAAAGAATGCGAAGCTCCGAATAAGGGTAATTAGGGACTGCTTCCAGGTGAGAAATGTGGATGGATGGGTGGGATTTCTCTCCTAAAATATCTTTGTACACTTGCCAAAATAATGTAGAATGGGTTTGGATATACAAGCACAAAGATGAGTGCCCCAATAAACATGAAAGTAATCCATCACTATGGTGTGAGGAAGGTGTTTTACTAAGGATGGGGTCCCCATTTTTTAGTCTCGGTGCGGGGGTGATGAAGCGGATGAAAAATGTTGTAGATGGGCTATGTTGGTGGGGGTGTGATAGGCCAAGTGCAAGATGTGGTGGTGCGTATTCGATCTGCTGATGAGAATGGTAGTCTGGGAGAGGGGTGTTATCATGACATGGGTGAAACTTGACTTGATGTATGATGGATGATTGAACATGAAGTACTTCCCAGACCTATATTTTATGGCCATGGCTCCAAACATCTAGTGTGTGATCTACATGAGTGATGGATGCCATGAAGGGTGAGGTTCTATAGACCTGCAATAATGTTTACCATGTGAAAGGTGATGTGATGATAAAAATGGTTAGGTGATTGGAACCTATTGTTGATCTCTGTGGAGAAATGATGTGAGGATATGCAGTGCTTTTGTGGGGAGGCTATCATGCTAGGGATAGAATCTATTGTACCTTGAGTGGCTGGGGTGACAAGTGATTCGATGTTTTTGTAATACTTGCAACTAATATCCCAAGTAAAAAGCATATTTTATATTTAAACATATTGAAAATAATGTTGAATGGAAAGAGATAAGATGGGGCATACCTTATGTGATTGAAAAATGACTTTTCTTGAGTCATGGATGTATGGAGCCTATTTTGATCACGATGAAGTGATGATAATTGTGTTTCTTGGAGTTTTTCAATTGGGCGTTCTGAGCTCTAGTTATGGTTTGTCAAATAATGAGAAAAGGGCTATATATTGGCTAATATGGCTCATTTCAATTCATTTGTGTCATTTGAGAGTCTGAGGTCAAAGCTGAGCCCTTGATTATGAGCCTTTCTTGTCATTGTGGTCAACCTGAATACTCACGATTTAGCCGGAAGTGTCAGGTAGGGCCCTGAACATCTTTCTTTTCAATTTTGTCATTTTTTGTCTAGGGGGATCTGTATAAATGTGGTTTGTACAAATTTCCTATCAAAATTTGGCCTTGACTGTGTAGGAGATCGAGGATTAGTTGCGCGGACCTCGTAGAGAAGCAAGTATTATCGCGAGGCTATCACCCTTGGTGAAGCTTTTGTGTGATGATGTGCACGCTTGTATCTGATATAGATGCACGGTCATCGTGCCTGTTCTCTACACAGGCACGATGATGGGAAAAAACTTAAATATTTTTTTGGTTTTTTTATTTTGGTTACTGATTTTTGGTTTTTTCTGGTAATAGGATGTTGTGGTGTGAGCGAGACTGGCCTAATATTTGTGAAACTATGGCGCAAGAACCCCATGATCAGCATCTTTTGGCTCAGTGGGGGTTGTTGAAATTTCTACAGAAAAATCTCTTGAGAAGACAGGATAGGCTACTCTATTTCTTGGTCTGCTATTGGAACAGGAGACGGCGAGTGATCGTGTTGCAGCTTAGATATGTCATCATTCGTCTAGAGACGGATGTTTACTTTGTGACTGGTTTATTGCCTCAGGGGGAGGTGTTTCCACACTCACTCCCTCCTGGTAGGGTGAGCATTCGACGTTGTGCTGAGCATTATTGCGGTGGCGAACTACTTACACAAGGATGTGTCCGCATTGACTCAATGTATTATTTAGCTGAGAGGAGTGCCCCAACAATGATAGTTTTCCTGACAGGGTCATCATTTCCCAATAGGGCATCGGTTCCTCAGATTGGTGCCTTGCATCGGCTATGAGCCAGTCACTTTTATGACTGGACACGTCATGTTTATGGTGGCATGGTGTCACAAATAGGGAAGGTCCGAGGGGGGGTCGAAAGTTGTCACCTATGCTAGAATTTTATGCAGTATCATGTTCAAGAGGGTGGTGATGCTTAGACCCTTTGTGCTAGTTCCCCTAGGTTCTCCTAGGGATCCTCAGATGCGATGGTGGGTGCCCATGATGCTCCGTGGTGGAGGAGTGGTTGGTCGCTATTGGGATGCGACCGTCGAAATGTGATTCTAGGCAAACCCTCAGATGCTTTTAGACTATCCCTACTCGGGAATGGACTTCCAGGGGGACCCAGATATGGGTCTTCCAGCCGGTTACACATGGGGTCCCGAAGATACGACCTTTGATGTTTTTATGCATTTTTTGAGGATTTTATGATGTGTATATTTATATTAATGTCATGGTGACACTGACACTATATTTGTTTCTCTTTCATATGTGGGATCGGCGAGGCATCCTCTTTCCCACTTGGTGGGGCATAAGCCACTAAGGAGGGGCCCAAGTGGGGTCGATTAGGCCTAGGTGGGGGTACATGGAGGTGTTGCTAGCCCTTCATGGGAGGGCAGTAGTGTTGTCGCTATCGGAGGGGATGATGCCCTTCTTGCTCGTGTCGAGGCGACTGAGGCTCGAGTGACAAGATTCGAGGAGAAACTAGCTACTGCTAAGGCTCGGGTCCAGGCTGCGGATGCTCGTGCAACAGATTTAGCCGACTTATGGAGTCGGTTGGAGAGGTTGACCTGGGGCATGCCTACCCAAGGTTTTTTTGATGACTTGGATGACACATGGCTCGAGACACTAATGGCTCAAGAGAGGGCGCATCGCTCGACTTTGCACCATGTGGCACTTACAGTCTTGGCTGCTGCACCTGTACTAGCACCGAGTGCAGCTGTGGGTCCATAGTACCCACCTGGCAGGGCTTAGCCCTATATATTTTTTATGTTGAGGGAAAGCACCCGATATGAGGATGATTCCCTATTTTTTGATGACATGTAGACATATTTTTTGACTGAAAATATGGTCAGGGACATGTATACTATGACTCATATTTTCTTTTATGTATATATGTGAGATGTATATTTTTTGCATCTCTGATGATGTGTCTATGGTTATTGTTCATGCTTATTGATGGATGTTATGTGCCTATGATGGATATCTAAGTTTTTATGTTTATATTTTATATGGATGATCATTTATACGAGATGCATTCCAGTATAGGATGTGATTGGCTATGCGATCGATTGTTTGGTTTTGAATTCTTGGTATATGTGTGAATGTAATATGATCAAATTTACAACTTAATCTTCATGCATGCAAATACTTCCTAAATAGTAGTGAATTCTGTACTTTAAAATCTTGGTTTAACTGTGATACCAATAGCTGGGAAGCAAGGTATACATGTAGATGGTGAATGCCTTGGTTAGAGGCATCACTCAACAGCTCGATGACTGCATCATATTCTACTTGATTATTGATAGCTGATATGATACATATTCTGTTGGTGAGGAATGGGCATTGGTCAAGATAGTATATGGCCCAGGCAGCTGCTGCTAGATTTTCTGACCATCGTGAGGCTCCATCAACAAATCCAAAATAGTGGATGGGGGAAAGATCCATCTATGACACCAAAGAATTTTTTAGAACAAATCATCGATGATTGTGATCATCTTAAAAAATTATGCTACATGCATCTTATCTCTAAGGCTGAGAGCTCCTGCTATTATGGGTGAAATTTTTTGAGGTAGAGGCCATTGAAGGGGTTAGCCAGGCATGTACCATCAAGCTCTGATAGGATGTATACCCCCTTGAGAAGGCAATGTTTTATGGTGTAAGGACCTTTCCATAATGTTTCATACTTCCCTGGTCCTAAGGATTCTTTTGCAACATCGTAGTGGAGGACTAAGTCTCCCTCAGTAAATGAACGAGGGGTGATGTTGTGATCGAATGATGCTTTTACTCGTTTTTTATGTGCCTCATTATGTTGAAGCAACTCTCGTCGATTTTCATCGATGATTTCTAACTGCACCAAATGTTGCTCTAAAGGTTGGGTATCATCAAGGAGTTCGATGGTAGCGTGTAAGTTGGGGGTTTCACGTTCAATGGGAATTACAACTTATACCTCGTACACTAGTTGGAAAGGTGTGAACCCTGTTGAGGTTTTAACTATTGTGAGATATTCCCATAGGGATGAAAAACCCATATGGTTCCAGTTTGTTTTATGGTTATTCACCATATGTTATAACATTGTTTTAAACACTTTGGTTACCGCTTCTACTTGTACATTGGACTAAGGGTAGTATGGTAACGTGAATTCATGTGTGAATCCTAGGTGATGAGACAAATCCTAGAATATTTCATTTTCGAAATTCTTTCTGTGATCAGATACTAACTCCTTAGGCACACTAAATCATGCAATGACATGGTTGAAAAGAAACTGTGCTGCGGTTTCTGTAGTGTTTTCATATGTGGCCATGGCTTCTGCCCACTTGATAAAATAGTTGACGGTTACAATGATGTATTTGTGGTTGCCAGATTGTAATATCCCAAAATGGGGATGCAGAAATACATGAACATAAAAATGGAGTAGCAGTGATACATCAACACATAAAATGTAAGAAGATCCAAATAGCCATCATTTTGGTATTATAGCAGCAAATTTATACAAGATCTTGAGGAAATAATCTCTCAAGTTAGGCAACACAAGCCTCAAGAGAACATGTACATAAAAATGAAGTACACTGCTACACAGGAAATGCTCAAGGCTATGATAACACATTTTATTAGATGTAACTACTGCTAGAGTATTTCAATACATGGATATGCAAATATACATCTCATACAATGTGGGGAGAAAATATCTAAACCCCCAAACTGAATTTCAAGACAATATGGGAAGGATTTCTTGAAATATGCAAAAATGGAAAAATGCCAGAGTTGCAGTCCCAAGACTGAGTAGCAGCTGCAACTCAAGAACTGGATGGAGATGGCTAAAGATGATGCACAAAATGAATAAATAGACCTCGTCCAATGGATCTTCTAAGTGAAAGGATGATCCTAGCACTGAAGATCTCACCCTCCAACAAACCTACAAACCCTTACTGCAAATGCACACTGAAAATAATGCAGTCAAGGAGAGGGATTGCGATGTAGGAGAAAGGAAATATGTTTTCCAAGTGCCAAGATCTAAAATCTACTCCAAATGATTCCTTACTGATCTCCCAAAGGAAGGAAAGCTTCCTCCTCTGAAAAATAAGCTTCGGAAGTGGTGTTGCGAAACCTCCACTGCAACACCCTGCAACACAACGTTATACTTCTGCAGAAATAACGTTGTAGCTAAAGGAGGTGGCTTGGCCTGAAGCCTGGATGTGGATAAATGAAGTACAAGATCCCTCAAGAGGCCTCTCTTGAAAGGAGAAGGAATTCCTAAACAGGAATGCCTTGTGGCAAGCAGCACAACAACTCTACTAAACAGCAAGAGAATGCAAAATAGTCTAACCAGACCATAAAATCAATAATCCATAACATTTCTTGCTATGCCTGCCTCGCCCTCCTTTTATACAAATGGAAGCCCTCTCACCATGGGTCCCACTCATTAGGGTTTCCTCCACCAAGGAATCTTCCTCCCACTATCTCTGCGTTGTCTCAAAAGATGATCTCCACCTCCTATCCCAACGCTATTGACTTGGTCAAACTTGACCTTGTGCACATGCAAATGCCCCTTTTCACACATGAGGGTGTGAAATATAGATCTTATGACTATCCCTTTTCACAATATGAGGGATTTTATTCATATTTCTGAAATGTATGGGCCTCCTTACCCATTTATTCCTCTCCTAAGTGTAAACAACAAAAATCAATATTCCAATTAGTAGTATGATAAATTTGGAATATTACACAGATGACGTGGGGTTGCAAGTCATAAATTCTATTCCCCATTTGCAAATCCGGCTACGATGATCGGGTGCAGAGGAGCGGGAGGTGCTCTTTCCTTGTGGGCGAAGCGTTGGCATCGCTCACATATTTTGACTGCTTGAATGCAATCGTGGAATAAGTTGGGCCATAAATAACCTATTGGTGTGCCCTGGTATTGCACTAAGAGTGCTGCAACTCCCATGGGCTGCCCTAATTTACTTTATCAACCCAGGCTTCGTACAAACTTGGAGGTGACAGTGCTATATACACATAAGATGCATTATGTTCATGTCATCCTCTTTTGCTTTACGAAAGGGTGCTATTTCTTAAACTATGATAAGGAATTGAAAGTAAATTGATGGAAGGAAATGACAGAAAGGAAACTAAAATAATTTGTTGAAAAGAAATTACAGAAAGAAACTAAATTAATTTTCTGAAAGGAAATGAATGGAAAGAAACTAAACTAAGTTGCAGAAAGGAAACCAATTTAAACCACACTTAACTTGGCCAATCGGATAAATTAACTCTATTTATCCTATGGTCTCTCTACCATGCTTCTACCCATGCAAATAAGCTATCCTTGACTTAATCCTAATTTAAAAAGGGTTGATTTGTAGCTTGGAGGAAAGAAAAGGCCTAAAGAGGCTAATGGAGGGCTCAACAAGTGAAACAAGGCTTAGAAGTGGAAAGCGGGGATTTAAACCTGATAAAAGCTTTATTATAGCACAAAAATGGCTTCGGAGCAGAATGAATTGAGAAATGCGATGGAGGAGACGCGATGGAGGCAAAAGTTGCGATATGCAATATCATGATCGAAACTTCGCAAAATTGGAGTGGTAAGCATTAAAGAAAAAAAAACCGCGATTTTCAATGTGCAATGCAGAGTGGTGACGTGGAGTTGGGGCCAATATCGCAATCACAATATCGTAGAGTTGGAGCGGTAAGTGTTAAATAAAGAAACAAAAAGGTTGTGATGAGCGACATGCGATGCGGCGACAATATCATATCGGTGTTTGGAAGTGATAAGTGTTAAAGGAAATAGGGAAATGTTGTGGTTTGCGAAGTGTGATGTACAATAGCGGGAGATTCAAGGAGCAAGGGCAGAAGTCAAGTTTTTTGATGTTTTTGAATGGTTTTTGTGTGGTACCAAAATGCGATTGTGATATTTCACAATTGGGGTTTCGAAGCAGAAAGTGTTAACAGAACCAAATGAAAACTGCGATATGCAATGACTCGCAGGGAAAATTTTAAGGATGGAAAATTATCTTGAAGTTTAAAAAATTGGCGAATCTCACTAGTCCCTAATATGAAAAATATAAAATGTCTATTGATGTATTTGTAAAATTATTCGAATTTATAATGATATTATATAGACTCTATATATAATGTTGGCGATTTTTAATGTAGAATAATTTTATATTGTAAAATTTGGGCGAATCATTTTTATAAAAAAATGGAAATTGGCGAATATTTTTTTTGGAAAAATCATGGAAAATTAGCCCACTTGCGAATATTAGCCCCTAAAATTTTCCATGGCGATGAGAGAAGTAAGGTAGCATGAAGTTTGAGGAGCAAGGGTGGAAGGTCGAATTCCAATGGTTTTCAAGCGTTTTGCGTTAAGGAGGTAAGGAAATCGTGAATAACAAAAGACAAAGGAATGAGGCGGGCTGAAGGGTTTTTTTAAGTGTTTTTGGGAATAAAAGGTGGGTGCAATAGTAAAAAGAAGTGGAAAATAGGAGGGAATGGAGGTGCACCAGCAGTTCTCAGAAGTGTAATACACCTGCGGATTCATGCATGGAAGGCAGACAAAATTTCGTGATAAAAATATAGAGACTAGAACTTGGTAATGCAATTTCTTCCTTAAACTCAAACAAAAAGAAATTTTTGGCCTGTGGGAAGGTCTACCCTGCTCGAACTCTATTGACAGAGATGAGAGGGGGAGGCTTGACCACAAATTTTGGAGTTTTTCCTCTATTTTACTGCTCACAAGCAAATGAAGTACAAAAACACACTAGAAGCAAAACTAAACAACAATGAAACTATTAAAAGCAGAACTAATTGAATGATAGAAACAAAAATAGCTTAATGGCAGAAAGGAAAAGATAGTAACAACAGAGAGGCTGAGGCACATGGATTGGGCCTTAACCCACGAGCCTAGCTCTCCAAAACTTAAATCAGTCAGATGAAATCTGTCTACTCATTTCATAAAATAATAACGTCATACATATCTAAAATTTTGATCACTGAGTAAAATAATAAAAATCTCAATAGCTTGCAACAAAGTTTCAAATATAATCGACTAACTGACTAACTCTTCCTAGCTCTAGCTCTACTCTATTTATTCTACAGGGCAGCTACCAACATCTCCCTAGAAAAATGGTGATTGAGTCCACTTGACTCCAATTAAACAAAGACTGAGTGCTTGGCTGCCTTTGGAATTCGAATTGCTAGAGAGAATCCTTGGGGATCCTTTGGCTGCCTTTGGAATTCGAATTTTTGGAGAGAATATTTGGGATCCTTTGGCTTCTTTTGAGAGTTAAGGAGGGTGGAAAATCCCCCAATAATTTCTCCTTGCTGTCTCCTCCAAGTCTTTATGATAAAATACTTATAAAAATGATAATAAATCATGATTTCTGCACTCAACCTCATATTAGGCACTTAAAGTATGTTAGCCTTAATCACCACCTATACTAGCATCATAAAACCAAATAATATTAAAAATGCAAGAAATAGAGATCTAAGAAGGCAAAAAGGTGACCATTAACCCCTCCAAATATGTCTAATGATGGAGCTCATCATCACCCCCCTACTGAATGATTGCTCATCCTTTGAGCAACTAATCCTCCTCCTTAATTTCCTTCAAGGCTTTGATAACCCCCCGTGATTTCCTGAGGAAGAAGTGTGGGAGTTTCCATAAGGGGGTAAAAACCATTATTCTTTTATGCATTCTCCCATTCTCTATCTTGTGCATCTATGTCATTTTCATCATTCAACCCCAACAGCAAAGGTGGGCTGAGCTTTAGTCCCAACCATTGGATCTTTTTTTCCTGCATGGCCCTCTTGTATAATGGTGCCCTTTCCAATGCACCCCTCAGTCTTTCTGAAGTATGGTACTCCCTGTTCTTGAGGCTTTGAGGGAGGCTTTTCCATATCCTCTGGCTCGCCATAATGAACTCATCTTCTATCTGCCTAGAAACATCATCAAAGTGGTCTATCACCTAGGTTTGAGTCTAAAGGTAGCTTTTAACCAGTGCAAGGTCCATTTCAATCTCTCGACGGTTAAGGATGACTCCTCTTGGGCTGAACAATTATGGTCTGATATATAAGGGTTCTCTATTTCTTCTTACCATGACCCTCCATATCTCTTTTTCTCTAGTCTCCTCATTCACCATCCAAGATACTAGAACCATCAACTGCATATCCCCCATTGTAGGATTGGGGTCCCAAATATCTAGATTTGTCAGGACAAGGTTATGTATGTAAAACTATGCCATCTTTGCATGATTAGCCATGTTAGCTTGTTTGTAGAAATTTATGAATTGACTACAATCTTGGAAAGGTAGTGATCCATGGGAGGCTAGAGTTTTGATTTGAAATAGAATTCATTGCTCCTTGAGGTACACAACATATGAGTCAGAAGGGTATCTGTGCTAAAGGGCTTCTATGCATAAGTCTGTGATGGTGGCTACTTTCTCATCTTTTTGCTACAATTGCTCCTTCAGTGCTACATTCTATGCCTATGCCTTCTGCAGCTTCTCCTTCAGAACTATTTCTTCGATTCTTTCCTCCTCCCTTGGTGATTCTTCAATTTTAATTAGGCTCGTGGGAGGAGTTTCTGGCTTTCTATGACTCTTGTCAGCTTTGAAATACATAGAGGTCTTCCTTTTTCTCTTTGCGCTCAGAGGAGCTATGGTGGCAACTAACTCTTTGTATTGAGGGGATGTGGTGCTATGTTGTGAGTCTGTTTCTTGCCCATTTTATGCTATCTCTATGACTTCTATGGCCATCTCTTATGTTTTTTCTTGGCCCTTTGTCTCTTCCTCTTCTTCTTCTTCTTCTGGTTCTTCCTCTTCTACTGGTTTATCCTCTTCCTCTGGTTCTTCTTCTCTTTCTTCTCTAAGAATTATGGGCTTCCATTAGTCTCTCTCACTTTAAAATTTTTCAATTTACTGGTTTGGGTGAGACAAGCCCTCTTTATTATTAGACTACGCAACTCATTCTAGAGCACTTATGTAACTCGGGTTCATCTCCAGTTTCTGTTGTAGAAAACTGTTTCCTTCTCCTTGTTAATTCATGATGGACTGCGTGTTGCCTCCCCTCGTTCTCCTCTACTCCAATTGGTTTAAATTTTTTTTTTTCATGCCCAGGTGGCATGACTTTGCAGTTCTCCCTAGTCATACTTCACGATGGTGGCCAAGCTAACTGGCCACCTTTCTGCCCCTTACACTCTAAGTCTAAAAATTTAATTATTTCTAATTATTATGGATGCATAGCGAGGGGTGAGAATATATACCTGAGTTTACCTGTCATTTCCAAGGTGTTTGTAGGAGATGGATTGAGGAGAAAAGCCTTTTAGATGTTGCGTTCTTCACTATTTTCTGTTCTCTGAGTGAGAAACTTGCTGAATGAGTAGCTCTCTGAGTGAGCTGCTGATATTTCCTTGATATTTCTTCCTACTGGAGATGCTATGTGGGTGGTGCTCTAGATGCCATGGGTCGCACTCTTGTTTTTCTTGTTGTTCAAGAGCATATGTCTGCATTGTAGGGATTTCCTGATGTCTATAACAGTCTGTGTTTGGCTTTCCTTTTTACATTGTGCTCACGAATGGAGGAATTTGGTGCATGGAGGTGATGGAGGAAGTTATGAGAATGAATGGAGTGAATGATTGGATGGATGGTGTTATGGCATAAATCTACCTTAGGCTGAGAAAGGAAGAATCTAGGGTAACATCAAACCATGCTTAACCTGGTAGCTAGCCGTACCAGATTGGGAGAGGGCTCTCTCCTTGTCAATCTCAGCAAAAATAATCAGTGAGGCTTGAGATGACTTGAATGAAGGCTGATTTTAGGCTAGGTATATATGCAAAAGATTTTGATTTGATTTTAAAGGTGTTTTGTTGGATCAAAGGGAAAGGCAGATTTTGGGTCTAGGAAATGAGTAGTTTTGCAGGGATTTGAATGGGGCAAGGTAGGCACTTGATTTGACACTTCAATTTTGAATGAAATGGATATCTCAGACCGGTGAGGAGTTGAAGAGGGCAAGAAAATTTCATGAATCCTCTTTAAACAGTTGAAAACATAGAAAATTAAACAAACCCTAGGTAGAGCACTGCAAATTTTAATGAATTCCACCTTTATCCTTGTTTGTTTAACTTAAGAAGAAATACGAGGGAAAATGGTACACATGAAACACCGATAAAATTACATTAAAAGAGAGAAACACATCATCAAAACAAAGAGCCACATGAATCCCAAGGAGTGCTGCAAACCCTGGTCTATTCCTTTGCCAAATTGCAGAGATGAATGTACAATGATGCTCAAAGCAATCCCAAATGTCCAACCTATGCTAATGACTGAAAAAATACAAGATATAGAAAAAACTAAATCATCCCCAGCCTCTAGGGGTCGATATCACAAGTTTAGGAGCTGTTTCAACAAGATATAAACTAAGAACTGGAAAATAGGCAGTGGAACAGCTTGCCTCTATAAGATAGGAAACTGATTCATTCATTTGCAATTCACCTTTTGATGGATGAATCTAACTCCATGAGTAAAAATTTAACAAAATTACATCAAGATCCATCAAAGTACATAAAATTACATCATTAGTTTAAAATTTGGAAGCACGAAAGTCAAAATGTCAAAAACTAGGCAAAAAACAGAGTTACTGAGTCCAAAATGAGAAAAAATCCCCAATGCGTCGCGCCTGATTTCTCTATGCGTCGCGCCAGTTTGGAGCTGATTTTGAAGGCCTTCCCGGTGTCCAAATTGGCTCCAAGTGGGCTTGTTGGAAATGTATACCTGTCTACTTTCCAACACAAGTGTAATTTCTGAATTTGGCTTCCATTTGCCACTCCAAAAATGAGTTCTCCAAACACTGCTTCCTGTGTCTCCAAAAAGGGGCAGAAAGGTCATTTTTAGGGTGTTTTTGACCCTTCTGGAAGCCCAAAACCTATCAAAATCTCTTGGCCATGGGTATTAATGCATAAATTTTCATGAAAAATCCAAAAATGTAAATTTTTTCCCAGGAGGAGCTCCCAATCATAAGCGCACGCCAAGTGGCGCGACGCGTAGAGTTGAAAAATCTGTGTTAGGCCAAAAAAAAACAAAATTTGCAAAATGTGTCCCAAATTTCTTGAAATTTGGGCTGAGTGTCCTCCATCATGTACTATGCTGGGCCAAGGAAGCTTCGGCCAAGATTTGAAGTTTTTCATGCTTTTTACGCCTCCTCGATGCCTTCTTCATCTCTATCATAAGAGGAATGTGTCTCCATGTTTGCCAAAGTCTGTGTTATCTAACATGAGCTATGAGGAGGTTTGGTGTCTTTGGTTTTTGTTTCCAAATGTATGAAAATATGTGAGGGGATATGAAGGGAGAGGGTAAGAGGGATTTTGGGATGTTAAGAGGAATTTTGGGATGTTTTCCAATTGGAGTTTGGGGATTTAAAGGGTTTTAGGGATAGTCTCTAGGCTTTTGGGATAATGGGAATATGGGATAGGGGTAGATGAATTTAGGGATATGGGGGATAGGGAAAAGGTATGATGAAACTATAAAAATAGTGAGGGGATAAAAGTGAGGGAGTGATGGCCACAAAAAACCAATGTATAAACCCTAAGGAAACATTTCTTGAGCAAGGAAGTAGGGTTTCAATTTGTTTTATTAAATCCTCATAAACATCATAAGACACACGTTTATTGGCAATGGAAGAGTTGTTTGAATTACTTTGGACCAGAGGAAACCGAGAAAATTGAAGTTTTGAATGAAATTGTGGTGAAAAGAGCTTGCAGCTCTATGCGTCGCGCCACAACCCAACGCGTCGCGCCATAAACCCAACGCGTCACACCATAAACCCAACGCGTCGCACCCTTTTGAAGGAGATGTTTGGAGACCTTCCTGGTGTCAAAATTGGGTGAAGGATAGCTTGTTGAAAATCTTATTGAGTCTAATTTCCAACCCAACTAGAATTTTTCAATTTGGAGTTCATTTTCCATGTCAAAAATCAAATCTCCCGAGACTGGTCAAAATGTGCAAAATGAGGCTGCCTCAAGGCAGAGTGCTATTGCGATCAACTTTGGAAGGTCTTCCTCAACTCCAAATTGAGCTCATGATAGCTCATTGGAAAGCTCTTTGTGTCTAGTTATCATTTGACTCATCAAGCAAGTCATTTTTCCAACCAAGGTAGGAGAAATATTGATTTTCCCAAGGTCTCATGTTTCCCAAATTCATCTTTTATTGCTCAGAAACATCATTGGAGAAAAACCTATGCCGATATGTGGAACAAGGGATTTGTCGAAATGAAGTGAAATGAAGGGGGTAAGGGGCTTCTAAATTCTTGAGAAAATTTTGGGAAGTAGGGAAGGATGTTAGGAAGTAGGGGAAAGTGGAATTTCAAAGATTGAGTGAGGGGAAGGGGTCCAAAAGGGCAAAACATAGGCCTAGCCTAGAAAATTGCCAAGTTATAGCAAGAAACTAGGGTTTGTGCGAAAATGAGGAATTTGGGGGATCTCAGTGATGGGAAGTGTTTAATAAGGTACATTAAGGATAGGGGAAGGTGTATGAACATCAGGATACAAGTTTTTCTGATGATTTGACAATCCAAGAGAAATTACCTTCAAAACCCTAGGAGAGGGAAATGAACCTTACCTAGGCACAACTGAAGCATGAACAAGGTGTAAAATGACCCATTGGAACTTGAAATTATGATGACAACCCTCTGAGTTATGGTACACTCAGCTGAATGGTGACATGGGCCAGAAGCAGTACCCAGAAAACTTTGACGAGGTAAAAGCAAACCCTAGACCTAATACCTAGTGACCAAATTTTACTTGAAGACTCACTGAAATGACAAAATTTGACCTTGACACCTTAAAATCACTTTGTAAGAGCTTTTTTGATCACTGGAGGAAGGCTGCAAAGACTGACATTAACATTGGCTCCAATGGGGATGGTAGCTCCTTGGAGGTGCCAAGAACTACAGATCTTTGGAAAGCAGACAGTGCCTTCATCTATTGGGCAATGAAGTCATAAACTCAAGCTGAAATGCATGACTGAAAACTGATGACTTGACGACAAAAATAGACTCTCACTCAACTAAAAACTGACTCGATACTTAAACACAACCAAAAAACTGGAACTGATGCTCAAAGTAGAGCTTATTCATCAAAACCTACTCTAACAGTTTCATTCATCACTTGATCAAGTGAAATGAAACAACCAATGCAACCAAGTAAGTATTCTGGCTATTGTTTGAATTCTCCACAAGTTCTCACTTATGAACAACAAGAGAGAACTACTGAAAGGAAACTCCCATGAAAACTTGTGAACAGATCCATTGAATACTATGGATTCTCTATCCGCCTCCAAAAATACTGCATAAGGATCTTGAAGTTCATGCACACTGGGACTTAGCTCATCCAATGGATTACTTCTCTTCTCCTCATAACATGAATGCAAACTTTGTATTGAGCTTTGTGATGAGATTTGTGACGAGACTCCTGCTAAAAATGACAAAAATACCGGCTGCCGGATCAAGTTTATATCAGCACACGTTTCAAGCTTACATATAGTCAATGGAGAAGGACTTTGATTGCAGACATCATCCAACACACCAGCTATTGGATCATGAAAAACTTGAAAACACTGCTGCAACCCATTTTCTATTGTTTCTGATGAGATTACATGATTTTCTACAAGCTGCTCATTTGAAAATTTACTATGCCAATTTCCCTTCAAAGACTGAAATGATTCAAAACAGAAAGGTACGAAATCATCTTGCATCATTTGATTGTATGTGCCGGCTTCCAAGTCCTCATCTGCAAATTGAAAATCAATGGCATTCAGGGGCTGCAAATCTGGATATGAGAAGTCTTGAACAAGGTTTTTATTGCCCTCAAGATGGTCCAAATCAAGACTTGTCGACAGTTGATTTCTGATGAACTGAAACGAATCAAAACAAAAATGCAAAGATCCTTCACTTACTTCAAAATTTGCTGCACTTTCCTTGTCACTATCATAGCTGATATGTGATGGCTGAACATTGCATTCGAGCTGTTGAAAGTGAACTTCTTCCTCCCAAAAACTAGATGCTGATTTGTCTGTAATATTAGCTTTTGTTTGGAGAACATAATCGTCATCATACTGGTAAAAATGAGGCAAATCATCAGTATAAAACACATCATCAAGCATACATATCATATCAACAGCTCTCTCTTCTACAAGATGGTCTATAAAACAATCATTATCAGATCTATGATGACTGGGATAAGAAATAAAATGTTTTGGATCAGCAACTTGTTCTTCTTCAATCAACGAGCCATGGGCTTGAACATTATACTCATTCCTTGTGGTGATATTTTGCATCATCTCTTCCACTGCACTTACCAACATGTCAAGCTTTACCTCTAGAGATGTCGATTTCTCTGGATCTATGTTTTTCATCTCTTCTTCTTTCAACTTTGCCCTTCGGATCAAAAAATGAGCCTCTACATCTACTGCACTGTTCTGCATCTCTTCAAGTGTTTCAAGATTCCTTTCTCTCTGCTGAAACTCCATTTCTGGATCAAAGGCACCTGGGTAGTGCAAGAGAGTGGATCCAAGAGGAGGTCTTATATTCACTGGCATCGAATAATAAACTTGGTTAAATCTGGCATAAAACTGTTGTACTGTCTCCCCTGGCAGTCTTTTCAGTTGGTTATACTCTTCTATAATAAAGAAAGGGTTCTGTCTGACCACCCACCTGTCAAGGAAAACTTTGACGAACTACTGGAAATATGAGATGCTCGCATCAGGCAGGGTTTTGAACCAACTCTTGACTTTGCCTTGCAAAGAAAGAGCAAAAAGCCTAATACTGACATCCTCTTCATCAACTTCAAAAAGGTCAAGAAAAGACTCAAAATTCAGAACATGTCTCTCAACAGTGATGTTGTCACGTTCACCATCAAATCTTGGTAGATATAGATCATGTTTTTTAGGGAAAGCATGGGATATAGGAGGTAAAATCAGAGGCTTGTATCGATATGGAATTTTACAAGGTATAGGGGTGTGTAGAAATGCTGCAGAATCAGTCTTGGTCTCTTGAGGTTCAACAGTTTGAAGACGATCATCACAAGATTCAGAAGAGAGGTCTTGATCAAGCTCAAAAGCATGCAAATCTTTGGCATCCACAATCTTCAAAGGGAAGGAATCAAATGTAGGCCGAGGATCTTTTCTCAAATACAATATACTTTGCAAAGAATTCTTGACATACTAGGGAAAAGAGAAGAAATAATTTGTGACAAAGAACAAAATGTCTTGGATGAAATTCCAACTTGAATACCTGATCTTTCCATATTGTCCTTTCATGTTTCTGCTAGTCAGGTTCATCCTCCAGTGGAGTCCTTGGATTTGATATTGAAACTGATTTAGAGTCGCCAGGTGAATGATTTCAGCCTTGCGATTTCTGATCATTGTCCACCATCAACAATAAGATCTAAACTTGATTACATCTTACTGAGGAATCCATATGTTCAGTTCATAAACTAGACCAGAGATTGACTGAAGCAACATTCATCTACTTTCGCTAATGCAAAGAAAGAGCGTTTCAAAGGCTACCTGGATAACTTCAGGCTCCGTCTGTATTTTATAAAGCAAAAAACAAAATTTTCTTCCCCAATATGGTTGCCACTATGTCATGGCCTAAATCTACCTCAAGCCAAGAAAGGAAGAATCTAGGGTAACATCAAACCACGCTTAACCTGGTAGCTAGCCCTACCAGATCGGGAGAGGGCTCTCTCCTTGTCAATCTCAACAAAAATAATTAGTGAGGCTTGAGATGACTTGAATGAAGGCTGATTTTAGGCTAGGTATATATGCAAAAGAGTTTGATTTGATTTTAAAGGTGTTTTTTTGGATCAAAGGGAAAGGCAGATTTTGGGTCTAGGAAATGAGCAGTTTTGCAGGGATCTGAATGGGGCAAGGTAGGCACTTGATTTGACACTTCAATTTTGAATGAAATGGATATCTCATACTGGTGAGGATTTGAAGAGGGCAAGAAAATTTCATGAATCCTCTTCAAACAGTTGAAAACATAGAAAATTAAACAAACCCTAGGTAGAGCACTGCAAATTTTAATGAATTCCACCTTTATCCTTGTTTGTTTAACTTAAGAAGAAATAAGAGGGAAAATGATACACATGAAACACTAGTAAACTTACATTAACAGAGAGAAACACATCATCAAAACAAAGAGCCACATGAATCCCAAGGAGTGCTGCAAACCCTGGTCTATTCCTTTGCCAAACTGCAGAGATGAATGTATAATGATGCTCAAAGCAATCCCAAGTGTCCAACCTATGCTAATGACTGAAAAATTACAAGATATAGACAACACTAACTCATCCCCAGCCTCTAGGGGTCGAGCTCACAAGTTTAGGAATTTTTTCAAAAATATCTAAACTGAGAACTGGAAAATAGGCAGTGGAACAGCTTGCCTCTATAAGATAGGAAACTGATTCATTCAGTTGCAATTCACCTTTTGATGGATGAACTTACTTCTATGAGTGAAAATTTCACAAAATTACATCAAGATCCCTAAAAATACATCCAATTACATCATGAGTTTAACATTTGGGAGTAAGAAAGTCAAAATGTCAAAAAATAGGTGAAAAACAGAGTTACTGAGTCTAAAATGAACAAAAATCCCCAATGCGCCGTGCCTGATTTCTCTATGCGTCGCGCCAGTTTGGAGCTGATTTTGGAGGCCTTCCTGGTGTCCAAATTAGCTCCAAGTGGGCTTTTTGGAAAGGTCTACCTGTCTAATTTCCAACACAAGTGGAATTTCTACATTTGGTCTTCATTTGCCCCTCCAAAAATGAGTTTTCCCAACACTGCTTCCTGTGTGTCCAAAAAGGGGCAGAAAGGTCATTTTTAGGGTGTTTTTGACCCTTCTGGAAGCCCAAAACCTGTCAAAATCTCTTGGCCATAGATAGGAATGCATAAATTTTCATGAAAAATCCAAAAATGTAAATTTTTTCCCCAAGAGGAGCTCCCAATCATAAGCGCGCACCAAGTGGCGCGACGCGTAGAGCTGAAAAATCCGTGTTTAGGCCAAAAAAAAACAAAATTTGCGAAAGGTGTCCCAAATTTCTTGAAATTTAGGCTGAATGTCCTCCATAATTTACTATGCTAGGCCAAGGAAGCTTCGGCCAAGATCTGACGTTTTTCATGCTTTTTACGCCTCCTCGATGCCTTCTTCATCTCTGTCATAAGAGGAATGTGTCTCCATGTTTGCCAAAGTCTGTCTTATCTAAGATGAGTTATGAGGAGGTTTGGTGTCTTTGGTTTTTGTTTCCAAATGTATGACAATATGTGAGGGGATATGGAGGGAGAGGTCAAGGGGAATGTTAGGAATATTGCTATTTGAAATTTTCCAATTAAAGAGTTTTAGGGGTAGCTTCTAGGCTTTTTGGGATAGCATTGGGAGTTGGCATAGGGGTAGATGAATTTAGGGATATGGGGGATAGGGAAAAGGTTTGATGAAACTATAAAAATAGTGAGGAAACAAAAGAATGTAGGAGTGATGGCATAAAAAACCAATGTATAAACCCTAGGCTATGATTTCTTAAGCAAGGAAGTAGGGTTTTAAATTTTTCAATTAAATCCTCATACACATCATAAAACACACGTTCATGGAACTTGCAGAGCTGTTTGACCTACTTTGGACCAGAGGAAATCGAGAAAATTGAATTTTTGAATTAAATTGTGGTGAAAAGAGCTTGCAGCTCTATGCGCCGCGCCACAACCCAACACGTCACGCCATAAACCCAATGTGTCGCACCATAAACCCAACGTGTCGTGCCCTTTTGCAAGAGACTTTTGGAGACCTTCCCTGTGTCCAAATTGGGCACAGAAAAGTGCGTTGGAAATATAATTGAGTCTACTTTCCAACCCAACTATAATTTTTCAATTTGGAGTTCATTTTCCCTATCAAAAATCAAATCTCCCAAGACTGGTCAAAATGTGCAAAATGAGGCTGCCTCAAGGCAGAGTGCTGTTGCAGTCAACTTTTGAAGGTCTTCCTCAACTCCAAATTGAGCTCATGATAGCTCATTGGAAATATCTTTGTGTCTAGTTATCATTTGACTCATCAAGAAAGTCATTTGGCCAACCAAGCTAGGAGAAATATTGATTTTCCCAAGGTCACTTCAGAGGTGTATCAATTCTCCTGAGGCGACTATATTTTTGACATTTCTCTAAAATCATGACACCTGTGTAAAAAGTGAAGGAGTTTTTTATTCCTTGGCCTATTTTGGACAAAAAAATCTCTCAGTTTTCCCAAATTCATCTTTTATGACTCATAAAAATCATAGAAGTAAAACCTATCCCGATGTGTGGAACAAGGGATTTGTCGAAATGAAGTGAAATGAAGGGGATAAGGGGCTTCTAAATTCTTGAGAAAATTTTGGGAAGTAGGGAGGGATGTTAGGAAGTAGGGGAAAGTGGAATTTCAAAGATTGAGTGAGGGGAAGGGGTCCAAAAGGGAAAAACACAGGCCTAGCCTAGAAAATTGCCAAGTTATAGCAAGAAACTAGGGTTTGTGCGAAAATGAGGAATTTGGGGGATCTCAGTGATGGGAAGTGTTTAATAAGGTACATTAAGGATAGGGGAAGGTGTATGAACATCAGGATACAAGTTTTGCTGATGATTTGACCATCCAAGAGAAATTACCTTGAAAACCCTAGGAGAGGGAAATGAACCTTACCTAGGCACAACTGAAGCATGAACAAGGTGTAAAATGACCCATTGGAACCTGACATGATGATGAAAACCCTCTGAATGATGGTACACTCAGCTGAATGGTGACATGGACCGAAATTTGGACAACTTTGAAAGGAGTGAAAACAAACCCTAGACCTAATACCTAGTGACCAAATTTTACTTGAAGACTCACTGAAATGACAAAATTTGACCTTGACACCTTAAAATCACCTTGTAAGAGCATGTTTGATCACTGGAGGAAGGCTGCAAAGACTGACACTAACATTGGCTTCAATGGGGATGGTAGCTCCTTGGAGGTGCCAAGAACTACAGATCTTTGGAAAGCAGACGATGCATTTGTCCATTGGGCAATGGAATAAAAAACTCAAGCTGAAATGCATGACTGAAAATTGATGACTTGACGACACAAATTGACTCTCACTCAACTAAAAACTGACTCGATACTTAAACACAACCGACAAACTGGAAAATATGCTCAATATGAAGCTTATTCATCAAAACCTACTCTAACAGTTTCATTCATCACCTGATCAAGTGAAATGAAACAACCAATGCAACCAGGTAAGTATTCCAGCTGCTGTTTGGATTCTCCACAAGTGCTCGCTTATGAACAACAAGAGAGAACTACTGAAAGGCAACTCCCATAAAAACTTGTGAACAGATCCGTTGAATACTATGGATTCTCTATCCGCCTCCAAAAACACTGCATAAGGATCTTGAAGTTCATGCACACTAGGACTTAGCTCATCCAATGGATTACTTCTCTTCTCCTCATACCATGAATGCAAACTTTGTTTTGGGCTTTGTGACGAGACTCCTGCTAAAAATGACAAAGAGACTGGCTGCCAGATCAAGTTTATATCAGCACACGTTTCAAGCTTACATATAGTCAATGGAGAAGGAATTTGACTGCAAACATCATCCAACACATCAGCTATTGGATCGTGAAAAACTTGAAAAGACTGCTGCAACCCATTTTCTATTGTTTCTGATGAGATTACATGATTTTCTACAAGCTGCTCATTTGAAGATTTACTATGCAATTTACCCTTCAAAAACTGAAATGATTCAAAACAAAATGGTACGGAATCATCTTGTATCATTTGATCGTATGTGCCAGCTTCCAAGTCCTTATCTACAACTTGACAATCAATGGCATTCGAGGGCTGCAAATCTGGATATGAGAAATCTTGAACAAGGTTTTCATTGCCCTAAATATGGTCCAAATCAAGACTTGTCGAGAGTTGATTTCTGATTGCATGGAAGTTGTCTTTGATGAACTAAAACGAATCAAAACAAAAAGGAAAAGATCCTTCACTTACTTCAAAATTTGTTGCACTTTCCTCTTCATTTCCGTAGCTGATATGCATCTGTTGATCAATGTATTCGAGCTGTTGAAAGTGAACTTCCTCCTTCCACAAACTAGCTGCTGATTTGTTTGCAAGATTAGCTTATGTTTGGAGAACATAATCATCATCATACTGGTCAAACTGAGGAAAATCATCGGTATAAAACACATCATCAAGCATACATGTCAAATCAACAGATCTCTCTTCTCCAAGATGATCTACAAAACAATCATTATCAGATCTATGACAACTGGGATAAGAAACAAAATGTTTTGGATCAGCAACTTGTTCTTCTTCAATCAGCGAGCCATGGGCTTGAACATTATACTCATTCCTTGTGGTGATCTTTTGCATCATCTCTTCCATTGCACTTACCAAAATGTCAAGCTTTACCTCTAGAGATGTCGATTCCTCTGGATCTATGTTTTTCATCTCTTCTTCTTTCAGCTTTGCCCTTTGGATCAGCAAATGAGCCTCTACATCTACTGCATTGTTTTGCATCTCTTCAAGTTTTGCATGATTCCTTTCTCTCAGCTGAAACTCCATTTCCAGTTCAATGGAACCCGGGTAGTGCAAGAGAGTAGATCCAGGAGGAGGCCTTATATTAATCGGCATCGAAAAATAAACTTGGTTAAATCTGGCAGAAAACTGTTGTACTGTCTCCCCTGGCAGTCTTTTCAGCTGGTTATACTCTTCTATAATCAAGAAAGGGTTCTGTCTGATCACCCACCTGTCGAGGAAAACTTTGACGAACTGCTGGAAATCTGAGATGCTCGCATCAGGCAGGGTTTTGAACCAACTCTTGACTTTGCCTTGCAAAGAAAGAGAAAAAAGCCTAATACTGACATCCTCTTCATCAACTTCAAAAAGGTCAAGAAAAGATTCAAAATTCAGAACATGTCTCTCAGCAATGATGTTGTCGCATTCACCATCAAATCTTGGTATATATAGATCATGATTTTTAGGGAAAGCATGGGATATAGGAGGTAAAATAAGAGGCTTGTATCGATCTGGAATTTTACAAGGTATAGGGGTATGTACAAATGCTGCAGAATCAGTCTTGGTCTCTTGAGGTTCATCATTTTGAATACGGTCATCACAATATTCGAAAGAAAGGTCTTGATCAAGCTCACAAGCATGCAAATTTTTGGTATTTACAATCTTCAAAGGGAAGGAATCAAATGCAGGCCGAGGATATTTTCTCAAATACAATATACTTTGCAAAGCCTTCTTGACATTCTCGGGAAAAGAGAAGAAATAATTTATGACAAAGAACAAAATGTCTTGGATGAAATTCCAACTTGAATACCTGATCTTTCCATATTGTCCTTTCATGTTTCTTCTGGTTAGGTTCATCCTCCAGTGGAGTCCTTGGATCTGATCTCGAAACTGATTTAGAGTCGCCAAGTGAATGATTTCAGCCTTGCGGTGTCTGATCGTTGTCCACCATCAACAATCAGATCTGAACTTGATTAGATCTTACTGAGGAAACCAGATGTTCAGTTCATCAACTAGACCAAAGATTGATTGAAGCAACATTCATCTACTTTCGCTAATGCAAAGCAAGAGCATTTCGAAGGCTACCTGGCTAACTTCAGGCTTCGTCTGTAGTTTATAAAGCAAACAACAAACTTTTCTTCCCCATTATGGTCGCCACTATGTTATCGGCTAAATCTACCTCAGGCTGAGGAAGGCAGAGTCTAGGGTAACATCAAACCACGCTTAATCTGGTAGCTAGCCCTACCAGATCGGGAGAGGGCTCTCTCCTGGTCAATCTCAGCAAAAATAATCAGTGAGGCTTGAGATGACTTGAATAAAGGCTGATTTTATGCTAGGTATATATGTAAAAGAGTTTGATTTGATTTTGAGGGTGTTTGTTGGATCAAAGGGAAGGGCAGATTTTGGGTCTGGGAAATGAGCAGTTTTGCAGGGATCTGAATGGGGCAAGGTAGGCAATTGTTTTGATGCTTTCAATTTTGAATGAAATGGATAGCTCAGACCGGTGAGGAGTTGAAGAGGGCAAGAGACTTTCAGGAATTCTCTTCGAACAGTTGAAAACATAGAAAATTAAACAAACTCTAGGTAGAGCACTGCAAATTTTAATGAATTCCACCTTTATCCTTGTTCGTTTAACTTAAGAAGAAATAAGAGGGAAAATGATACACATGAAACACCAGTAAACTTACATTAACAGAGAGAAACACATCATCAAAACAAAGAGCCACATGAATCCCAAGGAGTGCTGCAAACCCTGGTCTATTCCTTTGCCAAACTGTAGAGATGAATGTACAATGATGCTCAAAGCAATCCCAAGTGACCAACCTATGCTAATGACTGAAAAATTACAAGATATAAGCAACCAACAACTCATCCCAGCCTCTAGGGGTTAAGCTCACAAGTTTAGGAGCTGTTCCAACAAAATCAAAACTGAGAACTGGAAAATAGGCAGTGGAACAGCTTGCCTCTATAAGATAGGAAACTGATTCATTCATTTGCAATTCACCTTTTGATGGATGAATCTACCTCCATGAGCAAAAATTTAACAAAATTACACCAAGATCCATCAAATTACATCATGATTTTGAAATTTAGAAGTAAGAAAGTCAAAATGTCAAAAACTAGGCGAAAAACAGAGTTACTGAGTCCAAAATGAGCAAAAATCCCCAATGCGCCGCGCCTGATTTCTCTATGCGTCGCGCCAGTTTGGAGCTGATTTTGAATGCCTTCCCAGTGTCCAAATTAGCTCCAAGTTGGATTTTTGGAACTTTCTTCCTGTCTACTCTCTAACACAAGTGGAATATCTGAATTTGGCTTCCATTTTCCCCTCCAAAAATGAGTTCTCCCAACACTGCTTCCTGTGTGTCCAAAAAGGGGTAGAAAGGTCATTTTTGGGGTGTTTTTGACCCTTATGGAAGCCCAAAACCTATCAAAATATCTTGGCCAGAGGTAGGCATGCATAAAGTTTCATGAAAAATAAAAAAATATAAAGTTTTTCCCAAGAGGAGCTCCCAATCATAAGCGCGCGCCAAGTGGCGCGACACGTAGAGCTGAAAAATCTGTGTTTAGGCCAAAAAAAACAAAATTTGAAAAATGTGTCCCAAATCTCTTGAAATTTGGGCTGAATGTCCTCCATCATGTACTATGCTGGGCCAAGAGACCTTCGGCCAAGATTTGAATTTTTCATGCCTTTTATGCCTCCTCGATGCCTTCTTCATCTATGTCATAAGAGGAATGTGTCTCCATGTTTTCCAAAGTCTTGTGTTATCTAAGATGAGTTATGAGGAGGTTTGGTGTTTTTGGTTTTGTTTCCAAATGTATGAAAATATGTGAGGGGATATGAAGGGAGAGGGTAATAGGGATTTTTGGATGTTAAGGAATTTTTGGTATGTTTTCCAATTGGAGTTTGGGGATTTAAAGGGTTTAGGGATAGTCTCTATGCTTTTGGGATAATAGAATATGGAATAGGGAATGAGTGATTTAGGGATATGGGGGATAGAGAGATGTGCTGATGGAACTAGGAAAACGGTGAAGAAACAAAAGGATGTGGGAGTGATGGCATAAAAAACCAATGTATAAACCCTAGGCTATGATTTCTTGAGCAAGGAAGTAGGGTTTGAATTTGTTTTACTAAATCCTCATAAACATCATAAGACACACGTTTATTGGAAATGGAAGAGTTTTTTGACTTACTTTGGACCAGAGGAAACCGAGAAAATTTAATTTTTTAATGAAATTGTGGTGAAAAGAGCTTGCAGCTCTATGCGCCACACCACAACCCAACGCGCCGTGCCACAAACCCAACGCGTCGTGCCATAAACCCAACGCATCGCACGCTTTTTCAGGAGACTTTTGGAGACCTTTGCGGTGTCCAAATTAGGCGTAGGATAGCTCGTTGGAAATATTATTGAGTTTACTTTCCAACCCAACTGGAATTTTTCAATTTGGAGTTCATTTGCGCTATCAAAAATCAAATCTCCCAAGACTGGTCAAAATGTGCAAAATGAGGCTGCCTCAAGGCAGAGTGTTGTTGCAGTCAACTTTTGAAGGTCTTACTCAACCCCCAGTTGAGCTCATGATAGCTCATTGGAAATATATTTGTGTCTAGTTATCATTTGACTCATCAAGAAAGTCATTTGGCCAACCAAGCTAGGAGCAAACTTTATTTTCCCAGGGTCACTTCAGAGGTGCATGAATTCTCCTGAGGCAATTGTATTTTTGTCATTTCTCTAAAACCATGACACTTGTGTAGAAAGTGAAGGATTTTTTTATTCCTTGGCCTATTTTGGACAAAAACCTCTCTCATGTTTCCAAAGTTCATATTTTATTGCTCAAAAACATCATTGGAGTAAAACCTATCCTGATGTGTGGAACAAGGGATTTGTCGAAATGAAGTGAAATGAAGGGGGTAAGGGGCTTCTAAATTCTTGAGAAAATTTTTGGAAGTAGGGAGGGATGTTAGGAAGCATGGGAAAGTGGAATTTCAAAGTTTGAGTGAGGGGAAGGGGTCCAAAAGGGAAAAACATAGGCCTAGCCTAGAAAATTGCCAAGTTATAGCAAGAAACCAGGGTTTGTGCGAAAATGAGGAATTTGGGGGATCTCAATGATGGGAAGTGTTTAATAAGGTACATTAAGGATAGGGGAAGGTGTATGAACATCAGGATACAATTTTTACTGATGATTTGACCATCCAAGAGAAATCACCTTCAAAACCCTAGGAGAGGGAAATGAACCTTACCTAGGCACAACTAAAGCATGAACAAGGTGTAAAATGACCCTTTGGAACTTGAAATGATGATGAAAACCCTTTGAATGACGGTACACTCAGCTGAATGGTGACATGGACCGACATTTGGACAACTTTGACAGGAGTAAAAGCAAACCCTAGACCTAATACCTAGTGACCAAATTTTACTTGAAGACTCACTGAAATGAAAAAAATTGACCTTGACACCTTCAAATCACTTTGTAAGAGATTTTTTGATCAGTGGAGGAAGGCTGAAAAGACTGACACTAACAGATGGTAAAATAGAATAAAGGAAAAGAAGATGAATGATTCCCTGTGTTTCCAGAAACCATTAATAACCTGTAAAACAACAAACATAGAAAACACAGAAATGCAGATGTATTTTTTTGTTTTTGTTTTACTTTTCTCTTCTTCTTTTTTGAAAGAAAGTGGGCTGCCTCCATGGAGGTTTTCAACCCACAGACTTGCCTTAGGCGCCTCAGAGACGTTTTCAGCCATGGATCTTTATTCTCTTTTCTCTTTTAACTTTTTTTTTTTTAGTAAGTGATCTGCCCCCATCGAGGTTTTCAGCCCACAAGCTTTCCTTCGATGCCTCGGAGAGGTTTTCACCCATCGATATTTTATTATTATTATTATTTATTTTAGAGGTGTGGGAAAATATGGAGTTTCCCATCACATACACCTCTCTGCTTATTGTATTTATGAACTCTAGCGTTGACAAAGGCTTCTTGTAAATTTTAAGTTTGTGACCATTGACAAGCAAGGGGATTCCTTCATCATCTATGGTTCTGATTTGAACTGCGCCATTATAAAAAAAAAATTCCACTGTGTAAGGTACCAACCATCTTGTCATCATATTTCCTTTGAAATATTTAAACCTTGAATCATACAATAACGCCCAATCTCCTTCTTAGAAGGTCTTTTCTTTGATGTTCTTGTCATGCCAGACCTTCCTTTGCAGCTGAACTACCTCTATGTGAAGAAGTGCTTGCATTTTGAAATCATCCAATCCATTTAATTGCAACAACCTCTCTTTTTGGGCATTCGATAGATCTATATTTAATTCAGCTTCCATTCTTAAAGTATTTAATTCAAACTCAACTGAAATTAGAGCTTTCTTACCATAGACTAGTTCATAAGGAGTGAATCTTGTTGTTGTCTTCAAAGTAGTGTTGTAGGCCCAAGTAGCTTCTACCAATCGGTCTACCCAATATTTTATGCTGCTGTTCACAACCTTGGTGAGGATTCTCTCTAAATCTCTGTTAGTTACTTCCACTTGGCCATTCTCTTGAGGGTGATAGGCAGTAGAAGTTCTATGCTTAATCTTGTGCTTCCTCAAAAGATTATCAATGAGGTGGGAGGTGAATTGTGCTCCCTGATCAGCGACTATTTATCTAGGGTATCCAAACTTGTAAAACACATTCTCCCTCAGAAATTCTGCTACTTTCTACTCGGTTTCTACCTTCAATGCTTTTTTTTTCAGCCCACTTTGTCAGGTAATTAGTGCAGACTATGATATAATTATTTTGTCTAGATGGCAGATCGATAGGTCCAACAAAGTCCATGCCCCACTTATAAAATGAATCAAGAGCCACATGAGAGTGTAAAGGCATTTCATCCCTTTGTGTGGGTTTCCCCATCCTTTAGAACTGGTCACACCTACTGGTGTATCTTCTTAAATCTTGATGAAGGGTAGGCCAATAGTATCCTACCTACAAAACTTTGTAAGTAGTTCTCTTTGCAGAAAAGTGGCCTCCACATGGGCTGTCATGACATGTAGAGAGGATATCAAACACTTCTTCCTCCCTCACACATCTCCTTAGGATTTTATCAGGGCCTAGCTTGAAAAGGATTCCCTCAATCCATATGAAAGGGGCGCTTTTTCTGATGATTCTCGTCCTCTCCCTATATGAAATATTATGAGGGAGTCTCCCAACAACCAAGTAGTTTGCTATATCAGCAAACCATGGTGAGAGTGTTGATATAACAAAGAGGTGCTCATCTGGTAGCTGGTCATCCACCATTCCTTCTTCTCCTGTGGGGAGAGCTAACCTGGACAAAAAATATGCAACAACATTCTCTTTTCCAGGTTTATCAATAATAGTAAAATCAAATTGCTGTCAAATTAACAACCATATAATTATCCTAGCGTTCACATCTCATTTTTTCATTAAATACTTGATGGTTGCATGGTTAGTGTGAACAAAGGTCTGATATCCAATTACATAATGCTTGAATTTTTTCAATGCATGGACAATGGCTAACATCTCCTTCTCAGTAACAGTATAATTCAGCTCAACCTTGGAAAACTTATTTATGATAAAATAAATGGCATAAGGGATTTTCTCCTCTAATTGTCCTAATGCTACCCCTACAGCTTTGTCAGATGCATCGGTGTGGATGTGGAAAGGCAGAGTCTAATTTGGACCTTGGAGGATGGGGGTAGTGGTAAAATTTTCCTTAATGAGCTCGAAAGCCTCTTGACAAGGATGAGACCAAATAAAATTATAATATTTGGCCAATAACACAAATAATGGCGAAGCCATATTGCTGAAATATTTGATGAAACTTCTATATTAACCAGCTAAGACTAAGAAACTACTGACATCTTTCTACTTTTGAGGAGCAGTCACCCTTTTGATGATGGTGATTTTGTTTGGGTCTACCTGTATTCCTGCTTGGGATATGGAGTGTCCTAACACAATCCTTGCTTTCTTCAGGAATTCACACTTTTCTTGGCTCAAGGAGAGATTTATCTCAATGCACCTTATTAGTACTTTACCCAAATTGGAGAGAGCTTCATGGAAGTCATCCCTGTATGGCGTGAAATCATCCATGTATATTTTGACAGAGTCATGGAATAAGTTGGAAAATATGCTCAGGAAATCTCTTTGGAAGGTAGTTGGGGCATTGTACAACCGAAAGGGTAAGACTCTATAAGCGAAGGTACCCCAAGGGTAGGTGAAATTAGTCTTATCCTGAGCTTCAGGGCTAAGTTGAATCTGATTGTACCCACCAAACCCATCTAAGAAGGAAAAGAACTTATTCCCCGCAAGGCCATCCAAGATTTGGTCTATAAAGGGTAAAGGGAAATGGCATTTCTTGGTGGCTTTGTTAAGTTCTCGATAATCAACACAAATTCACAACTTCCCATTCTTATTTGGGACAAATACAAGAGGAGATAACCACTCACTGTCGGATATAGGATATATGAACCCTGCATCTAATAGTTTCTACATCTCATCTTTTACTATGTCCTTTAGAGCTGGGTTCATCCTTCTTTGGGGTTGTCTCATGGGCTTGCATCCTTCTTTGATGTAAATATGATGTTTGCACACTGAAGGATGCACCCATTTCATGTCTTTGGACTCCCAAGCAAATGCATCTAGATTTTCTTTCAAAAGCTGGCACAACTTCTTCTCTTATTCATTCAAGAGGTTTGGGTTGATTTTCAGAGATCTGGATGGGCCAAAATCAATAGCCTTGGTGGATTCAGAGGTTGAATCAATTGAGTTCACTTCCGCCCAAGGTTGGCTTTCAGACTCTTTGACTAAGGTTTCGAGAGGAATGTTAGTGGAGGACTAGTTTTGAATGACATGGTCGATGAGTTCATCTTCATCAAGATGCCTCCCTCTAAGAATAACATCTATGGTACACATAGGGGCAATGTTATATAACACATATTCTTTATCCTCCAACCATATAGGGAGATAATGATCAATGGAAGGCTAGGCTAGAGGATATAACACTATCTTTTTAGACAAAGGCCCATTTTTTATAGTCATGTTTCCGGCCCAATAGCTAATATAAGCATCTATAGTGGCTAACCAAGGTCTCCCTAAGATGGTGGGATAACCATTGAACTTGGTTTTTGGTTGCAGGACCAGGAAATCTGTAGGATACTCCCAAGAGTCAATGGTAACCATAACATCCTCAACAATTCCCTCTAGAGTTACTGTGGATCGATATGCAAGTTGAAGAACTGTTGTGGTTTTCCTAAAAGTCCCTTGGATATGAAGTTTCAATATAGTTTCCTTGGTCATGACGTTGATGGCATCCCCTAGATCAATCAGAGTGTTTAGGACTATGACACCATTTACATGCACATCAACAACTGGACTACCAGGGCCCAGGTACTTTGAAAATATCACCCTTCCCAGCATTAGGTCATACAATTGTCCTACCACATTGATGGTGGGGGTATCTTTCTTCTTTCTCCCAGGTTTCTTGAAGAAATTTTCTTTGATGAGCCTATTGTAGCTAGGGACATCCTTAATGGCCTGGAGAAGTGGTATATTTACACACAAATTCCAATTCTCCCAGGAGTTCAGTCTCCTCAGGGGTGTGCTAACTAGGGTGGATCAAGCACTTTGGAAAAGGAGGTTGTTGGGTATGAGTGTTACCTTCTTCCTTTTCCTCCTCAACCTCTACAAGTGGAGATGGAGGATGATTTTCTGGGAGTACTCTTCCCGACCTAAGATTAACCTCCTGTATCTCCACAACATAAGTTGGATAGGATGTTTCTCCACTGGGAGCCTTCTGTGTCTGTCTATTGTTCGGTTCGGATTGGGCTGTGCAGGTATAGTTAGCCTAAGTGGAGCAACATGAGTAAGATGAGGTTGAGGTTGGGGTGGATGCATTAGAGTAGGTGGTTGATTTTTTTAAGGCCTCCACCCTTGGGATGGATTATTCCACTGAGGTTGTTGTGGAACATACTGTTGGAATAGTTGGTTTATTGACTGAGGATGATATGAAGGGTTGTAAGGCAAAATAGGAGGTGTAGACTAGGATGGAGTGGGGGTGTACGAAGGTTGCATGGGTGCACTCTGATTGGTGTGATAGTAAGAGTAAGGTGCACCTTGCATACCTTGTTGATATGGCCGAGGGCCTTGAGGCCTTCTCTGGTTGATGAAACAGAGTCGCTCTGGTATTGCTTCCCCACCTTGATATACAACCTTAAGTCTAGGTAAGGAGGGACACTTTTCTGTGGCATGATTCTCCTCACAAACTAACCAAACCTCTATTACATTCAATGGACATTCATTTCTTGGGTGCTTCCTAGTACATCTAGGACAAAATATGGCCAGGGCTCTCTCTGCTTCCTCTTGCTTCCTTTTGACCTACATTTTTTCCACTTGCAAAGAAAAGGTGTGCAACATGTCACTCTTGAAGTGACCCTATAACATGTTTCCAATATCATTTTTTATGAAGGTGGAAGATGAAGGGGTATTGGATGTAATTTGGCTAGCTCTGCCCTTCTTCCTAAATTCCCTAGAATGGTTTCAGAAGACAATTTTGATTGCTTTATAGGGTTGTTGGTAGATATCTCCTCCTGATAACATATTCACGGTTTATATCTCTTCACTGATCCCTCGAAGAAGTACAAGTTTAAGTGATGCAGGATCAAGAGTGTAGTTGGCTCTCTTATAGTTTAATTGAAACCTCTCTTCATAGTCCTCTAGGGATTCATCAGGTCCTAGAGTCATCCTAAATATTTCATCCTTAGTTTCCTTGGACCTACAATAGTCTCTGTATTTGCTGCTAAAGGTATCTTCCATATGTGCCCAGGTAGTGATGCTATCCCCAGGAAGACCCATGAACCAGCGCAAGGTTGCATCCTTAAGGGTGGATGAGAATAGCTTCAAATTATGATCATCAGAGGTGTAGTCATAAGTCCTACAAAAATCAACAAATTCAAACATGAATGTGTCAGGGTCCTCAGAGGTGAGTCCATGAAAGTGTGGGAGAGCTGAGGGGCTAATTTTTTTCATCTTAGTTTCCCCATCTACCTCTCTAATGGGAAAGGCTCTATAGCTCCTAGCCATGGTTAAGATAGGTGAAGTAAGTCCCTCAGTTGAAACAAGGTCTTCTTCTTCTTCCCCACTAGGATCCTCAAAGTATTAAGAAGGCTCTCCTATAGGGGTTTCAATCTCGCTGTCACTGAATAAGAGTGAAGGGTGGATCAGAGGTGACGTGGGGGTTTTGGGTTAGGTTTTTCTTTTGGTATTCCTAGTCCTACGAGGCATGAATATCAAATATTTTTATATTTTTTCAATATTTCTGAAATGACATGAAAATAAAGGAAAGCAGAAAAGAATGCTAAAAAAAAAATCAAAGCAACTACTAGAAACTTCCCCGGCAACGGCGCCAAAAAGTGGTGCACCTCGGTATTGCACCAAGAGTGTTACAACTCCCAGGGGCTGCCCTAATTTAATTTATCAACTCGGGGTTCATACAAACTTGGAGGTGAGAGTTCTATATACACTAAAGATGCATTCTGCACATGTCATCCTCTTCTTCTTTACGAAAGGATGTTATTTATTAAACTGTGATAAGGACTAGAAATTAAATTTCTCGAAGGAAATGATAGAAAGGAAACTAAACTAAATTGCTTAAAATAAATGACTGAAAGAAACTAAATTAATTTGCTGAAAGGAAATGACTGGAAAGAAACTAAACCAAGTTACAGAAAGGAAACTAATTTTAACCACACTTAACTTGGCTGATCGGCTAAATGCACTCTATTTATCCTATGGTATCTCTACCATGCTTCTACCCATGCAAGTAAGCTATCCATGACTTAATCCTAATTGAAAAAGGATTAATTTGCAGCTTGGAGGAAAGAAAAGGGCTAAAGAGCCTAATGGATGTCTCAACACGTGAAACAGGGCTTAGAAGTGGAAAGAGGGGCTTTAAACCTAATAAAAGATTTATAATAGCATAGAAATGGCTTTGGATCAGAATGAATTGAGAAGTGCAATGGTGGAGACGCGATGGAGGAAAAAGTTGCAATATGTGATATCATAATCTCAACTTCGCAAAATTGGAGTGGTAAGCGTTAAAGAAAAAAACAAAAACCGTGATTTTCAAAGTGCGATGCGGAGTGGTGACATGGAGGTGGCGCTGATATCGCAATCGAAATATCACAGAGTTCGAGCGGTACATGTTAAAGAAAGAAATAAAAAGGTTGTGATGAGATACCTGCGATGCGGTGACAATATCGCATCGATGTTCGGAAGTGATAAGTGTTAAAGGAAACAAGGATATGTTTTAGTTTGTGAAGTGTGATGTACGGTAGCGGAAGATTCGAGGAGAAAGGGCGGAAGTCAAGTTTTTTGATGTTTTTGAATGGTTTCTGTGCGGTATCGAAATGCGTTCGCGATATTTCACAATCGAGGTTTGGAAGAAGAAAGTGTTAACAGAACGAAATGAAAAATTCGATCTGTGATGAGCGAAGTACAGTAGCGGGAAGTTCAAGGAGCAAGGGGGGAAGGTCGAATTCCAATAGTTTTCAACCATTTTGCATTAATGAGGTAAGGCAATCATGAATAACAAAAGACAAAGGAATGAGGCTGGCTGAAGGGTTTTTTTAAGTGTTTTTGGGAATAAAAGGTGGGTGCAGCAGTAAAAATAAGCAGAAAACATGAGGGAATGGAGGCACACTAGCAATGCTCAGAAGTGTAACACACCTGCGGATTTATGCATGGAAGGCAGACAAAGATGCATGATAAAAATATAGAGACTTGGACTTGGTAATGAAATTTCTTCCCTAAACTCAAACATAAATCAATTTTTGGCCTGTGGGAAGGTCTACCCTGCTCGAACTCTATTGAAAGAGATGAGAGGGGGAGGCTTGACCACAAATTTTAGAGTTTTTACTCTATTCTACTACTCACAAGTAAATGAACTACATCAGCACACTGGAAGCAACACTAAACAACAATGAACTATTAAAAGAAGAACTAATTGAATGACATAAACAAAAATAGCTTAATGGCAAAAAGGAAAATATAGTAACAACAGAGAGGTTGAGGCACATGGATTGGGCCGTAACCCACGAGCCTTGCTCTATGAAACTTATATCAGTTGGATGAAATTAGTCTACTCATTTCATAAAAGAATAACCTCATACATATCTGAAAGTTTGATCACTGAGTAAAATAATAAAAATCTCAATAGCTTGCAACAAAGTTTCAACTAGAATCGACTAACTGACTAAATCTTCCTAGCTCTAGCTTTGCTCTATTTATTCTACAGGGCAGCTACCAACATCTCCCTAGAAAAATGGTGATTGAGTTCACTTGACTCCAAGTAAATAAAGACTGAGTGATTGGCTACCTCTGGAATTCGAATTGCTGGAGAGAATCCTTGGGGATCCTTTGGCTGCCTTTGGAATTTTAATTGTTGGAGAGAATATTTGGGATCCTTTGGCTGCCTTTGAGAGTTAAGGAGGGCGGAAAATCCCCCAATAATTTCTCCTTGTTGTCTCATCCAAGTCTTTATGAAAAAATCCTTATAAAAATGATTAATAAATGATGATTTTCTGCACTCAACCTCATATTAGGCACTCATAGTATGTTAGCCTTAATCACCACCTATACTAGCATCATAAAACCAAATAATAATAAAAATGCAAGAAAAAAATATCTAAGAAGGCAAAAGGGTGACCATTAACCCCTCCAAATATGTCTAATGATGGGAGCTCATCATCTGTCCATAGGAATTTTTAGGTGGTAGCCATCCCGAAGAGGTGGCCTCCATAAGCTCCACTATGACAGTCATTTAGAGCTTGCTCAACTTGGTCGTGCGTGAGGCATCGTCATAGGATAGTATCGATGCCTCGTCGATAAAGGACGTCCCCCATGAGGAGGCATCGGGGGGCCTGGTGATGTATGCGCCTTCGGTCTTCACGTGTGAGCTTTGGATTGAACTTTTGGGTTTGTAAAAATAAGAAGATATCGTCATACCAAGGATCGTTAGTCATCATAAGAAATAGATGTTCGTCTGGTAGTGAGTCGTTGACTTGGGATCCTTTAGTCTGACTTGGGAGGTGAGTGATGAACTGAGATAAGATCAAAGATTTTTTTCTCTTAGGGGAGCTAAAATTTAGGTCTAATTACTGCAGTGTGACTACCCAATGAGCGTATTTTTCATTCATTAGACAACGGGTTAGTATGTATATGATGGGGTTGATAGCTGCTACAACTGTTGTAGTCCACAAGATAATGTAGTGTCGAGGCTTTTGTACTTCGTGTATAAGGGCTAGGGAAGTTTTTTCTTCAGGTTCATATCTTAATGTGGGTCCCGATAAGTTCTTACTAACGTAATAAATTATGTGTTCTTTACGATTAGGTCCGTCTTGGACTAACAACCTGGCTATGGTGGTATCTAATGCTGACATGTACAGGGTGTAATCTTTGTCATAATTTGGTGGGATAATTAATGGGGTTAAAGAAAATTTGTCTTTTATCACCTCAAATGATTGTTGAACATTATCATCCCATTTAAACGATATATCCTGACGGAGCAGGCGTAGGAATCCTTGCACGCAAGTGGTGTAATCTTGGACAAAGCATCTCAAGAAATTGGCTTTCCCCTGCAAGATTTGAAGTTGCTTTAGGGTTTTGGGTGGTGGCACCTATTTGATGGCCTGGACCTTGAGGGGGTCCACTCAGATCCCTTGTTGGGACACAATAAATCCCAATAGTCGACCTACGTTGATGCAGAAGACACACTTGAGAGGGTTCAAGCATAGGTTATAATGTCGGCATATTTGGAATGCCAACCGTAAATCCTCCAGATGATCACTTCACTTCTTGGATTGAATGGTGAGGTCATCCAAGTAAGCTAGGATAAGGTGGTCTAGGTCATGGAAGATATAGTTCATGGCCCGTTGGAAGGTGGCTCCAGCGTTTTTAAGACTGAATGGCATACCTTAGTATGCGAATGTGCCCCAAGGGGTGGTGAATGTTGTCTTGTATTGATCGGTATGTAAGCTTTGAATTTGGTTATACATTGAGAATATGTCCATAAAGGGAAGGGCCTCGTGACCGGCTCAAGCATCAATGACTTAGTCGATGAACGAGCTAGGGTAGTTGTCCTTGGGACAATATTTGTTCAAATATTAGAAATCAGTATAGACGAGAACAGTGCCTTGTTTTTTCATGATGAGAACAGGGTTGGAAACCCACTATCTGTAAGTGATTGGGTAGATGAACTCAACTTTGTGAAGCTTATTGATTTCTTGCTTGATTTCTTCTGCCTTAGATGGGTTAAATTGATGTTGTTTCTAGCGTACCATTGGTATGTCATGCCAAGTGTCAACATGGTGCTCTACGATAATGGGGCTAATCCTCGGTGTTTCAGAATAATCCCATGTGAAGATGTATATGTACTCTTGCAAAAATTTTGTGTAAGTGACTACTTCATCTGGGGAGCATGCTACCCCCACTAAGATTTCTTTTGTTTTTCCTGGTTTTCTTGAGATATTTACCTTGATGGTCAGTGAAATATTTGACATGTTCCCTTCTTCGAAAGTGTCAGGTGCCGAGATGGGATTTTTGAACCAGCATACCTTCCCATATGGGAGGAGGCCTTTTGATTCAATGGAATATATCTCTTGGTTTTCTGGTTTTTTAGGACTGAATTTATTTTCCAGAAGAAAAAACGAAAGGTGATGCATTGCGTCCCACGAATAATATGGTTCCTTCATGGCCTCTAGAATATCCTCATCTGAATGGAACAAGGCATCTAAGGGGGAGTTGGTTTGTGTGAGGTTGTGAGGAGTTTGTTCAGGCCTAATAGATCTCATCAACAAACATGAATAGGATTCCATAGTTGATGTTATGGAACCAGACGGGGTCGACAGGGTGCAAACTAGTTGAGTTTGCACCGTCGATGGTACAACTACTGTTGTAGTTGTAGAAGTCTCGACACCAATGAGAGATGAGAAGACAACACGATTCATGGTTCCCATCCATGATGAGATGAACCGTATGTGGTGTTGTGTGTCATAAACATTGAATGGTGGAGGAATTTCCATTGTGGTGGCTTGTGTGAGAGCAAGCTTATGTTCCTCATGTGGCATACTAAGGGTACTCGCACTTTCTGAGATTTGAAATTTGCACTGAGTGCAAAGGTGCCTAAATGTTTCCATTAAGTGGAACAACTCTATTTCGTGATTGTGACTTGTGAAAATGGTGCACAATATCAAGGTGCTTATCGAGTAGATGGTGTGAGAACAAATGCTACTCTTTATGCCCGAAGTGGATGCTCAGAGATGATTTGGCATTGGGGCATGTTTGCGCTTCTTCCATCTCTGAGTCTTTGGTTTTGGTTGGGATGGATTTTTTAGGGAGTTCAAACTCAACGCTGCCCTTGTCGCTCTTAGCCTTAGGAGGTATTGAAAATCCATAATATGGTGGAATTGTGAGAAAATCCTGCAATAACAACATTTGATATTATCTTAATTGGATAGATTGATCAGTGGGATGGTGGTGACCATGCAGAGACTGTCAGTGAGCTTCTTGAGTTCGTGAGAATGATTGACTACGTGGTCGTTTCTATTGCACAACCTGCATGTCGTACTTGGTTGATTTTGGGCCTTGCTAGGATGATGGGTCGTCCTATATTTTCTAATGTGTTGGTAATAATGGGGGGTAGGCTGCCTTGGGTCAGGTTGCCTTGCATTAGGTTTTCTTGGTTCTAGACTGGTTATATCCAGGTATTGGGTAGCCAATGAATGTATGGTGTCTACCAAAGGTCGAAATTGGGAGATGTAAGTACAGTGTCGAGTCTAATTGTTGTCATGAAAAATTAGGAAAGATTGTTTTCCCCTAGTTCTCCATTCTCTTTGGACTGCTAATGTGATTGGGTACCATTTTCAGAATGATCTTAAGTCTAGGCATTGGGCAACCAATTGGTTTTGTGAGTCACATAACGTGCAGGTTGGGCTTATCCGTGGGCGATGCTTGGGGGTGATGATGTGACCCTATGTCGACCACTTTTTGGCTCACATGAAGAAAATGGACCTGGTTTCTACGTTTTCTTGCATTGTCTAACTTTCCACGGATTTTGAATCTGATTTGTTTGTTGCGGTGAGGCATACTATTTCCTGGCGTAAACTGTTTAACACTGAACACAATCGGGGGATATAGTGACACCAGCGAACTAGGTGGTTTCCTGAAAACACACGGCATGAATACTGGACTGCTCGTAAGTTGTTGTAGTATACGGGGTTGACTATATACCATCTCTTAAAAATTTTATAGGGCTGCATAGTCAGCAATGAAGTGATCGCGTTCATCACAAAGTGCACAGAGCTGGATAGGAGCTTGAGGGCGATAATGGGGGAGAGGTGGTTGTTCAGGTGACTGTCTCTCCTCAAACACATATAATATGGTCCCCGTCCCTTGGGTGGTGGTACTATGTGCGGATTCCATGTTCGAGTCGTCCATGTCATATTTTTCAGCGATAAAGCGTGGAATGAAATCCAACATGGAACGAAATCGATGAATATGGGGACAACGGTGCACATGGTGGTTGCTTCAAAAAATCTGACATGCATGTCGTCAATGCTGAACAAAGTTGCTTTGGGCAATGTGAGGGACTTGGTACCAACAGTTGAATGCTCTTAATTCAGGAGACTATGTGACTATGTGGTGTGACTCGTCACATAATGCACAAACTGGGGCCGGGCGAGTGGCCTTTATTTGTCGTCTTTGGTCCATTGGGGTGACTGTGTATGAGCAGGATGTAGGTTCCTATCGTAGGTAAAATATGGTTCTAGGCTCTCACTCGTCTATTTGCATGGGTGGATTAGATGGGTCCTGTTGGTAAGATTTCTCTAGGGCTTGCAGGGCATCCCTATATCATGGCATCTCTAGGCAATGATGGGTGCAATGCCCATAACAATCACATATAGCGCATGCATGGTTGGTGCGCAATGCTTTGCCTTGATTTTTCATGGCCTGTTCCTTTTATTGGAACTTGAGGCTGTGACATTTATTTCAACGTTTAGAATAGGTTTTAATTCATATAACTTCCAGAAAATATTGGTAGGATGGCCTATGATATCACATAATGCGCAAGGTTTTAATGCCCTAGGCATGTTGGGGTTTTCAATTTTCTTCCCTTTTTTGTAAGTTTTCTTGGTCATGTTAGCTGGCACTACTACGGGAGTTTCATTAACCAATGTGGCCTCCTGAGGGGTGATAGTGGTTATCCCTATAGAAGTGATGTCAGAACTTCCCAACATGGCTGGTGGGACCAAATACCACACAGGTATTGTGAAAGCCATGTTTGGCAATGTAATAGTTTCCAAGACTTAATTTGACACAAAACTAGGTGGGGGGTATAAAAATGGGGTTTGGAAAATGGCGTAGGGTAGGAAAGCCGTGCCAGTGGCCTCAGTATCCACACTACTCGTTTCTATTTCTAGGCTGGTATTAGTGTTTGATGATATCATCATGCACACCGATGCCCCTGTGATTTTTGGTGCTCCCTCTAGTATGACAGGGGGATATCCTAGGAATGATCCTAGGATTGATGATGTTTTGAATTGGTCGAGGAAAAATTCTTGATATTGCATGAGCGACTCTGTAGTTGTGTCTACGTAAGGTAAAACAACATCTAGTGTCGTCATGGGTTTCTTATCATAGCATGTAAGTTGGTCAATGATGATGATTCGATCTTCATGAGGGAGCATCATCACCCGAAAGGCAGAGGATGTTATTGCAGTCATAGCATACATATAACTCCACCCAAGGAGTATATTATAGTCAAGCTACACATCCAAGACTTCAATGTCTATAAGTACCATCTATTTGGACATGATGCATGTATATACTCCTTTGTCAATGATGCATCGATGTATGGTGATATTTTTGACTGATACCAGTATTTGTCAGGCGACTAGAGAATGAAGCCCGAGTCTTGCTTTGTCTAGGTCAAAAGCCATTAGTCACGAATCAGAAGGGTCGATGGTGCCTAATGCGGAAATTAAGGCTTTCCATTGTTTTGGGCATGATTGTAGGACTTCTGCTGCTAACATGGAAGAGAATGATTGTGCTAAATCATCCACTATGATGTAGTTATGGGTAGATTTTGAGTGGTGTCCTACGCGCCTGGTTGGCCCCTTGAAATTTTTTGTAAGGGGCTCTATAGGTACTTTGGATAAGGTTAACGATGCAGTAGGTGCACTTGTGCTCATACTTGATGGGTTGGTGCCTGGGGGGTGTCATATTTCTTATTCCTTGTTTGGAAGAACATTTCTTATCTAGTCATGTAAATTTCGTGGTTGCCACTCCTGGTATCGTTTTGGAGCGGTTTTTGTTGTTGGGTGTTAACCACTCCCTAGTGGGGGAAAGGCTCCTTCATTACAATAGGTTTTTGGGTATGTCCCCTTTGTCCGAGGTTACCCTGAAATTTTTTCAATTCAGGGAGTTTAGGATAGTGGTGAGTTTATTGGGCACACTCACCACATATGGCACACAAGTGGTTTGTCCTTAGACTGGACCTCTTGTTTTTCCCTTGGGAGTTTTTTTTTAGCTCCTGGTTTTTATTTCGGTTGGGGTTGCCCCTAGACTGAGATCTCGAGGGGAATTTCTGGTTATTTCCCCCCTGTCCAGAGTCTCCTTTTTTTTAATTCCCGAGCTACTTTTTTCGCATTGTTTAGAGGATTTTTGCGGTTCTCTTGGTCATAAGCTTGGTGTTGTTGAGCTTGGAAAGGTTGCACTAAGTTCACCAGCGCATTGTTCTACGGTGGTGGATTTGGTGTGGGGAAAGGGGAATATTGGTTTCCCTGTCCTTGGTTGGTGTAAGGTCTATGGGGGGAGATCTCTTCCATCAACATTCCCAGTTGAGTACTGGATCCCATGCGAGGGAGGGTACAAGCATCCCTGCTGTTTATGATATGATGACAACCTATTTGTCATATTATGCAAAGGTGCTTATTGACTTTGGTGGTAGCCAGGTTGCATCATGCAGGGAAAATTTTAGGGCTAATATACGCAGGCGAGCTAATTTTCCATGCTTGTTCCAAATTGCCAATATCCATGTTTTTTTTTAAATTGATTCGCCAAAATTTTATATTATATAATTATTTTACCCTAATACCCGCCAAATTTTTATATATAGTAATATAAAATGATTAGAAAACTAAATATTTTTACAAAAATAACATCAAAAATTTTACAATTTACATATTGGGGACTACTAAGATTTGTCGAGGTTTCTAAACTTTAAACATCCATCCTTAAAATTTTCCTTGGCATCATGTTTTGGGTAGCATCATACGAATATCCTGGGTACTGGATAGTGCTTCCTAGTTGACCTTGGGTCAATGACTCGATCAAGCCGTTTGCGGTATTCGATGCACTTGGCAATTCTCAATAAGATTGCAAGCATGGGGCATTTGGCAAGACATTGTAGATATATCCTAACTGGGTATAGATGAGTTTGAGTTGTTGGGATTTTCAAATGGTGTCCTACTCGGAGGTAGGTCTTGTGTCACCACGTCTTTTGTGATAACTGTTGTGAGATTTTTTAAAAACAAGTCCAGTAAAACTCTATCGTCCAATTTGACTTTGCACAAACTACGACGTCACCGCCAGTCGTGGAGATGGTCCGAGATATGGACAGTTGGTGTTTGCATAAAACGAGTCAGAAATTCCATCCCCGAATCATGGTGGATGGATAGCTGAAAATAAGTGAGGAACGTAGTAGCGAGGGTGCTAAAGGTTCCATGTGAAGTAGAAGGCTACTCAACATACCATTTCTTAGGAAGCCTAGTTAGGGTGGATTGAAAAAGTCTTAGTCGAATAGTATCATCGATGATACTATTGGATGAACACCATAGAAGGAAAGTCATAATATGATTTCCAGGGTCTTCCGCTTGCTTACCTTCTAATTTTGGTATATCTGAGGAGAGCTTTGTGGGCATATGAGGCCAATTAAGACTATGTGCAATGGTGTCATTTGTTAGCTTTGATATATATGGAAGGTTTAATGATGCTAAAAAGGGTAACTGTGTATTGACTACCATTGTGTACTATGGAAACACATGTGTGTGAGTGTAATGGTTTATGGGGGGTTCCTAGGGAATATTACCCTGTGATGTACTCTGTTGTATGTTCTACTGACTCCCCAAAAGGGTAGCTCTCCTTTGCCCTCTAGGGGTTGTGGGAGTAGTTGAGTGTGGTGACCCTGCTGGGGTTTTCACTAGCCTGGTGTTGGGTGAACCTTGGGGATTTCCAACCAAATATTCCCCAATAAAGTATGAACCGATAATGGTGGCATTGTGTCATCTTTGACGCATAAATGGCGAAATACCTGGAAATCCTCCCTCTAATAGGGGGAGGTCCAAAAAACAACTAGATTGATGAGATCTTGTTGGGTCCATTATGGTGTCGACTAGTTTAATCTTGGAATATTTTTGTTTTACTGAGAGAAGGAAGATTATTATCAAAGAAAATATGATCACATACATAAAAAAAAGCGAAAAAATAAGAGGTCCTTTTTCCTTTAGGTTAACACTATGTGATCAAGCAAGAAAAAAATATGGTTTGGTTGTTTTGCGTATGATACTCAAAAGCCTAAATAGACCTAATCGTCCTTACACTCTCAAATTAAATCGGGCCTTGCGAAGATGTATTACGATGGGTACTAGGGCTATCATCTTGAAAGAAATGGCGACGCCTTCCAACATTCAAAGAATCGACCAAGGTAATGGTAAGAGGATCTAGTGTTACTTGCACCATCACCTATAGGGAAGGATGCCCTAGATTTGGCCACTAAAGTACTATCGTCCCACGTGAGGGTTCGAGTCTTGAGATTCTTGGTATTCAATTACTAGTATTGAGCACTAGATGGGTCAGGTAGCCCCAAAAAGTGCCCCACGCACTGGACCTAAACTTAACCCCCTTTTAAAATGGTCTTTGGTAACACTCGAGTATTTGTTTCATGTGCGGATATATGAATTTTAAGCTCCCTAAAAAGTCAACATCTATGTTTCAAAATGTAGAATTACCATGATGGATTATTGGATGTTTACCCCCAATGGTCCTAACCTGAATTATAATTTCTTTTGTGGCCCCTGTGGGGAGAATTTAGTGAGTTCGATTAGTGATTATTTTTAGAGAGTCTCAATTTTCTTAGGGTGTGCCTTGGTGAAGTAACTGTAAGAAGAGGACAAAGGTCCCAACACACTGGGTGCCTTTTGGTCCAATGCTTACTGATGCTTTGTGTGTGCTTAGGAGTGTACAATCACAAGTGTTATGAGATGTGGATATGGGGTGATCCTTTACAATCCTTTTCTAAGTACACTATGTGTGATTATAGGCCGCTTACACCTTGCCTAGTTAGACTAAGTTTTGAACTATAGGGAGATGGAAAATTATCTTAAGAAAGTGTTCTTATGCATACCCAGGCTCATCGTGAGGTGCAAGGGTGGCATATATTACTTTCTTTCTTTTCTACAGTTTGGTCCTTATCTCGATTCCTAATGCAAAAATTGACCTAATCTAATGAAAAAAATGAAAAAACAAGAATTAGCTAAATATGTGTGGATGTATGGGCCACTTAATTTTCCACTAATTACTCTACGTGTTATGTATATTTTACCAGCAAATCATTTTTTCAGACAGCATATGTGTATTGAAGGCCACTTACTTTCCCCTACTTAAACTATGTGAGATTTGCAATGATAAAAAACTAAAATTAAAACAACTTAGTTGCTATGCTAAAATCTAGAAAACATTGTCCTAACTAGTCATGAAATACCAGAGCACAGTGATGGAAAATTTCTTATGGCTTTCCAACACCTTACAACTACAAAAAATTGAGAAAAACAAGAGAAAATTGGGCTCACTGCCTACTGTGCGGCTTGTCTTCACACAGGTGCGAAGACCGCACATCTGTCTAAACAGAATGCATGCAGATTGCAGGGAATGAAAAAATCTACCTTCTCTGAGCCAAATTTATCACTGAGGGTGACTGAAAAGTGCTGAGAGGAAGCAGTAGTGGTTTTGCAGAAAGTATGAGTAGGAGAGAGGACCTGCATCAACAACCATTAGCTCAAAATAAAGAATCTAGTGGAGTTGCCATTCCTCTTGTAGTGTATTTGACACATGGGTAGACGAAATACACTGTGCTTAGTAGGGAGGATGCTTTCCTACAAGAAATTCACAGGTCAAATTGGTTTGTAAAACGTTAGTGGAACAAGTTCAACATGTAATAAGCTCAGTTAAATGGAAGCATAACATGCTACATAAACAAAGAAACAAAAACAAAAACAACATGCACAAGAAACACACTCAATAGAGAAAACACACTAATAACTCAAAAACGAAGAGCTCTCTCCCTTTATTAGGTTTTGATGGTAGTAGAAGACAGAATGTTAAATATCTTGTAGTGGATCCTTTGAGCTTTGGAGCTCCAATATCCAAGACAAGGGGGTATCTTCCCCTCAAGATTTCAGCAAGCCTCTCTTCTGTCTCAAAGGATGGTAAATCGATGGACACATGGTGAACTCTTCTCTCTTGGATTGAGGTGTTGGATGGCCAATGACTGAATCCTTACAATCCTCTTGTTTTTGGATAACACAAGCTGGTTTGTTGAGGAGAAATTTGGCTAGCATAACAATGTGTCTCCCATTTCTCTTCCCATGGCTGGCTTTTATAGAAAAAATTCAAAATTTTCCTCCCTTTCTTGGTACAAGATGGATTTTCACATAAGGGTGGGGGTATGATTCCTTTGTGTGCTGCACTAAAGCCTCAAGGTGGCTCCAAGATGGTTGTACTTGGCTTGCTTGAGTGAGAATATTTTTCTCTATGTGTGCCAAGTGGTCTCGGATGGTGACTTTCTACATCCTCAAGTCTACGCGACTATTCGAGGGATAGCCACGATGTTCTTCGCGGC